>CM064878.1:15117112-15717112 GCA_003313485.2 Penstemon barbatus
GGTTTTATGAAATCTTGGACATCCGAATACTTCCTCTTTCCATTTGATGACCTGTATAATTCCGAAAAATACATGTAAATTAGTAAAATAATTTTTCGTAATTTTTTCCCATTAGAACAATATAAAAGTAAAACAGCGATTATTCATTATTTTATTACAACTTAAATAAAATTTCAAATATTGGAAAACAATGAATAAAACATAATATAATAATTAATATAAAATATTTAACAAAGCGGTGGATAAAATAAAAAGAATTAATTTCAGATAAAAAAATAAAAATAATATTGTATGTCCTTTAATATATGCAGATCAAGATTTGCATCCAATAATATATATATATATATATATATATATATATATATATATATATATATATATATATATATATATATATATATATATATATATATATATATATATATATATATATATATATATATATATATATATATATATATATATAATATATATATATATATATATATATATATATATATATATATATATATATATATATATATATATATATATATATATATATATATATATATATATATATATATATATATATATATATATATATATATATATATATATATATATATATATATGTTATATGGAGAACTTATTATAGATTAATGGGAAAAAAAAAACCTACAACAAACGTATTTCAACAATTTCTTGATACATACATTAAATCATATATAGAATAACATACATAAAATGAATTAAATAAGAACAAATAAAAGTTATGAACACTCACATGTTGTATCAATTCAAATAAACTCAACTCCACACCTCCAGGATTGATCAATGTTTTTGAATAAGATATGTTGTTCGGTTTTTGTTATGTGAAATCTTGGTGAATTTTCTTTTTTTCTTCTTCGATTTTTTTTATGTGAAATCGTGGTGAGCTTTTTTGTTCTGCTAGGGTTTTTGATATTATTTGTGTAGAAGATGGTTTTTCATTATATTTTACTTAATTAAGAGTTTGTGTTTAATTAGGAAACTTCTTCTTTAAAATATATACAAATCATGCCATATATTTTTCAGAATTATCCAATTATGGAAATAATATAGTTATGGGAGTTTGTTAAATATGGGAGTGGGTTTAGTGGCGTGAGTGGTGTGCTATGTTATTTCAAATCTTTAACACACGAATTAATAAACTGAAATTTTATTACTACATTTTAATAATTGCCTTACATAACAAGTTACAATCAATATCAAAAAAAAATAAATGATAGGTCACGACTTTTAGATTTTTTTTTTAGACAATAACTTTTGGAATTTAAAAGACACTTCAAACGGTTTTTAGTTGATTAATTATTACTACATTTTCATAATTGCCTTATATAATAAGTTAATTACAATCAATATCAAATAAATACCAAATCATATGAGGACAGACGACGTTAATTCTATGTTGTTAATACAAAATTGTTAATTCATTAGCGGCGGTTGTTGTGTAAGTTTAAGGAATGTAAAATTCTATGTTCATTGGAAATATTGTTGAACTTATAATTAATAATAAGGAGGGAGAAAAATAAAAATAATCCTTGAACATTATGAATAATAAAGAAAGAAATACTAAAAATTATAGTGTGCAAAAAGGGAAAATCGAACCCTTTATCCAACCGGTACTATAGTTTGACTGAAAATAAAGATACTTTATTAAAACCTATATAAAATTGTGCCAATAATAAAACCTATTATTATTTATTATTCTATTAATTTAAAGTTCTTCATCGTTTGGACCACTACAAGGATACCCTTCTCCTCCAATCGATATCACCTCTGGCTCCTCGTTTTCTTCTTCATCTTTCTCATGTTCTTCTTGACCCACGACTTCGTCTGCCAGAACTTGCTCCAAAATAGCATTTCTTGGTTGAGGTGGGTGGACTGACTTAAAAATTATGTCTAGTTCACGCCAATACATTTCACCCTCATGTCGGTACTTCTTCGCCCACCATTTGTACTGATCATCCTGAAGCATAAATAGAATAAATAGTTAATTTCGGACTAGATAACTTAAAGTAAACAACATTAAATTTTGTTACCTTAACAAGTATTTCCCATACTTCGTCACTAGCTAGCAATCTGTTCTCTTCAGGTAACAACCTCACAAACCGGCATCGCAGTGCCTCCTGCCACGAGTAATAGCGAGTATGCAGCCTATGAAATTCTCTATTAACCATATCGGATGTGTAATTCTTGCCGGTTTGCTGTTGTAGGCCTTCAGCAATTTGCTGAAAAACCGTTTTGTTTTTCCAGGTATAATGTATCGTGCCAGCCCTAGTTTCGTCAATCAACATCGCCAAGAAACGTTGGAGGTCATCTTGAATCCAAAATACGGCATCCATGATACTAAATTTAATCGAAATTTTTCGATTGTGTTAAATATTTAGGTAATTCACAATATAAATAATAACAATAAAATATAAATACATCATATAATAAATTTGAATCAAAATAAAAATCTGAACATAATTATGTCAATCAACGCAACAATGCTGGATAAATATAGGATAAATATAAGATAAATTCTTGTTCAAGCACTATAATACGAGAAAACTGAATATTGATCAAAAACTGAATACGGTAAATTGTTTTAGGAGCTTTGACATCATAATTCAATTATGTTGATCAAAAACACATGAGAAATAAAATATTAGAATATGTTAATCCATACCTTAATTCTCGTTAATGAAGTATCGGTTTTTGGTGTTCCAGAACTCCAGACAAGTAGATCAATATTGGCAAGGATCAGTTATTTTATTGTAGGAAGCCACGATAATTTAAGAGTCCAATTAATTTGAAGTATTTATTTGATAGTAGGAAGCCACGATAATTTAAGAGTCCAATTAATTTGAGAGTCCTTTTTAGTGTAAGATTTTACTGCCTTTTAAAATTAATAAAGATTCAAAATTTAAATCTTGCAATATAACGTGATTTGCTCAATTATCGTAAAAAAGGCGTATGGGATTAACAATATTACTTTAATTAAACTGGAATCTATATTCAAGTAGTTCCACTTCCACTAACTACCTTAATTAATTTGTTTCCATGATATCATAAATTCTTGAAATACATAACAAACATAATCATCTATTTACTAGAAAAATATTATATTAACAAGATATGTTAGCAAAACCGAATTTATGTTTCCTTTTTCCATTTAAATTTTAGATACCATAGGGAATGGGAACATATTTAGTTATTTTTTTATTTTTCACTCCGATTTTATTTGACGTGAATTTTATGATAAAAAAATTGAAATTTTGTTGTTCTTTTTTTTTTTCCAGTTTTGTTAGTCAACAGCCGTAATTAGAGGTTATCGATAATAACATTTAATTACTTATTAACGAGACTCGGATGAAATTCACTGTGAATTCACGTTTAACTTGTTAAAATCTATAAATACATTAATTTCATACATCTAACTTAATTTTTTTTTAATTTAATGTCGATAAAAAGCGTTGAATAGATATTTACGGAGGTGTTAGTGATACATTATCTCTCGGTTCTCCTTCTCGAGCAATTTTAGACCAATTTCAAAATAAATGGCTAATTAACGATTTTAGTGTTTATTAATAACATATTATAATACATGCTAAGTCTCCGTTGTGGGATTAAAGACGGACTTGAAAATTATATTGTATACCAGAAATATTGTATTATATAATTTATATGGATAAATTAACCAAGAAATTGAACTGGCGGAATGGTTAAGTAATGGATTGAAGTAAATGGTTTGTGTTCGAATTCTCCTCAGAACAAAAGCCTGTTTTTTTGCCCTTTGTGGAGAAATTAATTTTTTTTTCATTTTGGCCAAGTTCAATATAAAATATCGCGGGAGAATATTTAAAGTTTTTATTTTGTACAAAATAAAAAGTACTTTTAAATAAAAAATAGATTATACATATAAATTTTAGTTAAAAATATGGTTTTACGCTTTATTGTTTTACTAATTAATAATAACATATTATTGTAGTAATTTTATAATTAATAACACATTATGGTAGTGTTATTATTATTTATCCAACGTTGAAACTCAATTCAAAGTAATTTTATTTACGGATGTGTTAGTGATACTTTAACTCTCGGTTCTCCTTTCCGATCAATTTTAGACGAATTTCAAAGTAAATGGCTAATTAACGATTTACGGATGTGTTAGTGATACTTTAACTCTCGGTTCTCCTTTCCGATCAATTTTAGACGAATTTCAAAGTAAATGGCTAATTAACGATTTACGGATGTGTTAGTCATACTTTAACTCTCGGTTCTCCTTTCCGATCAATTTTAGACCATAATTTCAAATTAAATGGCTAATTAACGATTTACGGATGTGTTAGTGATACTTTAACTCTCGGTTCTCCTTTCCGATCAATTTTAGACCATAATTTCAAATTAAATGGCTAATTAACGATTTACGGATGTGTTAGTGATACTTTAACTCTCGGTTCTCCTTTCCGATCAATTTTAGACCATAATTTCAAATTAACAATTAATATGAATTGTATTATTATTATTATTATTATTATTATTATTATTATTATTACTCAAAAACAAATTAACAACTAATTTGAAAATTATAGCACGTGGGGTATAAGCGTTTGAATTTCAATTTTAAGGGGGGTAATTGCAATTTGTGCTTTCATATTATATACCTTCTCCGTTAAAATCGAATTCAAAATCCCTAATTCAATAAAATCCTCTTACAAAACCGCGACCCCCTCTTCTAATTTTCTTCCACCTTAATCACCAATTCTTCTTCAAACTTCTTCTAGTAATGGTTAAATTTAGGATTCAAGCTGATTTTGGGTTGATACGTAAAAGTGAATGCAACGACATGCCCCCCCCTAAATATATAGGTACGGTTTTTCTAAATTGGGAATTTTTATCTTCCTCATGTTCTTCTTGCCTGATTCCGTCTTTTGCAGTGTATGTAGCGTTTAATTTTTCCTTAGCTTGAATCCACTTGGGACGAATTAGTTTATTAGGTTTAATTGTGTCATGTGTTTGGATAGCTATAGCCAACATCGATTCTTTTCCATTGGCAGTTTGGATAAAGTTCGGTTTATCATAGTTTATTAGGTTTAATTAGTTTATAAGGTTTAATTAGTTTATTAGGTTTAATTAGTTTATAAGGTTTAATTGTGTCATGTGACCAACTCAGTTCATTCCCTGTTTGAAATATTTTGTCATAGTTTGAAGCTGCACTTTTTTCAAAAATTTTGTGATAGATTAGTATTAATTCATTGTAATTAGTATGAATGTGTTGAGACTTAATTCAATGTTTGATTGGTGAATCATGGTTGGCTGTTAACAGGCAGTTGCCTTTGTAGTTAATTAATGTAATTTTTTTATTTGCAGATAAACTACACCGTACCTTAAAGATTTATTATGGTGGTAGTTTAAGGCATGAACCTAATACGGAGTATGTGGGGGGTACTTTTACGTGTGTAGACTATTTCAACTATAAGCAAATGTCAATTGAAAACCTTGATTACATGTGTGATCTGATGGGAATTTGTGGTAAGAAGAATTATTATAGGATTGATGGATACCGTAAGTTTAGGTTGTGTGAATCTGAGACTGAGTTGATTCAATTATTTGGCTGGCCAAGCGCATTGGTTTGCATATATGTAATTCAGTCCACCGAAGTAGATGAGAAAAGATACAAATTGTCCGAAATAAAGGCTGCAACACTATATTTACTTATAGGAGACGATGATGATGCATTGGCAAGTCACGTCCTGTCTTTAAAGAGAGCTCATATTGAGAAGACTTCTAAAAAGAGAGAAGCATGTAGTGAGAGACATATAGGGTTGCAATTGCCAGCACCCCGAGCACCAACTCCAGAGCCAGCACCACAACCGCAGTCACCACAACAGGAGGATACAGTGGCAATACAAACCAACAAAGTACAAAGGACATGCAAACAGTGTGGATTGAGAGGTCATTTTGAGAAGACTTGTAATAGGAGAAAAGCATGTGAAGAGAGAGGGATTGGATTGCAATTGACAGAGCCCCGAGCATCAACTCCAGAACCAGCAACACAGCCGCAATCACCACAACGGGAGGGTACAATGGCAATACAAACCAACAAAGTACAAAGGACATGCAAACAGTGTGGGTTGGGAGGTCATTTTGAGAAGACTTGTAATAGGAGAAAAGCATGTGAAGAGAGAGGGATTGGATTGCAGTTGACAGAGCCCCGAGCATCAACTCCAGAACCAGCAACACAACCGCAATCACCAAAACAGGAGGGTACAATGGCAAACGCAATCATTTTGAAAAAGGTTTGCACAATTTGTGGAGAGAAAGGGCATTACAGGAAGACATGTAAAAAGATAGGTGCAGTGAGAGTTAGTCGAAGATTGCAATCGAATGAGTAGGACTGAAGAATGTACTGTTTTCATAATTACTTTTATTGATTTTTGGATTTTGTGATGCTATATTATGGTGGAACATGTTATTTTGAAATTTATTTTGGTTTAGTCAATTTTTAATGTTTACCCGGGTGTATTTTGTCAATTATTAAAGGTATCAAGATGTGATTGTCAATTTTTTAAGTTAGCAGGGTGTGTTTTGTTAATTATTAAAGTTAATAGGGTGTCATTGTCTATATCCCTAGACAAACAGGGTGGTTTTTGTAAATTTTTAAAAGTTACCAGGATGTATTTTGTCAATTATTAAAGTTAACAAGGAAGGTTTGTCAATTCTTACAGAATACAGGGCGTGTTTGGTCAACTTTTAAAGTTAGCAGGGTGTGTTTTGTTAATTATTAAAGTAATATGGTGTGATTGTCAATTTTTATAGGAAATATGTTGTGTTTTGTCAAATGTGTAACTTATAAAGGTGTTATTTGTCAATTATTTAATTTAGCATGGTGTTTTTTTGTGAATTATTAAAGTTAGCAGGGGGTTATTTAAAAATATTTTAGATACAAAGGGTGCTTTTGTTATATGACTTGAGAGGGTACCTTTTTGCTAATATATATAAAGTCTCGATTCTCATTTTCGAGCAATTTTAAAACAAAATCATCAAATTTCACCGACTAACGATTCACAGAGGGGTTACTATGACTTTCGGTTCTCCTTTTCTAGCACGTTTTGTTCAAAATCATGTTATCGATAAAAAATTGTATGAATAAGCTTTTTTTCCTTACGAGAACCAAATAATTATAATTGTTTTACGAAAAATCAAACTTCAAATTTTTATATGAATAAGTCAAGAGTCTTGATTTGATTGTCCTACTTTTGAGGGTGCATTTTGTCATTCCATTGCTAACTCTCATGCATATTCTTTAAATATATCAAATTACATTTCAGTTATAAAATTATCATCCAAAAAATATATAGATTAACTAATGAAGGAAGGTGCATGAGAAATCGAGTTTAGGGTTTAGGGTTTAGTGTTTAGGGTTTAGGGTTTAGGGTTTAGGGTTTAGGGCTTAGGGTTTAGGGTACAAATATTGTTATATAAATAGCAGTAGTAGCTTTATTAAATAAAATAAGCTGTAGTGCGTTGGTTAAGGCAATTTGTGTTCAGTTTTTTGGCCTGAGTTCAACTCTTTCGTAGAGCATTTAATTTTTGGACATTTTATACATAATTTTTTTATTCTGTTGGTAGATCTAATTAACCTTGATAAAAATATCTATTTATATTTTTTTCTTAATAAAACATTTCTTTTAGTTTTTCAAGAATATAACGTTGAAAGATATTTTTTGTTGACGTAGATCTCATAATCTAATTGAAAATGAGCTTTTTTTTATCGATTACATACTCATACATTATATTTTTTCAAAAGAAAATGTTGATTCTTAGAAGGCGGATTCGATAATAACTCTTATTATAGAAAATATTTTTGACAAACAAACATGCAAAATTCAATTATAAGTAGTGCTGACATCATAATTAAATTTTCACAAAATATCGTACATAATTCATGGAAAAAAATGGAAAATAATGGAATAATGAGAGAAGCGTAAACTGCTAACTCCCAAACCCAAATAAAACCGTTTACTAAAATAGCTAATTTGAAAATTACTAGTTACTCTATCGATTCTTCTGGACCCTTGTCACTCATGTCTTTTTCTGTTGTATCCTGCTCCACTATATTTTTTCTCGGATATAGTGGGTAAAACCCGGAATAAATTATGTCTAGCTCCCGCCAGTACTTTTCACCGTTGTGACGGTACCTTTTTGCCCAGGAATAATGTTGCATAGACTGTAGCAAAACAGTAACAAAAATGTAAATTTCTTGTTTGAAATAAATAAATAAATAAATAAATAAATATATATATATATATTTTTTTTAAATAAACCTTAAGAAGCATCTCCCAAACTTCGTCACTGGCTAACAATTTGTTATCCACAGGGTGCCACCTCACGTAATGGCAATGCAGTGCCGATTGCCACCTTTTATATCGATCATACAACCTATTATATTTTTCTTCCACAACTTCGAGGTTGTAGTTCTTGCCGGTCTTTTGTTCTAATCGGGTAGCTATTTGCTTAAGGATAATTGTGTTATCCCAGACATAATCAATCTTGCCAGCCATCGTCTCGTCAATCAACATCCCAAAAAATAATTCTAGGTCATCTTGAGTAAATAATTCTCCAGACATGATACTAACCTCAGAAATTCACAACAACGAAATACTAAATATTAATATTAGGTTTTAATTTTCCAATTTACATTAAACACTACTGAATCAAAAAAATCAAACCATGGAAAAGATTCAAATTAAAATATTGTATCAAAATATTCGAACTGAAAAAAATTAAATAACGTATAATTAACGATTTACCAAGAAGATGTTCCTCGAATCAGTTTAATGACTTGTTCCTTTTTCCGTCACTGGAAATTGACCAATAAGAAATTGACGTATAATTAACCTTCGGAATTTATTTCAAATTTTTTTTTTCTAATTTCTTAAGATTTTTATAATAACGAGTTTTCCTAAATTAAGTGTTTGTTTTAATTTAGGTAACTTCTTCCTTCAAGTTAGGGATATGCATACGCAAATCATGCCATATCTATAATAACTAACCGATCATAGAAATAAATTAAATTTGGGAATTATTTAAATACGAGAATGACAGAATTTTTTATTTCAAAAATAATTTTGAAAATTAAATATAGATAGTTATGAATTTTTAAAAGGAAATGGATCTACAAAAAGCATAAGCAAAAATAACTAAAATAAACAAGGGAATAAACAGTCCTATTAATTTTTTAAAGTCACGGAGGTTACACATTCCCTAATCACGACGGTTATTCATATATATCATAATCTTTTCTCTAATATCATCTATCAAAAAAACTGGAAAATAAGCAATAATGCAAATCAAATGAGAATTTTACTCCACAAGCCAAAGCTATACATCCCACAATATCAAGGTTAAGGAATTTACAACAATCAATTCAAGCACTTTAATCCGATCGAGAAAAAGAACCGCAGGTCATTATGTGTTTAAATTTTATTTAATAACATAATTATTCATCTTTTCTAAAATATTTGCTTCCAAGTTATATCTGGAATTTTCATCTTATGATTATGCACAATTTGTTACATGAACATTGATTATTCATGCTTATTTAGTGTTTATTACATGATTGATGAAGATTTCTTAGTTTTGTCCTTGTTTTATTAAACATTTGAATGCAAATTTTCGAATATCTTTAGTGGTAAATTACACATCCTAGGGGTAAATTGCATGTTTTCGTAATTTGGTGGCAAAGTGCAAAAACATATAATTCAACAAATACCGAAATTATGAAATTTTCATTAACTTTTTTTCAGATGGCGCGAATATGGACATCAGACGACGAAGAAATTTTCATTAACTTGTTAGTGGAAGAGGCGTTCCAAGGGAACATTCACTGGAATGCCAATAATGAGGAGAGCATTAACAGGATAATTCCAATCATCGAAGCTAGAACAGGAAAAACAATGACTTATAAGGAGTTGTTCAAGATTTTCGGTGATCTGCACACTCAATACTGCCTTTGGGAGCAGGCAAAACATTGTAGTCTTGTGAGATGGAATCATACTCTCAATGTTCTGGAGACGGATGATTATATTTGGGATGAGCTTGTACAGGTAAGAGTGGTATGATGATTATTCGGCATAGTCCATAATTTACAACAATTCTAATGCGCCCTTTTCTTTTTGGAATTAATTAAGGAACATTGGTGGGCAAGGAGGTACAGGAGAGAGGGTGAAAGGTATTGGTGGGAGCTAAGTGTGATTTTTGCATCGAAGCTTCCCCTTGATGATCTTGCAGTTTTACCGGATGAAAAACCAGAAATAGTACGGGGGGATAATGTCGTGGATCAAGCTCCCATTGAGGACATCGTGCCTGGAGGTGACGAAGAATCCATAGGAGAAGAAATATGGCCTGAGATCATTATTTTCGTAGAAGACAATGAAGAAGATGCTTTACTTATTTTGATATAGTCGAACAAACTATTAATATTTTTAAATCTGTTCTTTTTGTTTGCTGATACACTATTTTAAATCAATATAAACATGTCTGATGTTCATTTAATAGCTAAATTTGAGCCTTCTTGAAAATAAGATAATTATTAAGTTATAAATTAAGTATTATAAATTTATAAGTATAATCTATTTTTTATTTAAAAGTACTTTTTATTTTGTAGAAAATCAAAATTTAAAACATTCTCCTGCCAAATTTTATATTGAACTTGGCCAAAATGGAGAAAGTTATTAATATCTCCACAAAGAGGGAAAAAAATCAAGTTTCTGTTACGAGGAGGATTCGAACACAGACCACCTACTTCAACCATTCACTAAACCATTTCGCCAATCCAATTTCTTGATTAAACTATCCATATACATTATATAATACAATCTTCCTTGTATCCAAGTCCATATTCAAGTCCGCCTTTAATCCCATAACAAGGAGACTTGGTACGTATTATAATATGTCATTAATAAAAACTTAAATCGTTTATTAGCCATTTATTTTGAAATTAGTCTAAAATTGCTCGGAAAGGAGAACAGAGAGTTATAGCATCACTAACACCTCCGTAAATCGTAAATTAGCCATTTATTTTAAAATTTGTCTAAAATTGCTCGGAAAGGAGAACCGAGATTTAAAGTATCACTAACACCTCCGTAAATCGTTAATTAGACATTTACTTTGAAATTGGTCTAAAATTGCTCGGAAAGGAGAATCGAGAGTTATAGTATCACTAACACCTCCGTAAATTGTTAATTAGCCATTTATTTTGAAATTAGTCTAAAATTGCTCGGAAAGGAGAACAGAGAGTTATAACATCACTAACACCTCCGTAAATCGTAAATTAGCCATTTATTTTAAAATTTGTCTAATATTGCTCGGAAAGGAGAACCGAGATTTAAAGTATCACTAAGACCTCCGTAAATCGTTAATTAGACATTTACTTTGAAATTGGTCTAAAATTGCTCGGAAAGGAGAATCGAGAGTTATAGTATCACTAACACCTCCGTAAATTGTTAATTAGCCATTTATTTTGAAATTAGTCTAAAATTGCTCGGGAAGGAGAACCGAGAGTTATAGTATCACTAACACCTCCGTAAATCGTTAATTAGTCATTTATTTTGAAATTGGTCTAAAATTGCTCGGAAAGGAGAATCGAGAGTTAAAGTATCACTAACACCTCCGTAAATCGTTAATTAGCCATTTATAAATATAATCTATTTTTTATTTAAAAGTACTTTTTATCTTGTAGAAAATCAAAATTTATACACATTCTCCCGCCAAATTTTATATTGAACTTGGCCAAAATGGAGAAAGTTATTAATTTCTCCACAAAGAGGAAAAAAATCAAGTTTATGTTGTGAGGAGAATTCGAACACAGACAACCTACTTCAAACATTCACTTAACCATTTCGCCAGTCCAATTTCTTGGTCAATTGATGCATATACATTATATAATACAATCTTCCTTGTATCCAAGTCAATATTCAAGTCCGCCTTTAATCCCATAACAAGGAGACTTGGTACGTATTATAATATGTCATTAATAAACACTTAAATCGTTTATTAGCCATTTATTTTGAAATTAGTCTAAAATTGCTCGGAAAGGAGAACAGAGAGTTATAGCATCACTAACACCTCCGTAAATCGTAAATTAGCCATTTATTTTAAAATTTGTCTAAAATTGCTCGGAAAGGAGAACCGAGATTTAAAGTATCACTAACACCTCCGTAAATCGTTAATTAGACATTTACTTTGAAATTGGTCTAAAATTGCTCGGAAAGGAGAATCGAGAGTTATAGTATCACTAACACCTCCGTAAATTGTTAATTAGCCATTTATTTTGAAATTGGTCTAAAATTGCTCGGAAAGGAGAATCGAGAGTTATAGTATCACTAACACCTCCGTAAATTGTTAATTAGCCATTTATTTTGAAATTAGTCTAAAATTGCTCGGGAAGGAGAACCGAGAGTTATAGTATCACTAACACCTCCGTAAATCGTTAATTAGCCATTTATTTTGAAATTGGTCTAAAATTGCTCGGAAAGGAGAATCGAGAGTTAAAGTATCACTAACACCTCCGTAAATCGTTAATTAGCCATTTATTTTGAAATTGGTCTAAAATTGCTCGGAAAGGAGAACCGAGAGTTAAAGTATCACTAACACCTCCGTAAATAGTTAATTAGCCATTTACTTTCAAATTGGTCTAAAATTTCTCGGAAAGGAGAATCGAGAGTTATAGTATCACTAACACCTACGTAAATTATTAATTAGCGATTTTTTTTAAATTGGTCTAAAATTGCTCGGAAAGGAGAACCGAGATTGGATAAATAATAATAACATAAAAATCAACACTTAATTATCACTTAATTATTACTACCATAAGATGTTATTAATAAACACTTAATTAAATGACTACAATAATATGTTATTAATAAACACTTAATTAAATGACTACAATAATATATTATTGTAAATTAATAAAACAATAAAGCGTAAAATCATATTTTTAACTACATTAATTAATAAACACTTAATTATTACTACCAAAAATCAGAAATCAATTTTTGGGTTGTACAAAATTTTCAAATCTAGAATATTACCAAATATCATGTCAATCTATCACTAAAATAAATTGGTTTCCAGAAAATAACAACTTCTTGCTAAATTCATGAGATCACAAATCACAATTAAATTGGAAATAATCATTTTCCCCACTCCTTCACGTCTCCTTCACGTCTCATGCACAGGCCGGACTTAATTCTCTCCTGCTCCAGCCGCACAAAATTAAACAGCAAACAACTCTCAAAAGTCGCGTCTCTCCAGAAACATCTCACTCCCTCCCTCGTCGTTTCATCTTCTCCAACTCTCTCTCTCTCTCTCTCACTCCCTCACGCACTCCATCTCTCAAACGTAAAGCACTAAGTTCACTAAATCGACTCAATCGTCGTTTCATCTTCCGCACTTGGTTTGAGGTTTGTTCTTTTTTTTCTTTCTTTTTTTTCTTGCTTCGGTTGTTTTAGGAATTTCCAGATTTTAATTTTTGTGTGTATACTTATGAATTTTCTAGAGTATTTCTTGTATGTGTGTAAATAATTAAAAGAAATGTATGTTTATACTCGAAATATATGCATGTCCTAGGATTATAAAGAATCCGTGAATAGAGATCTAAATCTTATTTTGTAGTAGAAAATAAATAGTTAAATTAATGTGGGGGGTTTGGAAGAGAAGGGGTTTAACTGTTTTTTGTTTGATCCTCATTATTTGGCAAAGAATCCGTGAAGATGTATTTGATCCTCATTATTTGGCAAAGAATCCGATAAGGGGTTTAACTGTTTTTTGTTTTTATTTAACTGTTAAACATTTTATTTCGAGTATGCTCAATTTATGATGGTTTTCCACTGATTTTTGTTTGCTCCTCCTTATTTTGTTTTTATGAGTTGTATATACATGTAACATGTATATTATATGTGGATTTGAAAGTTTTAAATGTATTTTTTTTGGGTGAAAATGTATTGGACTGGTGGTTTTGGTTGAGATTATTGAATGCATGAGGAGTTTGAAGGGTGTTTTTTAAGTTAGTGGGGTGTTATTTGTCAATTACTAAAGTTAACAGGGTGTTTTTGGTCAATTGTTAATTTGAATTATGATGTGTCATCTATGATAAATAACTAAAGCAATATGTGATTGCCATTGATAAATCAAATGGGTAAAGTTCTCAAGTTCTGTCAAGTATTTAGTTCTATATTAAAACTTATGATTTCATCAACTTATGATTGCCATTGGAGATATTAATAATATGTGATTGCCATTGATAAATCAAATGGGTAAAGTTCTAAAGTTCTGTCAAGTATTGATAAATCAAATGGCCAAAGTTCTAAAGTGCCCTATTCACACTGGCATTTATCATTTAGTTCTGATAAATCAAATGGGTAAATAACATTGGCATTTGATTCTCTGATTGGGCTGCCTAAATCATTTAGTAGGAGCATTAACATGAACTTTACCCAAAGTTCATGAGTAAAAGGCACAAAGAGTCAAAGACCTATTAGGCCACTGCTTTCAAGTACGATTACAAGGTGTATGTTTGATATTGTTTGATATTGTTCATGGGTTTCATTGTTGTTAGTTTCATATGAACATGGTATTCGAAGGTGTATGTTTGATATTGTTTAAATTTTTCAAATTGCAGAAACATGACAAACACAAGTTTCACCACCCAGGAGTTGGAGCTTTTTCTGCAGATGTTGGTGGATGAGAGAGCAGCAGGAAGAATACAGTTTAATGGAGCAAACAAAGCCGCCTTTGAAGATATTCAAGCGAGACTAGAAGCATATACCGGGAAGACCTTCACCATGGATTTTTTGGAACATGAATATGGAAGGTTGTATACCAGATTTGGCTTATGGAAAATGGCACTTGAGTGCCGACGGGTGCACTGGAATCAGGTCGACAATAAATTAGAAGTTTCATATGAGGATGTATGGAAATTGCTTTGGCAGGTAAAATGTGTATACAATAATTATTTGTTAATTTTAGTATTTAATTAACTTGTGTGGATTTGGATTAATTAATCAAAGCTATTTTTTGATATATTGACAGGATCCAATTTATTGGATTGTGCCATATCACTTCCGCGAATCTGGAGAAAGATACTGGTGGGAGTTGGAGGCTATTTTCGGTAGACCCGATCCACCAACACCACCTGCTATCGAGACTCCAGAGTATATGTCCGAGGAGGATGAAGAGATAGAGATAATTGTGATTTCCTCAAGTGATGAGGAAAATTGAAATTGTTGTAATTGGAAATGTTTGGATGTTTTTATAGTTTTGAACATTGTGGTAGTAGTACTAGTAGTAGTAGTTTGGATGTTTGGATGTTTGGAAATGTATGGATGTTTGTAGTAGTAGTACTACTAGTAGTAGTAGTTTTTGTAAATTTTCAAGTTGGATGGTAGTAGTAGAAGTAATATTGAAATCCTAAATGTTGTCTTAGATGTTCAAATTAATTTTTCAACGATAATTTCATGCACATTATCAATTTGAAGTGGACTGAGCGAATTAGTCCTTGTAATATTTCAGCTAAGAATTTCACCTGAAAGGCTTCTGCAAATGTTGCAAATTAACACATAATTTTGTTATCTCTGAAAAAATATATGTATTAAATCTACTTTAATTAGATATAAATTAATATATCTTATACCCAATTTATTTTACACAACAAACTTGATTTGATATAAATTCCTACTTAATTTTCAACTAATTTTTCAAATTCAAACAAATCATATAATGCAGATCGAAAATGTTTCACGAATCTCTGCCTTTTTCCCGAACAATTATCCTAAATAATAAACAAATAGGCCCAATCTATTTGAAGCCCTAAATATGGGCTTGTCACGTTCACCTAGCCCATTAATCCGGAGATGACGCATCTCGGTCTCTAAAAATTATTTTAAAGCCCAATCTTCTAGATATTGGAAAGATTTAGGCCCTATTAATAGTCCATATTTTGGGCCTCGATAATCCTACGGGCTGTCAATGGATTGAATTTGGATCGGATTAAATTCTATACAGATACGCCTGCGTTTATATCAGATCGAATTCAAATTTTGCTCGGAGCTAAATTTCTTAATTCCAATAGATCATATATCCTATAAATCGTCGCTACCAAAGTGAAAATTAACATTTTTTTTTCCAAAAATAAATTTGTTAACTTTACGATTGTATTAAATTTAGCTAACATGTTGAGTTATAAGAACTGTTCACCTGGATGCAAAATATTCGTAAGAATGAATTTATGAACTTTCTAGTAATTAATATTCATATTGATTTAGATGAAAATATTCGGAACATTTATTTATGAACAAATTATTAACTACTATTTTATTAAATAAAATTATTGATGGTAAAATATTATCGATGTTACTTATTTTTATAAAACACTACGCATACATATAATTTTTTTATTTATTGTCGAATACGGATCTCTTAACTAATAGGATAGACCGAAATTTAAATATTATCTAAGAAATTCGAACTTAATCGACCGAATATAAATAAATAAAAAAAAGGGGATTAAGGATAATATACATCAAATTTATTGATTTGAGATATTGATTTCGTGGATTCAAAAGTAATTGAGAATTTAATTTTTTTTATAATTCAAAATTTATAAAACAATTTTGGAGAGGATTCATTTAAGGTGCAAAAATGGTGGTGCGATTATTGAAGGTATAGATGGTGTAAAAATGGTGGAGAAGTAATAACAAGAAATAATAAATTAAGTTTGAATGATTATGAAATAAAAGGAATTTATTTGTTAGTTTTAAAAAATTAGGAAAGAGAAGGAAATAAGGAGGAAATTAATTGGTAATTTCGGTTTTTAAGTGGGGGGTATAAACGTCCTCTTACAACATAAAATTTAATGGGGGGCAAAAGGGTCTTTTTAATTTTCTGTCGGTTTTTTCTTTTTTTTTTTAGACAAACTAACTAAAAGGGTCTAATAGTAAATTGCATTTTTAATTAGAAATAAACCTAAATTAAATATAAATCCTTTAGTTACACATCCAACGGCTGATAAGGATGGAAGCCGATCTAACGGCTGATGATGAGGGCCGCACGTGCGGCCGTAACTAAAGCGGCCGCACTGTAGAAAAATCGCACAGAGTAAACCCTTTAAAAAAAAAAAAAGGAAGGAAGCCCAAAGAGTAAAAACATTTAAAAAATTCCTGAAAACAAGTATGTGTTCTTTTAGAATCAAATTACTGAATTTTCACTAGGCAAATTAAATATTCATCAGTTTACAATAAACATTATCGGTAGGTTAATACGTCTCTAAGACATATGTAGCTTTACAAAATAAGAGCTTTTTTTTTAGGATCGCATTATTTTGACATGACATATATAGGTAAATTTCATTGCACTCCATGACATAATTAGGTAAATTTAGGATTTGATTACAGTGATGTATTAGGAATTTAGTCCATACCAACTAAATTCCTAATACATCACTGTAATCAAATCCTAATTATCTAAAAGTGACTTTCGTTTGCTGTCAATTTGAAAGAGTATTTAATAGTAAAAATTTAAAATATTTGATTATAACAAAATTTACCTTGAAGGAATTGTTTTTACGTAGGTTGTCATGAAAAACTTAATTTAGTTGCGTGAAAATTTTGACGTTGTTTCTTGTGTCTTGGACATCTAATAATTATTACAACTATTTTTGATTGTCAACACGGTAAATCAAAATAATATTTTTCTTAATTATCAAGTACTTTAAATGTTATTTAAGAGTCCAGCTGGGTCAAACTAATCATAAGACAGCTAGGACTTCTCAAGAATTCCTCAAAAAACCTTTGCACATTTTTCACTAAAAAAATTGTAATTGTACACAAAATGTAGAATTAAGACTACTTTAATTTCTACTAATACGTTAATATACATGTAATAAGATTCTCAAATATAAAAAAGTCCCATGTTCCAAAACTCTCATGTACAATAACGTACTAAGGCAAAATTGCAAAAATCGTCCCAAACTAATCACTGACTTTAGATTTTCATCCCAAACTATTTAATTTGGCGAATTTCGTCCCGTAATTTAATATTTTTTTGGAATATCGTCCCACCATAATTATAAGACGGAATTGCGCATTTACCGATGAATTATCACATGGCTGCTTAAGTGTCATGACAAAGTAAATTTTAACATGAATAATTATATAATATTGCAGAGTTCGTCCCAAATTAATTACAAGATTGAACGTCATTTTCATTAAATTAGAAATTTAATATTGGCACTAAATTCATACAAAATTGTAAATTATGGGACGAAATTTGATGAGTTGATATAGTTTGGGACGAAAAATCAAAATTAATAATTAGTTTGGGATGATATTCCGAAAAAATATTAAATTACGGGACGAAATTCATCAAGTTAAATAGTTCGGGACAAAAATTCAAAATCAATAATCAGTTTGGAACGTTTTCTGCAATTTTACCACGTACTAATTACAAAACTTTCTATAAAATATTAAAATGTACTGTGTGGCCGTAATATCTGATGTCGTCGTAACGTTTTCTCTCTTTTTGAACTCTTTTCCTTTGGAGTTTCAAGAAACGTGTCAGTTTCCCGAAACTGCAAAATAACAAATTCTGTTCTTCTTTGTTTGTTTGCCCTTAATTTCCCACCTCCCCCAAATAATGCCACTTCATGTGTTACGTCAATCTCTCCACCTGAAATTTTACCCTAAAAAAGGAAAAGTCCCTTCACTTGAATCACATACACGTCATTACATTTCCCACTTACCATTATAGCACTAAAACTCGGGGAAATTCTAAAAGTATCTTTAATGACAACCTTTTTTATAAAATATACAAATTACCCCCTCTTTTGAAAAAATTGGGCATTACACTACCTTAGAACACAACTAGCCTTCATTTTATTGTTGAAATGATATCTAGATATATTTATGCCTAATTGACATTTTACCTCTGTCCAAACTATTTTGGTGGATTACCACTCTTAAAATAACAAAATAGTGAGTAGTGTTATTTATTTTTTCAATATTATATTGGAATATTTTAGTCTTAAAAAGAATTAGAGTTTGAAAAAACGAGAAATTAATAAATCTCATTTTTATTAGGAAATAATCCACTTTGCTCGCTAATCTTGTCCCTTACCTTTGTGAGTTCCCACGTAACCTCCTCAGCTATTAAAAATATCTCAGATCATTATTTTTGGACGTTCGCCGACGAAATATGTTCAAAGGTTGGATGGCAAAGTGCAAAAACATTTAAGTCACATCATTAAAGTTGGACCGAATATTGTGTTAAATTCTAGATTTTTGCATTTTAGGGGGCTACCTAATATATATAAAATAGTTGAAGGGGGTAAATAAAACCTCGCAAAAATTAGGGGGCAAAGTGAAAAAATGTTAAAAAATTAGGATGAAAAATAAGATGCTTCCTTTTTATAATAAAAAAAGAGTTATTTCTTTCTCAGATAAAAATGGTAAATTGCTTATTTCAAATATTACATGGAGGTGGAATTGCCAATTACATTTTACAAACTTGGACCCCACCAAATTTATTCTATTCACCCAAACACCCCCTTAAACCCCACCCTACCAACCCAGTATATAAACCCGCTCATTTCCCCTGATATTTTCTATTGTCAGCAATGGTTTGCACTACACCCCACCCCACCCCCCGTAGAAATCAAAACTCCCAATTCTACACAATTTTTATACATCACCCATACAAATAAACCAAAAAGGGAGTGAAATTTGATAAAAAGAATCGAAATCGAAAAATAAAATGCTGGCGTCAATTTTTCTTGCTCTGTTTCTACCGTGCGCCGGCATGAGTGCAGTGTTCCTGGTTTACATCTGTTTGCTATGCTACGCCGCCAGCGTGGCCCGTGAAACTGATGACCGGGATGTCCAGTTACCGGTGAAGCCCAAACAAGGAAAGGGTCTTTCGGCCTCTGATCTTGAAAAGCTACCAAAAGTTAGTGGTAAGGATTTAGTTCTGGGTACGGATTGTGCGGTGTGTTTGGATGAAATTGAAAACGAACAAGCGGCTAGGATGATTCCAGGTTGTAATCATGGGTTTCATCTACAATGCGCCGATGCGTGGTTGTGTAAGAATTCGATTTGTCCTGTTTGTAGGGCTAAGCTTGGGCCAGAACTCTTCGATTCGACTGCGGATAGTCCGTGCTGAAAAAATTAAATGAAGTGGAATTATTTAATCATAATCAGTGTTTTTGTTAGTTTTGTTGTATTTGATTTATTGGTAGGTGAATTTGTTGTAATTTTAGGTGAAGAGTTAGGTGATTTATTTGAATTACTTTGATTTCTTTTCTAATTCATTAACGTTTCCCGATATTTTTTGTATGGTTTTGCTTTTGCATTGCGTTGGTGTACATACAAAATGGAATAAGGAAAGGCTTGGTTCAATTGAATTTAGATTATTTAAAAATGAGAGTGATTCGAAATCTACATTTGAGACATTTTGTAAACTATAATGAAAATAAAAGTGATTAACTACAGAGTCTAGGTAAATTTGAATTTTTTGCTTATAATAATCTAGAAAATTTCTATACAAAATTCTTGTGAAAAATTAATGAGGAGATGTTCATAATATTATTGCAAAATTGTACATGAATATGTTGTTCCATTATTAATTTCTTAAAAAAGAGATGGAAAAGCTGTCAAAACTAATTACTTAATGTGAAAATAGGTGCGGGAAATGCAAAAACATTCCTTGTGTATTTCTGAAAAAAAAAATTATACTATTTTTATTAGTAAAAAAATTCATGTTTTAAAAAGTTTAAGGTGTTTACATATTTGAAATTTTTTCACTCGCTCTAAATGTAAGTATTAATCATAATTTGCAAGAAAAATAACAAATATACTCCTAATTTTATGTATTTATTTTTTTATTTTTGTGTGTGTAATAAAGTGCTACAACTCTCACTTAAGAAAACTGGTAACTCTCTGTAAATTTAAAATTGACAATACTTTTTGTGTTTTCTTAAAATAATATTAATAACCTCATGATGTCAACTCTTAATTGTTAAATGGGTGCAATGAGTTAATAACATAATTTTTTTAATAATAAAATATTAACATTTGGATTTTCTTTTATAAAAATAACCGATGAAGGTTTTTGTCATGAATCAAGAGTACGACTCCTACCAGAATAAAGTTTTGCATTTTACATCTGAGATATAGTAAATGAATTAAATTTATTTGATTTGATGGTGTAGAATTTTCTATATATGGAGAATATTTTATGAAAACTCAAAGAGAAGAGAAGATGTCCATAATATTATTCGGAAAATATACATTAATATATTGATTGTTCCTTTATTAATTTTCTTAGCAAAGAGATGCAAAAGAGGGCAAAACTAATGATATCACCTACTATGATAATAAGAGTGGAATATTGCAAAAACTTTTCAGTATCGTAGTGAAGTTTCGAAATATTAAAAAAGTTACAGAGTATTAATTTTATTAACAAAACTTTCCCTGTTAAAAAAAGAAAATAATTTAAATAAAGTGCGATTATTTTTAAAGGTTTGATTGTATATTTCGAATTTCACATATTTTTATGGAGTTTTTTCCGGTAATTGCTAATACAGTTTCTTGTCTTTTTTACTAAAAATATAAGAATATTTTTTTGCTAGTTTTTAACCAATTTATATAATTTAAGGGTTTAAAGTTGATAATTGAAGGATTGTTATGATTATCTTAAACATAGTCAAAAAATATATTTGAAATAAATGAGTGAATAAGAAATTTATAGGAAAACTCTATAATAAAATAGACAAAAATATTTTTGCAGTTTAATTAGCTAGTGAAAATGAGGAACGATGGTGATCAATTTTTAAAATGTGCAGCTTAATTTGGGAAATAGATGGAAGAGGCGTCATGATGGTATCATTAAAGATGATTAACGTATATGAGTTGTATTTTACTAATTCTTGGAAATTTACTGGCAACAAACACTTATTAGGCAACACTCCGAAAAGGTAAAGAATAGCCAATTAAATTTCATTGATTACATAATTTTTAATTTTATTTATTTTTTTGGGAAATAAATTCTTGCTTCTTCTATCATATTGTAGTAGTATACAATTTGCCAAACGAAAAATGACTTCTTTTTCAATTGGCAATTCATGGAAAAAAATGTGAAATTGGAACATGGCATGTTAAATTCAAGCACATTATAAAAGGGATGTTATATATAACGCAAAAAAAAAATTAAAAAAGTAAGTGAAATGAGTAGTGTCATTATTACAAGCATGTTCAATATTGGTGGTAAAATTTATCATGTATCTCATTGGTCGACTCGGATTTAACATGGATCCGATCTTGATCCAACTATATTTTCTTAATATTTAATTAAATTTATTTAGAATTGGTGAAAGTCAAATTTAAGTCGAGTTGAGATAATCGTGGATCAAGTAATTAAAACAGAGAACAATATGTAATATAATGAATTGACCTGACTTGAACATGATCGACCTTTTAGACTTGAATATATATTTTTTTAATCTATTAAACTGTGTATTAACAGCTCGGATTGAAAAGTGCAAAGAGTATAGGTCCTTCCAGTGTGATGTTATGATTGATCCTTTTTTGATATAACTCATCTGCAAGACTGCAACCAACAAAATTTAATGTTCATTTTCAGCTTGCTCAAGCATGATTAATCCTTGCTCAAGGAAAAAAAAAAAGCATGATCGATTCACCCTAATTTCTCAACTTAAGATAATGTGGCAATGCATTCAATGCAATATTTATTAGCAAAATTTTTATGTGTTATTGTTTATTAGAAAAATACTACCATCCAATTCCATGTACATTTCTTTTGAAAAATGACAATTATATTTGAGTCATAAACGGTAAAAAATACTCATATTCATTTGAAAAATGGATAATAATCTCCCTATGATTTTTGAGAATTGACAATAACACCGTGTTGATATATGAAGGAATTTAAAATAAAAAAAAATTATTAATAAAAAAAACATGAATATTTTACTAATAAGATTAATATAGGAAAGATAGACCGATTAGGTAGAAGACATATGTAATTTTACATTTAGCTCTATGCAATCAAAGCGCAAGGCTTAGGGTCTGTTTGTTTGGTGTTTGGAAAGTAGTTTGAGCATTTGTGAAATAATCTCGATTTGCATAATATTGTTTGTTTGAGTTTTGAGAGAGTGGTTTGAGAAATAAGTAGGTGTAAGTGTTTTTGAAGGAGTTAAGTTGTAAGTGTAAAATTTGTAAGATTTTATATCAAATCAAAGTATAGATTTTGTTTAGAGATAAGAAAATTATTGTTTGTTTGACTTTTGAGACAGTGATATAAGAAAATTGAGAGATGAAAAATTTATTTCAAAAAATAGAAAATATATTTATTTGACATTTCTCAAACATAAAATAATTTTAGAAAACGCAAAACAAGCAGCCCTTAATATCTGCGTCTTTAATACAAATGACAAATGTTCGGTGAGAGTTTCTTTTAGGTTACGTTTCTTGTTGGAAATATAATTAAGAAGGCCTCCAGCCCTCCACTACAACTATGGGTTTACTGTTTACCAATTATTAGTTATTACTGTATGAACAAAGTTTCAACACAAACAATTAGATGGAGTACGTACAATGAACCTGTTTGTTTATTTCTTAGAGAAAGTAGTTTAAGCTTAAGAGAGTGGAGGTTTATGAAATAATTTTAATTTGTTTAATTTTTTTTGTTTGAGTTTTGAGAGAATGGTTTAATGAATAAAGTAATTGTATTTTTTTAAGAGAGTGATGTTATAGGTGTAAGTTTGTAAGACATAAGTTACTTTATGTCAATCAGAGTAGAGTTTTTTTGTTTAAATATAATAAAATTGTTGTTTGTTTGGCTTTTTGAGGAAGTAGTTTGAAAAAATTGAAAAATAAAAAATTTACTTCAGAAAATAGAAAGTATGTTTGTTTGACATTTTCCAAACACATAAATAATTTTGGAAAAACAAACATGTCCAATAGAATATATTTAGCGGCTGTATCCAATCTAACAATGAGTACATCCCATTTGTGTGTTTAGTAAGAAAACGTATGGGCAGCTCAACTGGTCTCAGAGGGGGAAGTTGGAACAAGTGACCAATGATCGAACCTCACCAGCGGCAGTGTGGGAGCAACCTCTCAAAAAATGAGGGGGGCTCCTTGTGCGCAGTGAGTACTGGTCCCAGCCTCTGTTGCCGGTTGAGTCACCATGATTTACCTCCTCTCACAATCCCGTCGGACAGGGAGGTGAGGGGCGCCCGGGGTGAGCGATTTCAACTTTTTTTGGAACAAGAAAACGTAACTATCCTACTTAAATTTCCTTGACTTTTTACTTGTTTCATAATCTCTGAATAGTAGCATCAATTTGATTTTCATCTGAGTTATGTAGTGGAAAATGGTGGGGTTGTTTGTAAGTACTTTGTTTTCAATTATTAGAAAGAGGTCTTTGATATTTATGAGGAGTTACGGCCTTTCGGAGTTAATTGATGGGTTTTGACTGAGCCTTTTTGGCTAATTGGGTCGTTATTATTTGTTTAAAAAGATGTGTGGGGTCAGATTGGGTAGTAGCTATATAAATTTGGGTGGAGTTGGGAATTTATGAGATGGGTTATAGTAAAGTGGGCTTTAGTATTAATGAGAGAAGTTAGAGTTGGGTTTTTTTCATTAAATGAAATTTTATTATTCACCACAATTTTAGGTATTCACCGAAATTGTTAGGTCTAACCAAGGCATTATCTTTTAGTCTTCAAGGAATAATCCCCCAAATATATATAAATTGGGTAAACATCACTTTTGATCATTCTTATCATTAACTTTTTACAGAGTGATACCTCTTATGTTTTTTTTCCCACTTTAGTCCTTTACAAGTGGTCCAAGGCGATTCCGATAACATGTGATATGCTCATGAGGGCAATTTTGTCATTTCAAGTAAACTAACATAGATATTTTCGTCTTTCTAATTATTTAAAAAAAAGCTAAATTTCCAAACTAGGCTTTCATTCCAATCGAACTTAATCGTACATTTCGTTCCAAACTAAAGTTTTTTCCTAAAATCTTTTTCAAACACCAAAATTGCTCACCAATTAAACAATATCTCAAATAGTCTCAATAGTAAACGGACGAAAATGCCCTAAAAAATATTCATATGCATGTCACGTGTTATCGGAACCACCTTATAAGGACTAAAGTGAAACACATAATTCATAGTAGGGACTAAAGTGAAACAAATAATTCATAGTAGGGACTAGAGTGGGAAAAAAAAAACATAAAAAGGACCACTCTGTAAAAAGTTACTGATAAGAGGGACCAAAAGTGGTATTTACCCATATGAATTCTTAGTCAATTAGTTAAGGATGATACTCATGATCATGAAGTCATTGATTTAATCTTCACTAATGTGGATATCCTTTTTGGTTTAACTTATTAACATTTTTCTATTGTTTAATACTAGCAGCAATATCAAATTCAATTAAAAAAAAAAAAATTCAAAAAGCACTCTTACATTACATTATTCAACTTATCAACACTACATATTTATTTCAACCCACAATTAATTAGCTTTAACAAATCAAGCTTTCAATGTTTTGCCAATATCAATCACAAACCTATACTTCACATCACCTTTTGCAAGCCTCTCCATAGCCTTATTCACATAACTCATCGGAATAACCTCCACGTCAGGTAAAATATTATGCTCCGCCGCAAAATCAATCATCTCTTGCGTCTCCTTAACTCCACCAATCAAACTTCCCGCCACCATTTTTCGGCCCGCAAGCAATGGAAACACGGGTAGCTCGAGCGGCTTATTTGACACGCCGAGCATCACAAGCTTCCCATGCGGCTTCAACAGACTAAGTAATGGCTCAATTGGGTGAACTGCAGCTACTGTGTCGATTATTCCATCTAAAGTTCCGGCTGCGGCTTGCATTTCTTTCGACTCGCGGCTCAC
This sequence comes from Penstemon barbatus, assembly GCA_003313485.2. Taxonomy (NCBI): domain Eukaryota; kingdom Viridiplantae; phylum Streptophyta; class Magnoliopsida; order Lamiales; family Plantaginaceae; genus Penstemon; species Penstemon barbatus. Next base: position 15,143,123 of record CM064878.1, read on the forward strand.
TATGAATGAGTCGACGCCGAAGTATTGGATGGCTTCAGTTTTTTTGTTAATGGAGGTGCTGATTACTGTTACTTTCAAGCCGAAGGCCTTGGCGAATCTTACTGCCACGTGGCCTAAGCCTCCGAGACCCACTACGCCGAGGTGGAGATCTGGTAACAAATAAAATTATCATATTCAATAGTTATAGTTTCTTTTTTGAATAGGTGTTGTCATTCTAATTTATAAAAGGAATTAAAATATACACATATAAATTAATTAAAGAGTGAAATGATAATTCTTTGTGCTTTTTCTTATTAGCAAAAAGTAACCTCCTAAGCCAGAATATATATATTTTACAGAAAAAATGATAATTATACCCCCATAAAAATGTAAAAACATCCATGTTAACCTTAAAATTTTACAATAATCCCCTACTAACTTAAAAAATTGACAATAACTCCATTGTTTACTAAAAAAATTGATTCATGAAGGAATTTCAAATGAGAGTTTTTGCTAATAGGAAAAGAATACATATGAGTTTTGCTAATAAAATATTAGAGGGGGGCTTTGTCAATTAGAAAAACTAGAGGAGGAATTTTTACATTTATCTAAATTAAACTAGAATTTTCAAATATCATTACTAATTAATTACCTGGCTCGTTAAGACCGTAGTATTTCATTGCACTGTAAGTTGTGATCCCGGCACAGAGTAAAGGAGCGCCTCTGTCAAGAGGTATACTTTCGGGCCAACGGATGATGAAATGCTCGTCCGCCACCATTATATTGGAGTAACCACCGTAAGTGATAGTGCCGTCGGTGTCGACGCTGTTGTAAGTGTAAATCTATTTCAAGAAAATTTTCAATACTAAATAAGACAGTGTAATGATATTTCATAATCAACAATTCTAAATTTGACCTTTACTTGCATTCATTAAGTTTCATTTTTTATGGCTTCATCAATAAACCCGGAAAATAACATATTCCGATTCTATTATTCTACATACACATTTCCGAAATTAAATACGTACTTTTGCTTTAAGGAAACCTCAGAAAAATTTAAAGGGCCATTAAATTGAAAGTGTGTTTTATTAATTTTTGAAAGTTGAAGAGTTTTTGATTATTTAATAATTATCCAGAAATAGACGAACAAAAACAAATTAATTGCCATACCGGTTTTGCGCAATAATTCTCGAGATCATCAACACATTGATCGCATTCGCCACAAGACCCGACCATGCAACCCACCCCAACTTTATCTCCCACTTTAAACTTCTTCACCTTTGACCCGACTTGAGTCACAACTCCCACAATTTCATGCCCGGGTACAATCGGGTAAGTAGTGAAACCCAACTCATTTTTCATTAAATGAAGATCCGAATGACAAATACCACAATATAACACCTTGAATTGCACGTCACGCTCCCGGGTGGCGCGTCTTGAAAATTTTAGAGGAGATAGAACTGCGGACGGGTCCCATGCAGCCCACCCGATTGCCTTAACCGGGTGTTGCTTTTCTAACATTGTAGAAATGTGATTTTTCTTTTTTTTCTTTGAGGAAAAAAATGATGGGATTATATAGTATAGAGCAATGGCGATAAAGAATGTTAATATTACGACGTACATTTGGGGATAATTGAGTTGAATTAAGTCGAAGATTTTCGACATTTTGGAGGAATTAAGGATGAGTTGATGAGATGAAGATTAGAGAATTTATAGTTGATGATTTGATGAGGGGTCACTTTGTTAATTCTGTTGTTGATTTGGAACATATCTTTTAGTTTCTGATTCTTACTTGTTCGTGTAATCAAAGAATAAAGTCTTGGAAATAGCTCTTTAAATATGATTCTTACTTGTTTCATCAATAAAGAACAATCTAGAATCATTTGTTTCCATGCACTACTAGAATAACATGGACTACATTTGCCCAGAATACACTACAATAAAGAACAATCTACAATCTAGAACTAGAATCTTTGGTCTAGTGGAAGATAATTTATCTGGGTAGACAATTATATTCGAAAGGGTTAGAAAAAATTGGGGAAAAAAATGGACCACATTTTTTTTTGCGGGGATTTAACAATTTACATGATTGAGATATGTTTAATGAGTAATCTATTTCTTAATCAAAGAATATCATGGACCTCCATTTTTCAGATCTGATTTTATCTGTGGCATAATTCGAAAAAAAAACTATCTTTTAGAAAACATGATTTAATACCACTAATTCTTGACAGCTTCTTATAGTAACATAACGTAAAAATATAATTTATTTATGTCAAAAATTACTCGAGGCCAAAAGTAAATAGAACAAAAAGTTAAGGAACAAACAATGTATATAATAACTTTCTAAATTCGGGTCCAACTCATATCAATAAGTCAATAATAACAAATATATGTAGAATCGTTAAATTATTCAAATTAGTGTTAGACTAGTTTTTTATTTAAATGAGCACACACAACAAGATATTTCGAACATCGTCGCTGGGCGGAAAAGTAGAAAACAATTTTGCGATATGCCTGTTTGGTAAGTGGCTCTTGCAAGTGTAGCAAAAACTCTATCACGATTCATGCCATTATGGATGATTTCCACGAGGACAATGAAACATGTTTTGTGTTTACAACTACAAAATTTTGCAAAAACTCGAGGGCAAGCTAGTGGAAGAATTATATATGCATAATAATATAGAGATGGTGAATGTTCCATGACAATTTGCATGTTTTGAATCGCGAAGAATCTTTTATTACACTTTGATATATATATATAGGTCTATTGACAAATGTGCAAATTCAAAAATTGTTTAGGTCCACGTATTTACCCAAAAATTAGATCTATCGCGTGACATCGTAATAGAGTATCTTTTGCCGCTTTCAATGGTTTTTGGTATGTTGTAAAAATATTAATTTCCTACCATGATTCAGAATTCAGAAGCAATTAATCTCGAATTTTATTAAACAGAATTCATACCACACTCTTATTAATAATATTATTTAACTTGTACGTTTACAACATTACATCTTGACATATATCATGAACCACAATCACAAAAGAAATAAGAAGATATCATCAAACATGAAAACAGAAAAGTATTATTCTTTTCCAACCCCCAATTAATTAACTTAATCAAATCAAGCTTTCAATGTTTTCCCAACATCAATCACAAACCTATACTTGACATCACCTTTTGCAAGCCTCTCCATAGCCTTATTAACATAATCCATCGAAATAACCTCCACATCAGGCAAAATATTATGCTTTGCCGCAAAATCAATCATCTCTTGTGTCTCCTTAACTCCACCAATCAAACTTCCCGCCACCATTTTTCGGCCCGCAAGCAATGGAAACACGGGTAGCTCGAACGGCTTATCTGACACACTGAGCATCACAAGCTTCCCATGAGGCTTCAACATATTAATTAACGGCTCAATTGGGTGAACTGCAGCTACAGTGTCGATTATTCCGTCTAAGGTTCCGATTGCAGCTTGCATTTGCTTTGGATCGCGGCTCACTATGAATGAGTCGACGCCGAAGCGTTCGATGGCTTCGGCCTTTTTGTTGATGGAAGTGCTGATTACGGATACTTTCATGCCGAAGGCCTTGGCGAACCTCACTGCCACGTGGCCTAAGCCTCCGAAACCCACCACGCCAATGTGGAGGTCTGTTAACAAACAAAATAATCATATTCAAATGTTATACTTTATTTTTGAGTGAGTATATATTTTGCAGGAAAAATGATAATTAGAAAAAAAAAAAAACCTTCTCCCTAATAAACAAAACACGGGGTGTCATTTTATTTACTTATTAAACGCATTAAAAAATATTTATATAAATTAGACTATAATTACCTGGTTCGTCAAAACCGTAGTATTTCATTGCGCTGTAAGTTGTGATTCCGGCACAGAGTAAAGGAGCGCCTATATCAAGAGGCATAGTTTCTGGCCAGCGAATGATGAAGTGTTCGTCCGCCACCATGATGTTAGAGTAACCGCCGTAAGTGATGGTGCCATCGGTGTCGACACCGTTGTAAGTGGGAATCTGTTTGGAGAAATGTTTAATACTAATTCATAAAGGGTATATGGTTTATAATGCACCCCTATACTTCCAATGCGTATCGAAAGAGTAAGTCAGGTCAAAGATCTGGATACCTTAAGAAAAAGAAAAAAAAACAATAAAATCTAGAAAAATAATATATATATTATATACCGATTTTGTGCAATAATTTTCGAGATCATCAACACATTGGTCGCATTCTCTGCACGACGCCACCATACATCCAACCCCTACTTTATCTCCCACTTTAAATTTCTTCACTTTAGACCCGACTTGAGTCACAACCCCCACGATTTCATGCCCGGGTACAATCGGGTAAGTAGTGAAACCCAATTCATTTTTCATGAAATGAAGATCTGTATGACAAATACCACAATACAACACCTTGAATTGCACGTCACGCTCTCGGGTGGCGCGTCTGGAGAATTTTAATGGAGAGAGCACTGCGGATGAGTCCCGTGCAGCCCACCCGATTGCCTTAACCGGGTGTTGATTTTCTAACTTTGTGGAAAGCTGTTTTTCCTTTATTTTCTTTGAGGAAAAGAATGATGGGATTATGTAGTATAGAGCAATGGCGATGAAGAATGTTAAGATTATTATGTACATTTGGGGAGAATTGGGATTAATGAGTTCGGAGATTTTCGACATTTTGGAGAAAGGATGAGTTGATAGATGAAGATTAGAGAGTTCAAATAGTTGAAGAGGAATCACTTTGTTGATTTTGTTTATTGATTGGGGACAAACCTTTAAGTTTTCTATTCTTACTTCCTTGTGTCATTAAAGAATAAAGTATTAATTAAATTATGATTCTTATTCTTACGTGTGTTAACAACAAAGAACAATCTCATAATCTCCCAAAAAAAATAAAAAAAGAACAATCTCAGAATCATTAATTAGTTTCCATGCACTGCTTAACCTGGACTACTTTTAGGGCGGGGTTTTTACAGCTAATTGAGATATGTTTAATATGTAACCTGTCTCTTAATCAAAGAATAATATGCAGATTATACCCATCCTCATGAAACAAAAACAATTATACGTGCGATTAGTGTTATTCACGCGAATAAAATTGGCAGAAAAGATAGGACTAACACGCAACTGACTTCCCTCTAGAAGAAACCCCCCTCATGGAATAATGTTCTTATTATCTTTTATTTAATGTAATGTAAAGACATTTTCGTCTTAACAAAAATAAAAGTGTTAAAAAGGTTAATAAAGTCGAAATGGGACATTAGGACGTATTTTGCTTGTCAAAAAATTAACTATCCTGATTTCGCGGACTAGTGAAAGTTAAGGGACGTAAATTGCTTGCTTAAAAATTAAGTGTCTTGACTATGCAGACCAGTGAAAGTTAATGGTCATAAAATGCTTGCTGAAAAATAAGTGTCATGATTCTGCGGACCATTGAAAATTAAGGGACGTAAATTGCTTGCTGAAAAATTTAATGTCCCGATTCTGCGGATCAGTGAAAGTTAAGGAATGTAAATTGCTACTTTGCTAAAAAATTTAGACCACAGTTAGACCTGATCTCGAGAATCAGCTCTTTATATAAGTTTGTTAATTGGTTCATTTTTTCAAACGAGATTTGAACCAAATTAAACAAATATGATTTTTATGATTGGATTGTTTTAATTAGGTCCAATTACAATGAATTTAAGATACACCCTCATTTTAACAATCACCCCAACTCTACTTTCTTACTGCGCATACAATGTAAAAAAATTGAGATTTGTATCTTTTACTTTTCTCTATCGAAAATCACTAAAATTAATACTTTCTACGAATTTTTGATATTGATACATTTCACCATTATTTCTATAGGAGAATATTTCTGGGTGCTCTTTGCTAAATTTCCTTCCTTCTGTTAAAAGGCATCAATTTGTAACCTCTTTGTGCTGCCTGCGTTTTGTGAGAGGAAAAAATAGAAAAAATGTGATTATTTGAAGGCATTAAAAATTATTGAAAACATTAAAAAATAAAAAAAATAAAAAGGTTTCTAATCTCCAACATTTTTGCTGCTGCCAATTAAGAGAAATGAGAAGACAGTGGAAGAAGAGAGAAAATAATTTTTGTTTTAAAAAATCAGGGGCATTTAAGCAATAATGTAGTTTCACAACACAACTACAATCCATTTGGACAGGCACAAAATAATTTGGGCCGAGAATTGAATCTCATTAGGGACTGTCCGATTTTAAATCTCCATTATTATTGATAAGGCCCACTTTGCAAAGATTAACCCATGTTCTGAACAAATCCACCAATTGGGTTGTATTAATTTATTTATAGAGCCCAATATAATTTATTCCTATGGGTTTGCAAATTGAATAAGTCAAGTCTTGGGCCATAACAGATCGCGTAAGTTTTGGTAAGAATTTGCGTAAGTTCCCTTTCCCTTCCCAGTCTATTTCTCTGTTATTCACTCGCGGGTTATTTCGTGTAATCTGCTCTGTAATTTTGTTCGCTTACAGAGGAGAAAGGTGCTGAAATGGAAGATATTAGAGAGGAGGAAATACAGAAGCATGAAGAAGCGGAAATATCTAAGCGTAAGGATAATAGGAAAGTTGAAAATTGTCTCGAAGAAAGTCTTTTGTATTTCAAGAAATTGAACGCAATATCTGTTTCAAGTGAGGTGGATGATTGCACAAAAATGATAGATGAAATTCAAGATTTACTAAAGAAGATAGAGAGGTACGTGTGAATCGATTTTTTTTTTTTAGATTTAATATTGATGGATATTTCAAGCTTATAGTGGTTGATATGAGCAGCAACTTATATTTGGTTATTTTTCATTAACAATATGTGCAGTTTGAAAAATTTGAAGCCGCCTAGCGATATTGATTATGTGAAAAATGACATTTTACTTCACAAGTCAAGAATAAGAAACCTTATCAAGGACATTGATTCATCCCTTGCTTTCGGAAAGCTTCCCTTTGATTCTAAAGGAGAGATTGACTTTATAAATGTAAGGAATGTCGTGTGATTTGTAGCTTTATATTTTTTGTCTATACCGTGCAATCAACTAAGAGTCTATCGATGACTGATTAAGTCTGGATAAGTTGACAGACCTAATTGAACTTTGTACTCCTCATTGCAGGCTTTCTGTTACAAATGTCTATCTAAAAATACCACGGACGACAGTATTTTCATTTTGTGCGACGGTGGCTGCAAACGTGGATTTCATCAGTCATGCTTGGATCCATATCTAAGTTTGGAGCCATCTACCCCATGTTTGTTTCTCTCTCTTTTCTTTCGCACAGAGGCGGTTTTTATATCAATTTCTTCACTCTTTGACTGTATGTACAGATTCGAATGCTTTAGGTTGGATTTGCTATGAATGTCATTGGAAAGCTCTATGCTTTAACTTGCTTCAAAATTATCACAAAACCAGACTTTTGACTGCTGACAGTTGGGAGGTATGAGACACTGAGCTCAACATTGATATAATAATTTGAGCAAACATACATTTTTAGTCTCACGTGAATGGACACTTGGCTCAAGTGACAGTGGACTAGAAATGTAAGTTGCCTAAATTTTAGTATATATTTTCACGGTGCTTCCTATCCTTGCAGAAGGTCTTTCCTGAGGCTGAGGAATATCGTCCTCCTTCAAGTGATTCCAAAGGTGATTATGATTATATATCAGATGAGAAGAAGATAGTTTGAATATCTTCATCTTATTCTAAGGTGTCACAAGTTAATGATTGTTGTGCTTAATGATTATCACACTTAATTGATTATCCAATTTTTCACTAAGTTAAGAAACTAATATCTAATGAACTTAATGATTATTGGCTTCTTCAAGCTATACCTTTGATCTCGTTTCTCAAGATGCACATATTTCAACTTCTAAGGCAAATATATTTTGAATAGCTTTATCTATTCTAAGGTGTCACAAGTTATCACAACCAATATGCGATTCTTTTAATTATAAGCTCTACTCAGAGTGGTATTAGATTAAACAAGGATTTAACGTTACCATAGACCTCTATCACTAATAATAATAAGACGAGGTTCTAATTATGAAATTAGTAATACATTCCATGATAAATTGGTAGAAGATGAGAATTTTGGGTGGTGGGCTATAGTTTGACTTAAAATTTGTCGTAGTAAGTTTATATTGAAGACCATTTGAATTTTACGGTGATCAAATTCAATTTTTGCATACGGGGCTTAAGTAAGTTTAATTTATAAACCAAGCTATATATCTTCTTTTGTCGAAAAAATGATAACACATGTTTGTATATTTGGTGTAAAGTTGTGGTCTATTTGGACTAAGCCCTTTGAGTTTGTTGGCTATCCATCTCTATAAATAAGTTGCTGATTTTAGTAGGAATATAGTATTTAAAACTTTATGCGGTCAGTAAGCATGTTATTATAGCTAATTCAAAGTCATTAGTTTTAAACATGTCTTTAGCTGAAGTTTACCGTTATTATTTTTAGATTCTCACTGAACGAGCATAGTGGGTTGGGTTGATCGGTTGGGGCAGTTTAGCGGTTTTGTTGAACACCCCTAGTTAAAAGGGATCAATTTGTAACCTCTTTGTGCTGCCTGCGTTTTATGAGAGGAAAAATAGAAAAAATGTGATTATTTGAAGGCATTAAAAATTATTGAAAACATTAAAAAAGAAAAAAAGGTTTCTAATCTCCAACATTTTTGCTGCTGTCAATTAAGAGAAATGAGAAGACGGTGGAAGAAGAGAGAAAATAATTTTTGTTTTAAAAAATCAGGGGCATTTAAGCAATAATGTAGTTTCCCAACACAACTACAATCCATTTGGACAGGCACAAAATAATTTGGGCCGAGAATTGAATCTCATTGGGGACTGTCCGATTTTAAATCTTCATTATTATTGATAAGGCCCACTTTGAAAAGACTAACCCATGTTCTGAACAAATCCACCAATTGGGTTGTATTAATTTATTTATAGAAGAGCCCAATATTATTTATTGCAAATTGAATAGGTCTTACTTCACCGAATGAAATTTTTGGGCCATAACAAATCGTGTAATTTTGGTAAGAATTTGCGTAAGGTCCCTTTCCCTTCCCAGTCTATTTCTCTGTTATTCACTCGCGTTAGGGTTATTTCTCTGTTATTTCATGCAATCTGCTCTGTGATTTTGTTCGCGTAGAGAGGAGAAAAGGTGCTGAAATGGAAGATATTAGTGAGGAGGAAATACAAAAGCTTGAAGAAGCGGAAATATCAACGCGTAAGGATAATAGGAAAGTTGAAAATTGTCCCAAAGAAAGTGATGATTGCACAAAAATGATTGATGAAATTCAAGATTTACTAAAGAAGATAGAGAGGTACGTGTGAATCCATTTTTTTTTAATATTTAATATTAGTTTATTGATGGATATTTCAAGCTTATAGAGGTTGATATGAGCAGCAACTTATATTTGGTTATTTTTCATTAACAATATGTGCAGTTTGAAAAATTTGAAGCCGCCTAGCGATATTGAGTATGTGAAAAATGACATTTTACTTTACAAGTCAAGAATAAGAAACCTTATCAAGGACATTGATTCATCCCTTGCTTTCGGAAAGCTTCCCTTTGATTCTAAAGGAGAGATTGACTTTATAAATGTAAGGAATGTCGTGTGATTTGTAGCTTTATATTTTTTCTGTTGTCATAACGTGCAATCAACTATGAGTCTAGCGCTAAATGTTTAAGTCTGGATAAGTAAACAGACCTAATTGAACTTTGTACTCCTCATTGCAGGTTTTCTGTTACAAATGTCTATCAAAAAAAATTACCAGGGACATTATTTTCATTTTGTGCAAGGGTGGCTGCAAACGTGGATTTCATCAGTCATGCCTGGAGCCATCTCTAAGTACGCCATGTTTGTTTCTCTCTCTTTTTTTTCGCACAGAGGCGGTTTGTATATCAATTTCTTCACTCTTTGACTGTATGTACAGATTCGGATGTTATAAACTGGGTTTGCTATGAATGTAATTGCAAAGCTCGATGCTTTGAATTGCTTCAGAAATATCACAAAACCGCATTTTCTACTGGTGACACTTGGGAGGTATGAGACACTGAGCTCAACATTGATATAATAATTTGAGCAAACATACATTTTTAGTCTCACGTGAATGGACACTTGGCTCAAGTGACATTGGACTAGAAATGTAAGTTGCCTAAATGTTAGTATTATATTTTCACGGTGCTTCCTATCCTTGCAGAAGGTCTTTCCTGAGGCCGAGGAATATCGTCCTCCTTCAAGTGATTCCAAAGGTGATTATGACTATATATCAGATGAGAAGAAGGTAGTTTGAATATCTTCATCTTATTCTAAGGTGTCACAATTTAATGATTGTTGTGCTTAATGATTATCACACTTAATTGATTATCCAATTTTTCACTGAGTTAAGGAACTAATATCTAATGAACTTAGTGATTTTTGGGCTTCATCAAGCTATACCTTTGATCTCGTTTCTCAAGATGTACATATTTCAACTTCTAAGGTAAATATAGTTTGAATAGCTTTATCTATTCAAAGGTGTCTCAAGTTATCACAATCAATATGCGATTCTTTTAATTATAAGCTCTACTCAGAGTGGTATTAGATTAAACAAGGATTTAACGTTACCATAGACCTCTATCACTAATAATAATAAGACGAGGTTCTAATTATGAAATTAGTAATACATTCCATGATAAATTGGTAGAAGATGAGAATTTTGGGTGGTAGGCTATAGTTTGACTTAAAATTTGTCGTAGTAAGTTTATATTGAAGACCACTTGAATTTTACGGTGATCAAATTCAATTTTTGCATACGGGGCTTAAGTAAGTTTAATTTATAAACCAAGCTATATATCTTCTTTTGTCGAAAAATCTGTTAAATTTATAATAAGAGAAAATGATAACACATGTTTGTATATGTGGTGTAAAGTTGTGGTCTATTTGGACTAAGCCCTTTGAGTTTGTTGGCTATCCATCTCTATAAATAAGTTGCTGATTTTAGTAGGAATATAGTATTTAAAACTTTATGCGGTCATTAAGCATGTTATTATAGCTAATTCAAAGTCATTAGTTTTAAACATGTCTTTAGCTGAAGTCTACCGTTATTATCTTTAGATTCTCACTGAACGAGCATAGTGGAGTAATTGATGGAAATCTCAGAATAATTTGAAATTAAACTTTTGAGGTAAGTGGTTTTTGGCACTTTTTACTATTATCTCTTGTGAATTTCATGTTTAAGATTGTTATCTTGAGATCTCATTGTCCTTAAGTAATTATTTTTTATTAGAACAGATTTTTTGGGGACGTATTCATCTTTGAGTACCATATCAAGTGTGCAAATTGACATTGTTTCATTGATCATGTATTTGGACTATTTTGAGCCATTGTTTGATTACATGGAGATAAAGCATTTATTTCTTATTTAATCTCTCAAATTTGCCTATGATTTGTTTGGGACCCTTCGGGGGATTGTTGGCTTAGGACCTAGTTCCGTCCATTGTATTGTATTGATTTGAGCTTGGATATCCTTAGGGACCAGTTTCGACCATTTGTATTTGTATTTTTATAACTCGATGTCTTTGTCACTGGACTAATGGTGGCCGTAGTGTTAATTTGTGAGTTCGGATAAATATTTGTCTTCTTGTAATGTGATTCATGAAAATGTCACATTGTATGTCTGAATAAGTATTGAGCATTGATATTTGCATGGATTTGACAGAGGTGCCTTAAACTTCCTATTGAATGAGCAGTTCACCCCCTTGCTTGTTATTTTTCAGATATTTAGACAGTTCGTGGTTTGAAGGTGTTTGATTATGGAGGCTTTGTCCAGTGCGAGAGACCGATTGGATATTTAGGTTCCATCGTTCGTTTTTCCACATTAGTTTCTTAGGCTTTGGAGCCTTTCTTTAGATAGCCATTGAATCGAATGTTTAAAAAATGGTTCATTTTCGGAATATAGATACTAATTACACATTTGGTCTAATGGATAGGTTTGGCGTTTCATCGAATTTAATATCAATTTTACTATTATTAGATATTAAGGCTTCACGTCGTCGCATTTATAGCAGTTGAGTGACCGGTCATGTCAAATTTTCGGGGGTGACAAAAGTTGCTCATATTTGCTGGGTTGAATGCATGTTCCAATTGTGATCTTATGTTGAGACTATGGATCTATTTAGGTTACCACTTTTAAGATAATGGACTTTTCAAAAGTCCACATGATCTATGTATTTTTGTTACTCAAATTTCTTTTTTGAGGTCATGGGAGCTATCTGCCTCTTTCTCTGTATGCATATATATATATATATATATATATATATATATATATATGGGCTGATTAAGGTAGGTGGTGCTATTTTGTACTTTGTTTTGTTGCACTAAATGTTGAGATAGATGTTTACATAGGCAGCAGAGTTATACTTGACTTGACTGAGGGGAATGCCCTAGTTCAGTATTCCATTTTAAAAAATGTAGTAATTTGAAGAGCTGAATGAATATTATGTGTCAATGTGTGATAGTTTTTATGTAGTAATATTCGTGCATAGAGTCTATTCACAAATAAAACGGATGATGAGGATTTCTTTTATTTTACTTGGTGTTGATGTGAATTTTTAGATGTGGATGTTCCTGCAGAATCGATGTCGATCGGTACGTAACCATTTTTATTAGTAATGTAAAATTTGATTGTAGGTGTATTGAAGAGATGCAGGTAAACGTTCTAATTTTTTTGCTTTGGTTTGAGGGGTGTTTTTTGGGGGGAGATGTGTAAATTTCAAGAAATTGAACAAAGTATCTTTTATGTTTTTATGACACAGACAACGAAATTACTTAATTCTAGTAATGTGACGACTATGACTTGGTTTTTTAATACTTAAGAAGGGGAAAATTGCTTTTTTGGTACCATAGGATAGGCTGATTTGTATTTTTGGTATCATTGGATACAAAAATGCAAATTTGGTACCATAGGATATGTTTTTATTGCAATTTTGGTACTAAATCCAATTTTTCTACAAAATTAATGGTAATTTACCCCATATGAAATGCATAATGTTCAATTTATCCCTCTATAATTTGAAAAAAATCAATTTACCCCTGTAAAATTTTAATGAAGCAATTTACCCCTTCAGTCGGAGATTAAATGATATAATTTGAAAAAAATCAATACTAAATGAGACAGGGTAATGATGCCTTGAGTTTAATTAAACTACAATAGCACTCCAATGATATTTCATAATCAACAATTATATATTTGACCTGCTGCAGGAACAATTATATATTTGACCTTTACTTGAATTCATTAAGTTTCATTTTTGATGGCTCCATCAATAAACCCGGAAAATAACATATTCCGATCCTATTAGTCTACATACACATTTCCGAAATTAAATACATACTTTTGGTTTAAGGAACAAACAAAGTATATAATAACTTTCGAAATTGGGGTCCAACTCATATCAATATGTCAATAATAATAACAAAGATATGTAGAATCGTTAACTTACTCAATTAGTGTTATATTAGTTTTTTATTTAAATGAGCACACATAACAAGATATTTCGAACATTATCGTTGGGCTGAAAAGTAGAAAACTATTTTGCGATATGCCTATTTGGTGAGTGGTTCTTGCAAGTGTAGCAAAAACCGTATCACGATTCATGCCATTATGGATGATTTCCACGAGGACCATGAAACATGTCTTGTGTTTACAACTACAGAATTTTGCAAAAACTTTAGGGCAAGCTAGTGGAAGAATCATATATGCATAATAATATGGAGATGGTGAATGTTCTATTATGACAATTTGAACGTTTTGAATCGCGAAGGATTTTTTGTCACACTCTGCTATAATATTTAATGTCATATATATATATATATATATATATATGTAAGTCTATTGACAAATGTGTAAATTCAAAAAATTTATAGGTCCACACATTTACTCGAAAAATAGATCTATCGTGTGATATCATAATAAAGTATATTTTTGCCGCTTTCAATGATTTTTGGTATGTTGTAAAAATATCAATTTCCTACCACGATTCAGAATCCAGAAGCAATTAATCTTTTCAACTAAAGAATTCAAACCACACTCTAATTAATAATATTATTTAACTTGTACGTTTACGACATTACATCTTGACATATATCATAAACCACAATCACAAAAGATATACGAAGATATCATCAAACATGCAAACAGAAAAGTATTATTCTTTTTCAACCCCCAATTAATTAACTTAATCAAATCAAGCTTTCAGTGTTTTCCCAACTTCAAAGTTCAATCACAAACCTATACTTGACATCACCTTTTGCAAGCCTCTCCATAGCCTTATTAACATAATCCATCGAAATAACCTCCACATCAGGCAAAATATTATGCTCTGCCGCAAAATCAATCATCCCTTGTGTCTCCTTAACTCCACCAATCAACTTCCCGCCACCATTTTTCGGCCCACAAGTAATGCAAACACGGGTAGCTCGAGCGGCTTATCTGACACTTCGAGCATCACAAGCTTCCCATGCGTCTTCGACAGATTAATTAACGGCTCAATTGGGTGAACTGCAGCTAATGTTGATTATTCCGTCTAAGGTTCCGATTGCAGCTTGCAGCTTGCATTTGCTTTGGATCGCGGCCACTATGAATGAGTCGACGCCGAAGCGTTCGATGGCTTCGGCTTTTTTGTTGATGGAAGTGCTGATTACAGATACTTTCATGCCGAAGGCCTTGGCGAACCTCACTGCCACGTGGCCTAAGCCTCCGAGACCCACCACGCCAATGTGGAGGCCTGTTAACAAACAAAATAATCATATTCAAACGTTATATTTTATTTTTGAGTGAGTATATATTTTGCAGGAAAAATGATAATTAGAAAGAAAAAAAAAAAACCTTCTCCCTAATAGACAAAACACGGGGTGTCATTTTAATTATTTATTAAACGCATTAAAAAATATTTATATAAATTAAACTAGGATTTTTTTATATTATTATCTATTACCTGGTTCGTTAAAACCGTAGTATTTCATTGCGCCGTAAGTTGTGATTCCGGCACAGATTAAAGGAGCGCCTATATCAAGAGGCATAGTTTCTGGCCAGCGAATGATGAAGTGTTCGTCCACCACAATGATGTTGGAGTAACCGCCGTAAGTGATGGTGCCGTCGGTGTCGATGCCATTGTAAGTGGGAATCTGTTTGGAGAAATGTTTAATACTAATTCAAAAATGGTACATAGTTTATAATGCACCCCTATACTTCTGACGCATATCGAAAGAGAGTAAGTTAGGTCAAAGACCTGGATACCCTTAAGAAAAAGAAAAAAAACAATAAAATCTAGAAAATTATAATATATATATATATATATATATATATATATATATATATATATATATTATATACCGATTTTGTGGAAAGCCGTTTTTCCTTTATTTTCTTTGAGGAAAAGAGTGATGGGATTATGTAGTATAGAGCAATGGCGATGAAGAATGTTAAGATTATTATGTACACTTGGGGAGAATTGGGATTAATGAGTTCGGAGATTTTCGACATTTTGGAGAAAGGATGAGTTGATAGATGAAGATTAGAGAGTTCAAATAGTTGAAGAGGAATCACTTTGTTAATTTTGTTTATTGACTGGGGCCAAAACTTTAAGTTTTCTACTCTTACTTCTTTGTGTCATTAAAGAATAAAGTATTAATTAAATTATGATTCTTACGTGTGTTAACAACAAAGAACAATCTCATAATCTCCCTGAAAAGAAAAAAAGGAACAATCTGAATCATTAATTAGTTTCCATTCACTGCTTAACTTGGACTATTTTTGGGGCGGGGTTTATAGCTAATTGAGATATGTTTAATATGTAACCTGTCGATCTCTTAATCAAAGAATAATATGCAGATTATACCCATCCTCTTGAAACAAAAGCAATTATACGTGTGTTACATACCAAATCATGCAGACAGAATAACAATTTCCCCCCTCTTTTATTTTGACAAATAATGTTCCAAAGTGGCTTCGAACCTGACCAGCTGAACTAATAGAGTTGCAAAGAAGGAAACACGCTTTTTATTAATAACAAAGACGCAGGATTGGAAACGGGATCGTTTTGGTGGTAAAGAGTGAATAGGCTGATGAAGTGTCAAGGGGTTTTCTGATTGGTCCAACTGGAATTACACGTGGATAAAGTGCAGGACCACTTCTCATGCTTTATCAGCTGAGATCACGCAGAAGGAATGTTAACACCTGATTTTGTAAGCAATTATTCTCTCTCTGCTATTCTTCGTACTGTGTGTGCAAGTGTGGGTATTGATCAATTACATCCATCTCTGTTTCAGGTATACGGAGATCATGGAATTGATTGAGATTTAGCTCGGTTGTAGATTCAATCCTGCTATCTTGTATTTACAGTTTTGTAAAGTTCAGTTGGTTAAGTTGTGTGATCCATTTGGGCAGTTTTGTATTGATTGAGTTGTTATTATATTCAATAGACAGTGATTGGTTTATTAATTCCTATTGTGCTGTTATTATTTGAATTGTGATCTTGTGTTTGCATGATATTTGGGATTTGATTGCTTCAGTGGTATTCAGAGCAAGGTTCATC
This sequence comes from Penstemon barbatus, assembly GCA_003313485.2. Classification (NCBI taxonomy): domain Eukaryota; kingdom Viridiplantae; phylum Streptophyta; class Magnoliopsida; order Lamiales; family Plantaginaceae; genus Penstemon; species Penstemon barbatus. The sequence goes on from CM064878.1 coordinate 15,159,710, forward strand.
GTGCAACTCTGAGAGAATAGTATGGCAGTGAACACAAGAGCTCAAGACATCCAGAAGGAGATCGAAATTCTCAAAGCTAATTCCATGGGACTAGAGCAAAAAGTGGATCAATGCATGGAGGAGATGCGTAGAAACTTTGCTGAACTGTTAACTGAGAAAGCTAGTGTGAATCGTGGGGAACAAGGGCTGCAGGAGTCACCTAGGGGAGCTTCACTTCACACTGGTAATTCATCTCACATTTCCACTAGACAGAACATGAGATTGGATTTTCCTAAATTCTATGGTGATAATGTGAAGGATTGGTTATTTAGATGTGAACAATATTTTGAAATTGATGATACTCCAGACCATTCTAAAGTTAAAATGGCTGGGTTGAATATGGAGGGTAGGGCTCTTCATTGGCACCAATCTTTTGTGAAAATGAAAAGGGGAATGATACATTGGGAGGAATACATACATGCCTTACAGTACAGATTTGGATCAATTATGTTTGAGGATCCTATTGGAGAATTGAAGAAATTGAAACAGACCTCTTCTGTCCAGAATTATCTTGATATCTTTGATGAGTTATTACATAAGGTAGATATTCCAGAGGACTATGCTATTAGTATGTTCCTTACTGGACTCAAAGAGGAAATTGAAATGCCTTTGAGGATGCTCACTCCTAGGACTCTTCAAAGGGCATACAGCTTGGCCAGGATGCAAGAACAATCTAATGCTGCTTTGCATAAGAAGCCTTTCAACAGTGGTAATAACAAACCTCCTTTACTACCCACTCCTGCTCAGAAAAGCTTTGGTAATCAGCAGATGCAAAATTCACCACAAAATAGTTACAAACCAAATTCCCCAAATCCTAAAGCTTCAAAAATTCTATCTACAACTGAGATGGATGAGAAAAGATCAAAGGGGCTTTGCTTTTGGTGCGATGAAAAGTATGTGTATGGTCACAATTGTGGTAAAAGGAGACAAGTGTGGTTGATGGATTTGGACTTTACAGATGAAGCATCAGAAGAGGAAGGTATTCAAGATGGAATAGATGATGAAAATGAGGACATCCCAGTGGTTTCAGCACATGCAATGACTGGAGTTACTAGCTTCCAAACCATGAGGGTAACTGGATCCCATAATGGGAAGGCTGTCCACATTTTGATAGACTCAGGAAGTACCCACAACTTCCTGGACTTAGCAGTTGCAAAGAAACTAGGCTGCAGACTAGAGAGCACTGATCCTTTACCTATTGCAGTGGCTGGAGGAAATCATATATACAGTAAATTTTGCATTAAAGGATTTAAATGGTCTATGCAGGGAACTACTTTTACCATAGATGCTATGGTCTTACCACTGGGAGGGTGTGACTTAGTTCTAGGAGTTCAATGGCTTGTGTCCTTGGGTACTATTGCTTGGAACTTCAGTGAACTTTTCATGAAGTTCACTGTGAATGATCAAAAGGTGTGCCTGAGGGGTAAAAAGAAAGACATAAGGGTGATTAAGGATAACAAAATGACAAAACTTCTGGCAAGGCCTGCTGAATTGACTATGATGAGTTTAAGTTGGTTTCAAGAAGCTAAAACTGCCCCTACCACCGTAAGTATATCTGCTCTTGAGACCAAAGGAGTTCATTCTGATTTACAAAATCTTCTGGATGAGTACCAAGACCTATTTCTACCCCCCACTGAATTACCTCCACAAAGGTCTCATGACCACTCTATCATACTTAAAGAGGGCACACAACCTATCAATGTACGGCCCTATAGATATCCTGCCATACAAAAAGATGAAATTGAAAAAATGGTGTCTGAAATGTTAGCTTCTGGAATAATAAAGCACAGTACCAGTCCTTACTCCTCCCCTATTGTCATGGTAAAAAAGAAAGACGGTTCATGGAGGTTGTGTGTGGACTATAGGGAGTTGAACAAAGCTACCATCAAAGATAAATTTCCAATACCAGTGATAGATGAGCTTCTTGATGAGTTACATGGGGCAAAGTTCTTCACTAAACTAGACCTAAGATCAGGGTACCATCAAATAAGGATGAATGAACAAGATATCAACAAGACTACTTTCAGGACTCACCATGGACATTTTGAATTTGTGGTGATGCCCTTTGGTTTAACCAATGCCCCATCTACATTCCAAAGCCTCATGAACCAGGTATTCCAACCTTTTCTTAGAAAGTTCATCTTGGTTTTCTTTGATGATATTTTAGTGTATAGCTACAACTGGAAACAGCACTTAGATCACCTTAAATCAGTCTTCACTATATTGAGAAACAATCAGCTGTTGATCAAGGGCAGTAAGTGTAGTTTTGCAAGTGAAAAGGTAGAATATTTGGGGTATGTGATTTCCCAAGAAGGTGTTGCTGCTGACATGAACAAAGTTCAAGCCATGTTGGACTGGCCAGTCCCCAAAAATATTAAAGCTCTTAGGGGTTTTTTGGGCCTGACAGGCTACTATAGAAGATTTGTAAAAGGATATGGTGCAATAGCTAAGCCTCTTACCAATTTACTTAAAAAAGACAAATTTATTTGGACTGAAGAGGCCACTATAGCTTTCAAGAATCTACAGCAGTGCATGACTTCTACTCCAGTGCTTGCTTTGCCTGATTTCAGCTGTCCTTTTGAAATAGAAACTGATGCTTCAGGTGTGGGAATGGGTGCTGTTTTGATGCAAAATCACAAACCTATAGCCTTCTTTAGCAAAGCACTCACTGATAAACATGCAGCATTACCTGTATATGAAAGGGAATTATTGGCCCTTGTGTCTGCTGTTGAAAAATGGAGGCCATACTTGGTGGGTAGGCACTTTATAATCCATACTGACCACCAAAGCTTGAAGTTCCTACTGGAACAAAGAATTTCTACCCCAGCTCAACAAAAATGGTTGATCAAACTCTTGGGTTATGACTTCACCATCAACTACAAAAAGGGGACTGACAATAAAGTGGCTAGAAAATTTGCAGAAGACCTTCCTAGGTTGGAAGGAATGATCACCATCACTTCTTCTTTGGTCAACAGAGTCAAGGATAGTTGGAACAGTGACCCTAAATTGCAGAAACTCATAGACACTTTATCTCAAGATCCTAGCTCAAAACCACATTACACTTGGAACAATGGACTGCTGAAAAGGAAAGGTAAATTAATGGTGGGTCATGACAACTCATTACAAAAAGACATCATTTCACTATATCATGAAAGCAAAGAGGGAGGCCATTCTGGCATGGTGAATACACTTCATAGAATCAAGAGACACTATTTCTGGAAAGACATGAAAACTGTTGTGTTCAACTTTGTACAAGAATGTCTAGTGTGCCAGACTTGCAAACCTCAAAATTCCTTGCCAGCTGGTTTACTTCAGCCATTACCTATCCCTGATAAGGTGTGGACTGACATCTCAATGGACTTCATTGAGGGTCTCCCCAAAATCCAAGGAAGAGAAGTGGTGCTAGTAGTGGTTGACAGGTTAAGTAAGTATGCACATTTCATAGCTTTAACACATCCTTACACTGCTTTATCTGTGGCACAAGCTTTCACTGACTTTGTATTCAAGTTGCATGGGATGCCAAAAATTATAGTGAGTGACAGAGACCCCATATTCCTCAGTAACTTCTGGAGAGAATTTTTTAGGATACAAGGGACTGAATTATTTCACTCAACTGCATATCATCCCCAGACTGATGGGCAGACTGAGATTGTAAACAAATGCTTGGAGTCTTATCTCAGATGCATGATTGGAGACAGGCCCAAATCATGGTTAAACTTGCTGCCTTTGGCTGAGTGGTGGTATAACACCACCTATCATTCTGCCACCCACTTCACTCCCTATGAGGTGGTTTATGGTCAGAAACCCCCACCCCACTTATTGTATCAACCTTTGGACTCTATTGTAGATGATGTGGACAGGAGCCTTAGTGCTAGAGAAAGTACAATAAGACTCCTGAAGTTGCACTTGAACAATGCTCAATCAAGGATGAAACACATGGCTGATAAAAGCAGAAGGGAAGTGGAGTTACAACTGGGAGATTGGGTCTATGTTAAGCTGCAGCCTTATAGGCAAGTTACTGTAAGAGGAACTCCTTACACTAAACTTAGTCCTAGATTTTTTGGACCTTTTCAGGTTCTTGCTAAAGTGGGTCAGGTTGCTTACACCTTAAACCTTCCTCCTACTGCCAAAATACACAACACATTCCATGTGTCTCAACTTAAGAAGAAAATTGGAGCAGCTACTGCTATTCCCACTTTACCTGAAGCTCAAACAACTCATGGCACCATACTTTTGGAACCTGAAAAAATTTTGGATACAAGATTGTACAAGAAAAATGGCAGGGCTGCCTCTCAAGTCTTAATCAAATGGTTTAATACAGCAGACGAGGATGCTACATGGGAAGATTTCTATGCTTTGAAGCAGAAATTTCCCAACTTTAATCCTTGAGGACAAGGATTTTCTGGAGAGGAGGGCATTGTTACATACCAAATCATGCAGACAGAATAACAATTTCCCCCCTCTTTTATTTTGACAAATAATGTTCCAAAGTGGCTTCGAACCTGACCAGCTGAACTAATAGAGTTGCAAAGAAGGAAACACGCTTTTTATTAATAACAAAGACGCAGGATTGGAAACGGGATCGTTTTGGTGGTAAAGAGTGAATAGGCTGATGAAGTGTCAAGGGGTTTTCTGATTGGTCCAACTGGAATTACACGTGGATAAAGTGCAGGACCACTTCTCATGCTTTATCAGCTGAGATCACGCAGAAGGAATGTTAACACCTGATTTTGTAAGCAATTATTCTCTCTCTGCTATTCTTCGTACTGTGTGTGCAAGTGTGGGTATTGATCAATTACATCCATCTCTGTTTCAGGTATACGGAGATCATGGAATTGATTGAGATTTAGCTCGGTTGTAGATTCAATCCTGCTATCTTGTATTTACAGTTTTGTAAAGTTCAGTTGGTTAAGTTGTGTGATCCATTTGGGCAGTTTTGTATTGATTGAGTTGTTATTATATTCAATAGACAGTGATTGGTTTATTAATTCCTATTGTGCTGTTATTATTTGAATTGTGATCTTGTGTTTGCATGATATTTGGGATTTGATTGCTTCAACGTGCGATTAGTGTCATTCACGCGAATAAAATTGGCAGAAAAGATAAATAAATATAACTAACACGCAACCGACTTCCCTATTTATTTAATGTTCTTATTATCTTTTATTTAATGTTATGTAAAGACATTTTCGTCTTAACAAAAATTAAAGTGTTAAATTTAGGTTAAGAAAGTCCAAATGTGACATTATTCCCCGCGTTTTCTATTGTGTATCGTGAAACTAATTTTGGTTTTTTTTTTTAAAATTAAGATTTTTCCTGATTATCATTTGAAATTGGCCTAGACTTAACTTAGTGCAAAAATCTAATAAATTCTGGTTTTCATCCATACATGCTAATTTTACTGCCGGATTCCCAAAATTGGCTCACCTCTTGAAAATTCTTCATCTGGAAATTCAACTTTCGATTAAAAACTTTGGGTTTCAAATTGAACAAAAAGATTGCAAAAAAGAAATTTTTTTGAGTTGGGTTCACTCCAATTCAAGAAGCCAGGCCGTAACAGGGCCCATATTAATACTAGTCTCATTATGATTTATGAATATTGTCTCTCCGTGTAGACATCCAAGTAAAAATGGATCGTAATCCAACAATGCAATAATTTCAAAATGACTAACAGAACGAGAACCAAAACTCAATCAAGTTATAAACAAATTTTAACGTTAAATGTTATTTTACAAACTTCTGAACCAATTATCAACATTTAAATTCATAAAAAAATAAAAGAAAATAAAAAATAAAAAACGCTTCCATTTGTTAGATCTGATTTTATAGTGATGCGTATTTTTCTCTTTGTTTTTCTTTCTTTCATTGTTGTACATTCCCTCTCTTTGGTTAGCCGTTGGCGGACCTAATCTATGAATTTTGCTACAAGATCTACATTAATTGGTTTATACTTCTCATCTTTCACACACATTTCATTCTGTGTATAAAAAGCTGCTTCCCCATTTATATTCCCTGTAAACAAAGAACCCAACATGAGAGCCATTATAGCAATAACACAAGAAGTAAACGATCTAAAGTGTAAAGACAGAACAAGCACGAGAAATGTAATATATAATCGAGGGTGTTATAAAGTGTAGTCAATGTTCTCCAACTATTTGAAAAAGATAGGAACTGATAAACATCTAATCACATCTAACCTTCGAGAAAAGCTGATGTTTAGCAGCTTTAATCAGCATGTTCCCTGAAACGTATGATTTTGCTAACGAAAGTCTTCTCCCTGCGATAACTGAAGATGCAAAGAAATGTATTTATTTACAAGAATTGGTAGAGATATCAACATATGACTTCTAGAGATAATACTTACATCACAAAAGCCGACACACTGAAACAAGCTAAACCAAAGGAGAAGTGAATGGGAAATGTGGCCCAGAAATTATCTCGGTCCAGATATAAACTCTCAAGGATGAAAGTGGCTACACATGATACTAGCAAAAATTCATAGCCTGAAGGCAAGCAACCTCGAAATGAAAAAGATGACTCCTGGTAAACAGATAATAGATGTTGAGTTATGCACCATAAGAAGCTGAAATATAGAAACAACGCAAGCAAATAAAGCTAAACGACTTAATTGTTTACCTTGAAATAATTTCTGATGAAATATGCTGAATAAATTATCCTGAGAATCATGTCTTTATTACAGTCAAGAAAGCAATGACTGCAAAAAATTCGTTTTTATTTTCTGTTTTGATGGTGATGGTTTTACTATCACATAATGTGAATGAAAAATTTCAATTAGAAGAATCTAATATCATGATTTCATAGTAATCATAAAGATAAAGGATACTCAAAGAATTCGCTAATATTAATCCAACCGCGCCTGCTGCTCGTATAAGTAAGACATTCAAGACTATGTAAATCAATGAGAAGATTAGCAATGAGTCATTCGATCGTTTAAGCTGATCCTCTGTCGCAACTGCATGCAAAAATGCTTCAGAAGTTCCTGCAGGAAAAGGAAAGTGAATACTTAATTTTCATAGAGCAACATGGTGAATAACTGCAATTTAGTTAAATTAATTTCAGAGAAACATGGCACAAATTCCATTAATTTTTATATGAGATCTGCTAATTAAATTTACTTGTATTAACTTAAAGAGCAGCATAAAACTGGTCCAGCAAAAAGAAAAGCTAAAAATTTAAGTGGAACTTAGGCATAAATAATAAAATTAATGTGAAATAATATTAACAACTCACCATTCATGGCTAAAACTATCACATAAAAGCAATAATATTTGAGTGCTGTTGTAGCTTCTGAGTCACTCCATTTCTGACCATACAACAATCTGATGAGGGAGTAAGAATAACTTGGACCGAATGAGAGAACCACCAGACCTAACAAAATACAAACATTAACTTTTTGTAAATAACAAAAATAACAAAAATCAGAAAATGATTATAATGTGTATTGAGTTACAAATCTGACTTTCACAATATAAAGAAGATTTTGGAAAAATTAATTGATTTCTACCTGCAGAATGACTGATCCGTATTACATTTATGCTCCACAACTAACTATGTGAGATTAATTTATAGGCCAGGTAATCAGTCAAGTCATTCGACTAAGGAGAAAGCAAAAAAAAAAAAAAAAATTACCAAGCAATGTTTCTTGCAATACCATAGAGAGGAGAAAAAAAGATTACTTGCGAGAAAAAACTGAAAAAATAAATAACTAAATACCGATTAGCAAAACAAGCTTCAGAGCATCTGTAAGACTCCTTTCCAGTTTCTTTTTTTTCTCTTTGTATTCTCCTGCATAGTCATATGTAAATAACTGATTTATTGTTTTAATCACCACAAAATCCCTACCAGAACTGGAAATTTGTAAGAATCCTTCCTAGGCTAGATTAATCATTACACAAGTTGAAGGACCTTGTTAACCTCAAATCAGACTTTGAAAGGGATCTCTGATTTTACTCAATTAGAAAGAGATATTTGCAATCAAATCCTAAAACTTCTAGGAATCAGCTGTCGAGAAGAATGCAGTGAAAAAGTAATATTTTTTTTGGTACAAGGCGAATGTCAAAAGAGAAAAATACAAATGAATCTTTTAGTAGACCTTTAACCAATCTACGATCTCTTTTCCTGATAGTGTAACCATCTTAACTGTAGCCATCATATACTTTTCCAGCTTAGTTTGTCAAAAAATGGGATGAGGAAAGTAGATTGAAGGTAGATCAACATCTACTATTCTGGTGGGGTAAGGTCTGTTCAGTATTACATGCATACTCTGCTGTGATTTATTCAAGGTTAAAATAGAAATTGAATGGTAAAGCTGGTTTCTTCTTCATATAAAACTGTACTCAAACAAATACAAACCCAAGAAATCTTCTTTTTAATGCATGGATAGACCCCCTCAGCAGTGAAATTTCAACAGTTTATTGCTTTATGATGGAAAAAAGGCAGGGAAGGCCTGCATCACTAATGGGCCTTAATATTTTATTAGCATATATTTTGGCGTCTCAAAATGGAAATAATAGCTGTCAAGCATCAGATTTTAATTAGTCAACAACTAAGTCATACTAGCAATGGCAAATATTGGTATGAAAAGCAAATTATCTACAATGCTATATAACAATAACCCAAATAAGAAGAGAGGTAAACCTGAAGCCGACCTAGCAAATGTAGCATATGAACTTTCTTCAAATGGAAGAAAAATCATCCTCACTGCTAAGCTCCCTGAAAAATCAACCTGATATATCTCAGCATACTTGACAAAATCGGAAAAAAAAATCTCATTATTAATCTCTAAAATGGCTTAGTCCACATTAAGCAGTTTCAACTTTCAACCATCTGAAGTTAACATGTTATCTTATATAAATGCTTCCTATGCAAGGCAAAGAGTTGGTTGATGATGCTTGCCTAGTTTATCAACAAGTCCATATACTGCTTGGTTATATGGTGTATCCAGCATTACAAGAACCATCTTTTCACCCTCCTGAAGAATCAACTTTCGGATGGATTGAAATGTAAAAAGCTTACACATATTAGCAAGAGGTTGGTCGTAATCCATCATATTCCCTATCCTGCAACAACAATAGCTGTTAAAGTGAAAATTGAAAGTAGTGACTGGTTTGCTTCTGAAAAAGATATAGGGACTCAAATCGCCAAATCGCTAAAAAAAAAAAAGGAGAAAAAAGATTAAGGAAGCGTTACCACTTCATAAAAAGCAGTAATGGATGTGGCATGTTTTTAGTCATTCAATATGTGGATGAAAAAATTATTGGGTTATATATCTACCAATTTCAGGAATTATATACTTGTATAACAATTACAAAATTGGCAATGGATTAAGGTGGCTGTAGGACAAACATATGAACAAAGTCAGATTAGTTTAACGCTGAAGGAAATTGTAATCCTAGGCTTTAATCGTCATAGTTAATCTTGCTAGTTCATAATTTAGTTTTACTTTCATTGTTGCTTAGTTATAAAAATAAAAAAATTAAAGCTTACAGATTGGAAGGAGAACAACATTTATAATCGAAGTAGCAACATAATCTGGAGCTAAGCTTCTAGGAAACAGAAAGCAAAATTCTCACAAAACAATTACATATATATTATCCAAATGAAAAGAGAATGACTTTCTTTTATTACTGGGTCGGTATATAACTTACCCACAAATTCACTAAGTAGTGGTTTGGCTTTTAACAAGAAGATGGAGGGCAAATAATTAAAAAAAATTGAACAGACATATTAAAGATATGCCAAACATCAGAACCCACAAATAAAAGTTCTGTTAACAAATAAGCATCGTCAATTACTTTGCTATGATCAAAATTAATCATTAACTCCAATATAAATAAAATCTGCTCAGCTAAAAATAAGAATGGCACTCAAAGGAAATTAGTACCTGATAGGAAAAAGAATAGAAGTTCGGTATGCACTAAATAGAAGAAAGTAGCCCCAGTAACCTAAAAATATTGAAACTCCATATGCAACCTGTGAAAGGGAGAATACAACTGCTTTCTCCTGCAACTCAAACAAAAATTTCATGTTAGCCAGTAACAATTCAGCTGAACCTGGGACTAGACATTAGGAGATATCAATTTAGCATAACGATGGCAAAATGACTGGCCAAATCATCAATAATCCATTAAAGATAAATGCAATATCACGTGGAATACTGAATACATTAAGTGTAATAAGTGATATTTTCTTATAACCGCGTGAAAGAAGACACTATGCCTCATGTGATAATATCAAATCTCGACCTATATTTTTAGAAACTATTACTATAATGAAATAAATAATTATGAAGAGAGACTATCAAGGCACCATTTGAACAATACTTTCGAACTATAGATTAGTTTGACTAGGAAAAAAATTCCATAAGAAGACATCAGCTTCTAGGTAATTAAGGTTCCTAAATAAAATCTAAATTATAAAACTGAACATCGGAATTTTGACCCAAGTACCCAAGCACCCAAGACGATGGGGAAAACACAGTGCATAGGCGTATAAATAATCAAAACGCGGAACCTCTTTGAGAAACATTGGTCTCCATTATTATGCTCGCCACATCAATATGCTTGACACAACATGATAGTAATTTAACCAATTTTATGTAGTTCTGAACTTAATAGCAGACTATATAGAGTTCTTTAAGTTAGACAGTGAAAATCAATCATTTTTTGTACCAGGTCATGCTGCTTCGTGATGAGGATATATGTTGTTATACATCGTAAAAGAGTAGCTGCAGTTTCAGCTACCAGCCGCAATCTGAGAAGAAGCAAGTTCTGGGACAAAATATAAAAGGGTTCTGCCAGTAACTCAAGAACACATGCTAAACCTACATATGACATGAAAATTCTTAATTAAAGCAAAATGTTAATCACGCACCAAGTAATCAATTATGTATTCCATTAGTAATAGATGCTCTATAAAATTATTGATGCAATAACTTCAGCTTACTATGTGGATTTCACATGGTTGTGAATTGGAGAGGAACCATCTTAAAAAACAAAAACTAAGTCCAGAAGACAAAGCCACCCACACCCAAATTTCAATTGAAAAAAATAAAATGCAATACATACATAACAAACAACAACAGAGACAAATAATGATTATGACTACAACGACAACAAAACCACTAAAATTACTGAACATTACAAAGAAAGACATTAGATTTTCATTTGGTGCTGTTAAATATATTAGTTAAGCAGGCGGCCCTGCATTGAGAGATATTTAAATGCAAAGCCTTTTGTCATATGAATTTAAGCAATTTTTACTTCTATCAACTCTAATTCCCCCATCTATCCACACCCATAGAGGTCTTAGTTTCTTCAATGTTGCTGTACACTCTGATGGGTACTTTTTGGAATATGTAGCTTACCATTAATCAATATAGCCTGTGCATATGGACTAGAAGAACTTAGGCCTTGCCACCAAAACACAAATAAACATGCCACCAGTGTAACTATTATTCCTAAAGGGAAAGTAATCCAGGCCACTTTCAAAAGCTTAGCTGCATTGGCTCCTGTTTCTGAAGCATCACCACTGCATGTTGTAGCTTTAATCAGTTTTTGAGATTCATGCTTAAAATAATGAAAAAGACAAAGGCCTAGATGTATTTTCCAAGAGTCTCATTATAGGATTATCAGTTCACAGTTTGCAGTTCGGAGTTATCGAAAAAGAAAGCTAGTAAACCCAAATTGGGCTGAAATCAATAATGTGCTTATGACAAGTAAAAGATAACATATTCATTCAGGGTGAGAAATTGATAATAGCATGCATAACAGCATTTGAAGATACCATCTGATGTCCGCCCTCATACATGCACGCCGAAATCCCTCTCGACTGAGAAACAATATGCAGGTAACAAAAAGCTGGAATTGTACAGCATATAACTGCATGATATGAGAAATAATAAGTATTAGATGGTTTTTGTTATAAATCACAAAGGACTAGCGAGTGAAAGTACATAAAACTATAATAGTGAAATCACTTTTCGGCAACGGATAATTCTCTTAATTTGACAGTGAATAAAAAAGGCATAGTCCACTAAACATGTGATGTAGCAGTATATTTAAGAAGCACTAATTCCACCAAAATATGATCATGGCATGCTTCTTCATCTACAAAGCCATTCCCAACAATTGCTCAAATAAGAAACATGTTATGTCGTGCAACACTAAACATTTAGGATATTATTACTCATGAAAGTTCATAATATAATCATATAAATTCTAGTACAATGGTTGACAATAAACCAATACTATAAGACTCAGATTGAATTGTTCACCAACATAGAGAACTGAATTTTAAATCCAGACCATATTACCTCCATCTTTGGAAACAAAGATTTAAGCTTCCAAACTAGAACTAGAAAAGGATCGATCCTAATTTGACTACAGATAAAATTCCTAGATTAAATTCCATCCTGCGTATTGAAATTGCCCTCAATATGTCTCAATCCAATATAACTTCTAATATCACTCTTTCTACCAAACATTATTTGAATAAAACTAGTACCTATTAGTTAAAGATAAATTACCGCATAATCTTCTTCCGTGAGGTGTCTGACAATCCAAGAGTTGAATATGAACGGGATTCCTCTTGACAAAAACTGCGTAGCTACACAAAGAATTCCTCAATCGTGAAAGGATAAACTACAGAGAATTTTCAACATGAATTAAAAATTTAACGGATTATTTCACAAACCTAATAAGTACTTAAAAGTGCGAGGCAGATTTGCAGCTCCGTCTACCTCTTTGGGGTTCGAATCTGACATTTCTGAAACTAGTAATCTAGAAAGTTTAAAACATGCGTCTCTGTAGTGTTTCTACAGCATCAAACTGAAGGTTTGGTAGAACACCATCCTGAAATACAATGACAATCTCGTATCTGAAGGAAACTAAATCAGTATATAATTAAATACTTATTAAGCTGAAAAACGCTTGAGTGAAATCTGAAGCAGTTATTGTGCAGATTCCCCTAATTCTAAACCTAACTTCGTGAATCTCAATTCAAATAGTTTGATTCACGTAAATGCAGATTGTGTTTTTCTATTTTTGGGCAGAAACTGATTACAGTAGAGGTGTGATTTTGATTTTGGCTGATTACGCAATTACCATTAGATGACTAGGCTGCGGCACCTTAGAGTCTTAATTTATGAAAATATGAAAATTCTTTGTCAATCTCATCCCACCAATCCTTTTTTTTCCTTTTTAAAAAATCAAATAAACATTTTCTTTGTTTTCTAAAATAATTTTCTTACAAAATTTTATTTGTTTTGATATAACATAAATACTTTCATTGAAAAAAAATAATATAAAATCTATCACTTTTTATAAGATAAACATATTCCCATTTAATATTTGCAAACTCAAACAAACTTTCAAAAATTAAGAACACCTCAAAAACTCCCAAAATCTCTATTAATATTTTTTCAGAACCCAAAAGTACACGGTAAAATAATAATTTTAATCCTTTAATTTTGATAACTTTTTTCGACGAGTTTAAATTTGAAAAATTGTGGATAAAGGATTAAAATTTCGTCAACTTAAAATATAAAAAATATAAATTGCTTGTCGAAATTAAAAGTGTATTATTACCGTATTCTTCTTGTCAAATTAAAATGACTATTTTGCTATTTGTAAAATATCTTTTAGAAAAAACGGTGGTCATAAGCTCCACGTCTAACAATCGCTTTATCAAAATCGCGTTTTAACCATCGGAACGCTCATAGTTGTCCCTCCAATTTAGGTCTTCCCCATACAACTCCAAAAGAAGCTAAACAGAAGCAGACTTTTCCAATGGCGCTAACCAAATCAAACCGAACCTTAAACTTTTGCAAGCATTTCCTTCCTTATATCCGTCTTAACCCACTCAGCCCCTACTGTTCTTCTCCAGCAGCTGTCGACTCCCAAAACGACACCGTTTCTGAAGACGAAATCGATGAAAGGACCCACCTTTCCGCCACCGATGACCTTTCCCCTGACGAAACGCTAATCGCCGATAAATTCCACTCCTTAATCAAAGACCACCACCGCAAAAATCCAAACTTCGTCTTAAACCCTGAAAATTCCTTAAACCCTAATACTTCTTTCACATCCCTCTCTTTCGATTTCTCCAAATTATCCGTCACCAATTCAATTTCCTCCTCTATTATCCGACGCGTGATTGAAAAATGTGCCGCCCCTCGACACGGTATCCCCTTCCCCCAAATCCTCGCATTCTTCAACTGGGCCACGTCATCATCTCCGCCGCCGCTGGAGCTTTTCAATGAAATGATCGATATTTCTGGAAAGGTACGCCAATTCGACGTTTCATGGCATTTAATCAATAAAATGAAAGCTAATAATATAAAGATTCCAGTAGAAACATTTTCGATTTTAATTAGGCGTTATATTCGGGCCGGGCTGGCTGCAGAAGCAATACACACTTTTAATAGGATGGAAGAATATGAATGCAAGCCTGATAGGAAGGTTTTCTCCATAGTTATTGGTATGTTGTGTAGGAAAAGACGTGCAGTTGAAGCACAAGCATTTTTCGATAGCTTCAAAGATAAATTCGAGCTTGATGTTGTGGTGTATACGAGCTTAGTGCACGGGTGGTGTCGTGCTAGTAATATTAACGAGGCTGAGAGGGTATTTCAGGAAATGAAGACTGCAGGGATAACTCCTGGTGTGTATACATATAGTATTGTGATTGATGCATTGTGTAGATGTGGGCAAATTACTCGTGCCCATGATGTGTTTGCTGAAATGCTTGATGTGGGTTGTGAGCCGAATGCGGTTACTTTTAATAATTTGATGCGGGTTCATGTTAAGGCAGGGAGGACTGAAAAAGTTCAACAAGTGTATAATCAAATGAAGAGGCTTTCTTGTGAGCCAGACGTTATTACGTATAACTTTCTGATTGATACTCATTGTAAAGACAAGAATCGAGAAGAGGCGATTAAGGTGCTCACTTTGATGATCAAGAAAGGTTGTGAGCCAAATGCATCGAGTTTCAATCTGATTTTTAACTGCATAGCTAAAGATCAGGATGTCAATGCTGCTCATCGATTATTTGTCAAGATGAAGGAAGTGAAATGTACACCTAACACCGTCACATATAATACACTGATGCAGATGTTTGCTGAGTCGAAATCTATTGATATGGTTATCAAGCTTTGGAAAGAAATGGAAGAGAATGAAGTAGAACCTAACGTGAACACTTTCAAGATTTTTATTTCAATGTATTGTTCGATGGGGCATTGGAACAATGCTTACAAGTACTTCAGAGAGATGATTGAGGATAAGTGTTTAAGACCTAGTCCACAAGTTTATGAAATGGTTATGAAGCAATTGAGGAAAGCAGGTCAGTTGAAGAAGCACGAGGAGTTAATGGAGAAAATGGTGGATCGAGGGTTTATAGCTCGCCCTTTGTAGGAACAAGTCACAGCTCGATTGCTCCACTGGCTTAGCAGTATTCTATAACTTTCCAGATTAATCTGCAGAAAAGCCATTGAATCAAGTAAGGAGTTTTGCTTTTTCGACCAAATGCACTGGAAGATACTAAGTTTAACTCTGCTTCTCTGCAATATCAGCATGCTTGCAAGGGAAAATGGATCATGAGGTTGCGCTTAGATCTAGAACTGTTCTTATTCATGATTATTCTTCACTTATTGAAGCATCTAATTTTGTATTTTCAAATATTTATGTTGAACAGTTTCAATGCATAATAGTTTGCTATGTGATTCTATGGGTCCGTTTTGAGTTTTTAGAAATGAAATGATTAATAGGTTCAATCTTTAAATAATTGAAATTTTTTAGAGATTATGAAAATAAGAGAAGTAGGTTAAAAAATACTAGTTACTTTTTGTCAAATCATAATTTATATGTGATTGAAATAGAGTAAGAGATATTTTATTTTATAATCAAATTAAAGTATGGTTTGTTTAGAAATAGGAGAGTTTTCAAGTGAAGATTAGTTTTTAATATAAAGAAAAGTTTGTATAATAAACCTTTCTAAACTTTAAAAAAACTATATATGTATTTGTTTGGTTTTTCAAAGACTTCCTGAGAAGCCAAGAGTCAAATTATTTTCCCTCTCTTGGTCTTTTGTTTCCCCGTTTTAATGATCAATATCTTTCTTTGAGTTCTGGGACGAAGTCTTAGGTCATCTCTAATTTCTTTTTTTTTTTAACAGATGGTAAGTTTATAAAGCTTATAAAAAAAGCTTATACTGTCAGAATGTCAAGAATTCCATCCCTAATTGAACCTTTCAACCTTATGCCATTTGGCCTCTTTGACCCTTTTTTTTTCACAATTTACCTTACTCTCATACATTTGCCCTCATGTCCTTTCAACCCATCTAAAATTTTATTTGCAAATTCCAACCAAAGGGCATCAACCTTCGGTTAATTCAATTTCACAATTTTCCCACTCTCACTTATACTACTACTAATAATAATAAATTGTTATTTTTTAGAAATATAATTTCATTTTGGTTTTAAAAAAATAATTTCATTTTAGTAAAAAATAGATTTGGAAGATTTAGAAAGAAAAAAAACGAAATAAAGACGGAGCAGAGTCTTGCTCTCCTTTCCCCCCTTTTACTTTTAGGAGTATCTTTTTACGAGAAGTAACTACAAGTGAAATCTTCATAGGAAAAACCATTCACCATCTTTTATGTAAAATCTATAAATTGGTCCTTAATTTATAGATTGGATCTTCAATATTTACATTTTTCATGCGTATGATGTCAAGAAGCCAGCCGGCAAAGCTATACATTAAATTTAGTATTTATTTTATTTATTTTTGGCCTCTTACCTCTACGTCGCTAATCTTGGAAGTTGTATGCAATGCAAGTGTTGACCTTTTCATTATTAAATATTCTTGAAACATGTCTCATGACTCTCACCCAAGGACTAGTCAATTCTGTGCTTCAAATAGGTCAATAATCTATATATACACTAGTTTATTTTATTCCATTGATTTAAATAGTATACAACTGCAACCCCAACTTGAGTACTTTTTAAATGGATTTTTGCCTAAGTTAACTCATGTGATATATTTAATGGACAATTTATTTTATTATGATATGAAAATAGATAAATTATCTCTTTGTGATATGAAATAATGAGTAATTTACCTCCTTGTTAGTGAAGATATTGCATAATGTGACCAAGTCTTCATTTTCATGCAAAAAATGACCAATTTAACATTATCATTGACAATATATTCACCCCACTTTATCCCTTGTTTTATGCTTAAATAGATAATTTACCTCCATGTGATATGCATAAATGGGCAATTTAACTCCATGTGATATTGTATATTGGACATTTTATCCACTTGTAAAAATTAAAAATCAAGAGGGAGACAATATTCTTCTTTTATAAAAACACATTTAAAGAGATATTTTGTCCTTTTATTTATCATAATGAATTAAACTGCATGTTTAAAATAAAACAGGGAATTAAACTCCTATATAAATCAGGGCAATAGATTGGATCTACAATATTTAACTTTTGGTTTCTTGAAGTAGAGGAAATTCTGAAGCAATGAGTAATCTTAGAAGAATAATTAATAAAAATATTACTGTGTGTTTGAAGGGCCGGACACAGTTTTATGTTAACCCTTTAATAATCATATAGTTATAACATATCAAGGACTACTTTTTTAGATCGCACATATTTAAAATGTTACATTGCTGAAAATTCTTCATTATTTGGATAAGTTTATATAAGTCCGCAGCTAGTAATATTTTTGGATAAGCTTATAAAAGTCAGCTACTTTTGTCTACATAAATACTTCTACAATTCAGTAAATGATATTTGGATTCTATTCTATTGAAGTGACGTATTATATTCACAATTTAAACTTACATGTGTCATATTTATTTTAAATAATATTGACAAAGTAATATTTTAAATTTGGCTTTAAAACGTAATATGAACACAAAATAGCGATCAACCTCCAATAGTGGCCTCGATGACGAACCATGAATCGAAGGAGTCGTACAACTTGATCGGGTCTTTTATAGAGCCTCTCAATCAATAGGTAAGAACATATATAATACCCTACCTAATTAATTCATGGTCAGTCAATCAGGTTGTCGACAACATATTTATGAAAACGGTTAGCAGTCGTGCTAATCAAAGCCCGAAATCAGAAAGAATCCCTTAATTCACGCACCTAAAGTCTAGGTATAAATACAATATATAAGGTGAATATTACACTTAACGTCTTTTATGCATTCTTAGACATAAAATTCTCCATCTATCTAAGTTCAAATAAGCATGGATCAAAATTTTCATCTTTCCCTTCGAAAACATCGAAAAGTTTCCGTTTTTGAATCAAGCGTAACAAAAATAAGATGTAATTTCGAAACTATGTGTTTGCCTTAAACTCTGTTATTTATCTAAATTTAGTAATTTTTATTACAATTTTTCCTTAGTGTTTCCGAAACGTCTCAAAAGGTTTCCAATATTTGACTGACCGAAACATACACTCGAAACGAATTAAATTTTGATCCATGCAAATAAGTGAGTTAGCAGTGGTTTCGAGGGAATTCCCAGACGGGATTTACGGTAACTTAACCTCTAATTAAAAAATGTACGCCTCAAGTATGTTTTGAGCAACGTACAAAATTATTATCAAATCCAATGATTAGGTGGCTAGATATACATTGATTTCCTTACAAATTTTGGTATCTAATTTGAATCAATTCATCGCATGGGATCAACAAGTAGAGTTAAATTTAATCTGCAATTAAAGACAAAGGAAGAATCTTGCATCTACGTACACTCTCAAACGATAAAAATATTTGAATGATCTAGCATAATTGGACATGAATAGTAGCCAAACATATAATTCTCACGGGTACAATCCATGAAATGTCGAGTCCTACTATATATTTTACTAATAATCACAAAAATACAATTATATTTGATTAACATAAAAAATTTATGAACATTGAATAGCATTTTGGATTTTATAGACACGATAAAATAATTTAATTACAAGAACTTGTATTTACATGAGTCTCACGACACCAGATAATCCTTTACATTTTTCACTTTCTCCCAATAAAGAAGTTTTGAAATTTTAAGTAGTAGTATGTTTCATCTTCAATTATAATTAAAGGCAGAGGTGGAGAAAAAAGTGGCATGTTAGCATGCTTCTTTAATTCACTGCTTAAGAAACTCGTAGCTTCTTTGGTTAATAGATTAAAATAAATATAAAAGATAAAAAAACATTATGTTTAGTTAATTTATCTTTTCCAACAAATCCTAAGGAAATGGGATTGTAAAATATCATAAAAATAGAAAATTAGAGAATTTTTTAGATAATTAGCAATATGAGTTAACAAATTTATTTCATAAGTCTTTCTTGCTCGATCTTCTTTCTTAGTATGAACCCAAAATGTGTTTTCAAAGTTCCCAAATTGCTCTAATTAATAAAACATGTGATAATCAAATTTTAATGAACATCACAAAAGATACAACGATTCTACTCTCCATTTAACTTTATCTTATCATGTATACACGTTGTAATCTAATCTCATATAATTTGACAACCGACAAACCATAACTTTTATTGTTTACTATTCAAATTTCCATCCGTTTTGCCGCTATGTGTGTCATCTTATCATATTATTCCAGTTGATTTAGCCTGAAATTTTGGACTTCTAAATCAAAATTGGTTACTACAATACCCAGCTGTATTATTTAATGACATTAGGTACAACTTGTTTTGCTCGGTCATATTTTCTCATTTGACCTATACTCAAACTCCTATATATTATATTACTTTATCAAATAAATTCTTGAAAAAGTCAATTTTGATCCTTTCTTGTGTACTATTTTGTATTTTCTTGTGATCAATACAATACATATTAATTGTATGTGCATCACACACGCACACACCCATGAGTATGTGTGTGTGTTTTGTGCACGTATATAATACCCACAATGAAACTAAATGTAACAAGATTTTAAATGGAGAAGCCTTCAACTAGTAAGTCCAAAAACAAAATTTTAGCATTTCTACCAAAAGCAGCTCAAGCAGTTGTTTCATTCCAAAACTATCCGTTCAGCCCGAACCGAGACAAGAGGCCCGATGCTAAAACGCACAAGCTCGGATCCCATTTCAAAAGGGGATTTTCTGGCCCGATCTTGCCCATGATTCCTGTCGAAGCCCGACGAAAATCCAACAAGAATTTCGAAACTGAAGAGCCCACTTCACCGAAAGTCTCGTGCATGGGACAAATCAAGCACAAGAACAAGATATGCAAAAAGAAACACGTCTCTCTACCTAAAGAATTCAAGCCCGTTCATCCACAGCCCGAGAGAATCACCATAAAAGGGCCCGAAGGCCCGGCCCGAGAGTTGAAGAAGAAACCTTCGGGTATTAAGACCATCTTCGCTTCTAGAAGAAAATCGGATTCGTCGATTGACCATCGGAAACCGGCGGCGGCGGACGGGGCGCCGCCAAGGCTGACACAGATGAGGAGATTTGCAAGTAGCCGTGATACGTTTGCGGATTTCGATTGGAAAACTGCTCAAATTTATTCTGATGAAGAGAGGGGGTTTAGTGACGGTGAGGATGACGTCGGGATTTCTTTTTCGGCGCCGATATTGGTGGCTGGAGCCGGAGGTGGAGACGGCTTGGGCTTGGAGCCGAGGAAGGAGATTAATTTGTGGAAAAGGAGAACTATGGTACAACCTAAGCCACTCCAACTAGACATGGATTTGACACATTAAAAAAATGTAAAAAATGATTTTCTTTTTCTTTTTTTGCTTCTATAAAAATATTTTTGTTATTTTTTCTTAAGAAAAAACAATTGATTTGTACAAAGCTGTGATTGCAGAGGAGATAGATTATAGTATTAGAATATTTTATAGTTGGCATACAATTTAATTTTAAATCGAAAATGGCAAATTTTGTGTATATCTTTATAGATGACGTTATTATTTACTATTAAAATGTTTTGGTGGCATAATAAGAAAGTAATTAGATTATTTAACTGGTATTGGTTTGAATTTTATTACAATTATAGTTTTTACAATTTATATTACAGCTTTGAATTCACAGCTAAAATGAATCTAAATGATAATCATTCCTGGAGTAATGGATCTAGGATATATTGATGGATTGAGCCTAAATTTATTTTTATAGACACTGGAAAAAAAACATATTTATACTATTTTTAATTAGAAAAGTAATGAATTAATGCCAACTGACACATAATAGGGCTGTCAATTTAGCGGATTTCAACCCGAATTCGATCCGAGTCTAATCCGCTAATTTTAGGATTTTGATTCGATTAGAGATTCGATGGATATTGTATCACATAATTAGAATGGCTCACTTTTCGCAGCCTTACATACACATTTTTGTTGGATATTGTACCCTAAAATTAGATAATGGTGAGAATACGAATGAAAATGGCTCAGTCCAATTATACTGGACAAAGCCTAGATAATATTTTGAGCCAAATTGAATTTAAACCTTTACATTAAATTCGATAAATTTATGAGGCAAGTTCGAGCTTAATAAGGCTCAGCCGCTAAGTAAATACTTCAAATACTCACTAGTGAACTATTTATTAATAGTTATTATAATCCAAATCACCTACTAGTGTACTGATAATTATTTGGAAAAATCACCAAGTATACTGTCAATTATTTGAAGTAACAAAAGCCCTTCTTTAGTTGGGATGTGAAAATCTAATGAAGTATGGGGACTTACAATTTAAAAATTTATTGAGAACTGGAAAACTCATTTCAACGTAAAGAGAAGACTAAGATTCGGGAAGATGAAATTGTTTCAATATAATATATTTCATGGTCAATAATGTTTGTTTTCAATCAATTCAATCATTTGAAATTTCACTGCAACTTATGGCATCTTAAACTCTAAAAGTACTTCATTGTTCACTTTATTGTTTGTAAGTTCTCTTGCTGATCAATGAACACAAACCAAAATTGATCGTCGCCATATAGGTTTAGATTTAGAAATAGTTCTTGTTCTTGTATGAATGTGAATATGCTCGTGTAATTTTTCTTTTTGATGAATACAATTCACTAGCATTAACTAAATAAATATAAACTCGAAATAGTCCTGAAACTCGAAAAGTTAAATAAGTCGAGTTTGAATCACACAAAAAAATTATAGATTGAGCTTGAGTTTATATACATAAAGTCCAATGATATTTGAGTTTGAGCCAATCGAAGCTTGACTCACATATTCACATGGCCCGGTTGACAACCCTAATGAAAATTAATTCTTTCTGTTAAAAATCAAATGACCTCTTCAAATTAAGTTAGCCTTGACGATGTAATTCAATAATTTACATCTATTTATATGATAGCTATATACCTTGTTAATATCAAACACAACCTTTATTTTAGTTTTAGTGATTGACCTTCTGAACAAATCAGTCAATACGCTACCACAAAAAATGGGTTACAACTTACCACTATCTTTATTTGCATGTGTCCTATAATATAATATATTTATTTATATTATTTAGGATAAGAGATAACTTTCGGTCCGGTTAGGAACCCAAAATTCGGTTCAGTTCGGTCCGTTCCGAATCGAATGCTTATCCAAATTAGGATTGAACCGTGAAAAATCTGATTGTTTGTTTGTTGTTTTTGGATCGAAACAAAAAATTTAATTGTTTTTTTGGACTAAACCGGATTGAATTGGATTGAACTGGATCAAACCGTTAAATTTTGTAATAAAAAAATCGAAAAAGACTTCAAGAAACCGTTAACCGAACCAAACCAAAAATTTTGGTCCGATAAACGATCCATGGATTTCCGAAAACCGAACTTCAATCCGATTCAATCCAGTCCGATCCGAATGCTCACCCCTATTCTTGACAGTGGCGGTGGCATATGGGGGCATCCGCACCCCCAACCAAAATAAATTTAGTACTACTTTACTAAGTCCTTGCATCATATCTTTGAACCCATTTTCTTAGCAAGAGATTATATGAGAAGATCATCTAGCGTTTTACTTTATCGATGGGATTATTATGGATCTTGCATTACTTCTTAATTATTAATTAATTGAACTTTGTTACTATCCTATGATTTTAATATGACTTCATGGGTGATCGAGCCACTTAGTTCTATTGTATCCATTATAGATTATTATATCGCGAGATATGTCGACATCAGCACTAATCTAATATATATGAATAATCCTAAGTGTTATCAATACCTTACTCGTTCTCCCTAAGTTTTATCAATAACTAGGATTAATTATGACCTAAAATCTAGCTTAAGGGATAGACTGTTATAATACAGTGAACAATGAAGCAACTATCAATTTAATTAACAATTAGACCTCATGCATACATAAATAAACTCAGTCATAATAAATAAAACTACTAAGTGGCAGTCCATAGTCAAAATGTACATGAAATAAAGAATCATGCTATTCCATAGAACAAATTATTTAAACTATCTAGATTATCAATCTATAATACAAAAAATCATGCTATTCCATAGAACAAATTACTTAAATTATCTAGACTATCAATCTATAATACGAAAGCAATAAATATGGTTATTTGAATGCATTAAAAATTATTGAAGACATAAAAAAATAAAAAATAAAATAAAAAAAGTTTCTAATCTCTAACATTTTAGCTGCTGGCCAATAAAGAGAAATGAGAAGACGGTGGAAGAAGAGTGGAAAATAATTTTTGTTTTAAAAAATCAGGGGCATTTAAACAATAATGTAGTTTCACAACACATGGACAGGCACAAAATAATTTGGGCTGATAATTGAATCCCATTGGGACCTGTCCGATTTTTAATCTTCATTATTATGGATAAGGCCCACTTTGAAAAGATTAACCCATGTTCTTAAGTCTAAACAAATCAACTAATTGGGTTTTATTAATTTATTTATAGAGCCCAATATAATCTATTCCTGTTTGCAAATTGAATAGGTCTTACTTCTTTTTTTTGAATCAGAATAGGTCTTACTTCACCGAATGAAGTTTTTGGGCCAAGACAAATCGTGTAATTTTTGGTAAGAATTTGCGTAAATTCCCTTTCCCTTCCCAGTCTATTGCTCTGTTATTCACTCGCGTTAGGGTTTTTCTCTGTTATTTTTCGTGTAATCTGCTCTGTAATTTTGTTCGCGTACAGAGGAGAAAAGGTGCTGAAATGGAAGATATTAGTGAGGAGGAAATACACAAGCATGAAGAATCTACGCGCAAGGATAAGAGGAAAGTTGAAAATTGTCCCGAAAAAGATCTTTTGCATCCCAAGAAATTGAAAGGAAGTGATTCCAAAGATAAGAAGGTACTAGTTTTCACAAGTTAAGATTAATGATTATCGTACTATATTGAATTATCACACTTAATGATTAATGATTATCACACTTAATTGCATTATCCAATTTTTCACAAGTTATGATTATCACACTTAATGATTAATGATAATCGTCGTTAATGATTAATGATTATCACACTTAATTGCATAATCCAATTTTTCACAAGTTATGATTATCGTACTATATTGAATTCCAATTCTTCTTCTATTCTACACGAGCAGGAGAATGTGTCACCAACCATAGATGTGCAGTCTTCTGACTTTAAAGACTTTGAGTTTAAAGATGATAATTTTGATCTGCCTATGGATGTAAAGACGAAGTACCGTGCACTTTGTTATAGTCTAAAAATGTTGCCTCATGATAATGTTTCTGTTTCTGAAATGTTGCATAGAGATTTCATTCGTGGAACGATAATCCTGATAATTGATATTATTGATCAAATCAAAGCTTCCCGCATCGCCTTAGCATCTCTCGATAAATTTATATTCTGGAAAACTGTATTGGAAGATCTAACTGCTTGGGGAATGAATGTTAGTTTTTTGTTACCTCGAATAGATAGTTTGAAGAAGCACTTGATTGATTATCAAGCGATTAAAGATAAGGGGACAAGATTAAGTAGTGAAATTGAAGTTCAGAAGCAATTCCATCTTAAGAAATTGGAGGAGATTAAACTGAGTGAAGGCCTGCTTGCTACTTTGGAGGATGAATTTGCTGATATCTTACCCACTAAAGCCAAGCTAAATTCTGAGTTCTCCAAAGATGCGAACAAAGGATGGGGCAGTAAGATTGTTTACGAGCAGGAGAATGTGTCACCAACCATAGATGTGCAGTCTTCTGACTTTAAAGACTTTGAGTTTAAAGATGATAATTTTGATCTGCCTATGGATGTAAAGACGAAGTACCGTGCACTTTGTTATAGTCTAAAAATGTTGCCTCATGATAATGTTTCTGTTTCTGAAATGTTGCATAGAGATTTCATTCGTGGAACGATAATCCTGATAATTGATATTATTGATCAAATCAAAGCTTCCCGCATCGCCTTAGCATCTCTCGATAAATTTATATTCTGGAAAACTATGTTGGAAGCTTTAGCTGCTTTGGGAATGAATGTTGGTTTTTTGTTACATCGAATAGATAGTTTGATGAAGCACTTGATTGATTATCAAGCGAATAAAGATAAGGGGACAAGATTAAGTAGTGAAATTGAAGTTCAGAAGCAATTCTATCGTAAGAAATCGGAGGAGATTAAACCGATTGAAGGCCTGATTGCTACTTTGGTGGATGAATTTGTTGATATCTTACCCACTAAAGCCAAGCTAAATTCTGAGTTCTCCAAAGATGCGAACAAAGGATGGGACAGTAGGATTGTTTAGGATTATTGAAAATTAACTTTTAGTTTTTTTTTTTTTTTGATATAATCGTACTAATGGTGTATGCACTTTATTTTTCTCTTTAGTTTTCAGTTTTCCTTGAGACTTTTAGTATGATTAGTATTTTGTACGTGAAAACAATATGTTGACCAGTGGCCCTCAGTTGTGGCAGGCAGTAAGTTAGTTCTATTGTTTTTGGAGTTTTATTAATTAGGTCTCCTTTTGCATGTCACTACAGAATTATTTTTGTCTTCTTCATTCACTGTGGCACATGCTATTAGATATTATAATAATAGTATATGATTAGATGGTATAGATTATTTAATGATAAGCATAGTTTGGTTGGTGGGTAATAGTTTGACTTAAGATTTGTCGTAGGAAGTTTATATTGAAGACCAGCAGAATTTTAATGTGATCAAATTCAGTTTCGGTTAATAAAAATTAGTTACATGATTTCTAACATGATTAAAGTGACATGTGATGTGGGACATAACGAATTTT
The DNA here is from genome assembly GCA_003313485.2 of Penstemon barbatus. Lineage (NCBI taxonomy): Eukaryota > Viridiplantae > Streptophyta > Magnoliopsida > Lamiales > Plantaginaceae > Penstemon > Penstemon barbatus. The sequence goes on from CM064878.1 coordinate 15,185,964, forward strand.
CCTTTTCTGAATGATTGCTACATTCACATGTAATTAGAGGACATAATGGGTGTTTGTAATTTATAAACCAAGCTATATATCTTCTTTTGTCCAAAAATTAATCTGTTATATTTATAATAAGAGAAAATGATAACACATGTTTGTATATGTGGTGTAAAGTTGTGGTCTATTTGGACTAAGCCCTTTGAGTTTGTTGGCTATCTAATTCAATGCCTTGGGAAAGAAATTCCATCTCCATAAATAAGTTGCAGATTTTAGTAGGAATATAGTATTTAAAACTTTATGCGGTGCTATTATAGTTTGAAGTCTCAATTTCACTTCAACAAAAATCAATTTTGCTGATCTGATGATCATTTCTGGAATAGCAGGATGAATATCACAGGTAGTTTATCCCAAAATCATCTGATAATTTGTGAATGTTCTTTAAGTGTATACTACATAATGTGACTTCTTTTTAATATGTTTCAGCTTATATTCACGCCCTTATTAACTCCTCTCGTGGGCGAAGAAAGGATGCTATATGTAGGGCTCTTCTTGACCTGTGCTCTTGTAAGAACCGAGCATAATTATATATCAATATCTTCGTACTTCTCTCTGAAATCCAATCAAACATATATTAGTATTTGATAATTTGAACTAACTAGTTAGTTTATTTGATTTCAGATGGTACTCTACAGCATTGCTTGGGCACCTTGGGTACGTTTTCTTATCCATTAGCCCCAAATGCAATCAAATGATCGTCTCCTAATATCTAATCGCAATTAATTTTCAGGTCCCCTATGCTGCTGCAATGATCTCCATTTTGGCTAATTTTGCTATGCCATCCGTAAGTTCATTCTTTGTTTCCTGCTCCATCATATTAAGTATTTACTTGTAATAACACTTTCTTTTACTTCTCGTTAATGTTTGCAGTTAAAGAGCATTGCTTCCAGACAAACCGGACCAAATGAACAGGTAATAGAAACTTGAAATACATATATAGTTCATCATCTGATTTGATATAATCCTCGTTTGTTATGAATATAGAAGTCGAATAATTTGAGATTTTTTGTACAGTGATATTGGCTTATAGCAGGACGAGAAATTATTACTACACTTACTATGTACTAAAGACTCTCATTGTCATGGCAACTGAAGGAAGCGTACAATTTCAGAATTTCTTGCTCTAGCATATGTGGTACATTAATTTCCTATCCGTACACATTTTTATGGTTTGATTCGACACTTAAATCGCAAAATATTAGGAATAATTTATCTTATATAATAAGTTGAAAAAGCACAAAATAAATAAGTACCAGTCTAGCTAATTAAATTTCATAATATAAAATGATGGAGACATTTCATTTTAAGTACCAGTCTAGCTAATTAAATTTCATAATATAAAATGATGGAGACATTTCATCTTAAGTACCAGCCTAGCTAATTATTTATGTAAATTATATTTATGTTCTTCTATTCATCCTTGTGAATGGGCTCCCTTTTCTCCTTTGGATTCAGTATTGTCAAGGCTTGGTCGAGATGTTTTGCACTTTGATACATAAGAAGAATGATAACAATTGGCCAAATGTTTTGCTCACCATATTTGAAATGATGAATTGTGTATGCTAATAACATGGTCAATAACCACCTCAGAATTCCAGACTTCTTTACACTAGTAAAAAGATTAGCCAAAGGGATGCACTGGAAACACACCGATAACCACATTCTCAATCGGAGATCATCCTTTATGTACTCTGGTAGGGTTAAAAAAGCGATAACACAACCCGAGTCCAACAACCATCTAACGAACCTTGATATCTTAAAAGGCTTTATTTGCTTAAGAAGCGCAAAATATATTAAAATCACTGGGTATAAAACTATCAAAGAATCTATCGCAGCAAGCTTCACAATGAACCCAATGTGAATCTCACCATTCTGTATCCTCTTTCTAATTGCATTATGTATCGGGTCCGAATCAATAAATGTTATATAGTCTGCTCCTGCTATGACAAATGATATAAGGGATATAGCCACCCAAAATATCTTCTTTTTACTAAAATCTACTTCAAGTTCAAGGAATCCATCGTCGACCTTAAAAAATTCCCCAAGTCGAGAAATATTAGAATAAAAAAATGATATAGCAGATCAAAGAGATTATTATATGATTAAAATGACACTTCCTTAATTTCAAATTATGTGCATAAAGCATTTTTTTTTTTAGTTTTGTCCATTTCTCACATTTAAATGAGAAACTCAATTGTCAACACTCATTATATTAATAAAAATTTGAGAAGTATATAAAGAGTATTCTAGACATTTTACTATAAAAAATATGTAATGATGATGTTTCTTTGTATGTGTGAAAAGAAGGAATGTACCAATTAATATAAAATGAAGGGATTATAGATTTAAGAGTATTTTATGTATGTATTTTACCCTGTCATTATAGTACATATTGAACCACTAAATAATGAATAGGGTAAATACCACTTTTGGTCCCTCTTATTATTAACTTTTTATAGAGTGGTCCTTTTTATGTTTTTTTCCCACTGTAGTCCCTACTATGAACTATTTGTTTCACTTTAGTCCCTATTATGAATTATGTGTTTCACTTTAGTCCTTATCAGGTGGTTCCGATAACACGTGAAATGCATATGAATATTTTTTAGGGCATTTTCGTCCGTTCATTATTGAGACTATTTGAGATATTGTTTAATTGGTAAGCAATTTTGGTGTTTGAAAAAGATTTTAAGAAAAAACTTTAGTTTGGAACGAAATGTTCGATTAAGTTCGATTGGAATGAAAGCCTAGTTTGAAAATTTAGTTTTTTTTTAAATAATTAGAAAAACGAAAATATCCATGTTAGTTTACTTGAAATGACAAAATTGCCCTCATGAGCATATCACATATTATTGGAATCGCATTGGACCACTTGAAAAGGACTAAAGTGAAACAAATAATTCATAGTAGGGACTAAAGTGAAAAAAAAACATAAGAGGAACCACTCTGTAAAAAATTAATGATAAGAGGGACCAAAATGGTGTTTACCCTAATGAATAACAGATTGTTCTTTTATACATCTACTTAATTTTCCCAACTGAAATATCAAACCAGGTTGATAGTTTTACAAAAGAGCTAAATGCAAAAATAGCCCCGTGACTTGTTTAGTTGGCAAATATCATTATGTGTTTTTTTTTTACTAGCAGAACACTCCATTTGAAATTCCTTCTTAAATTTACGGGGAGGTTGTGGCCAATTTTTTTATGTGAACAAATGGATTATTGACATTTGTCTTATCATTTTTTAGGTGAGCAGGGGTGTTTTCGCATTTTTTAGTAGGGTTATAATTATCATTTTTCCTACAAAATATGTATTCCAACATGGGAGGGATTTTGTGCCAATAAAAATAGCAAATAGGGGGGGGGGGGGTGGTTTGATAATAAAAATGATAGAAAGGTTTTGTTAATTAGTCAAATTATGGGGCTATTTTTTATTTTAACTCTTATACAAAGTTACATGTTGAGGACAAAACTACCTTTCTATCTCGCTTACTCGACATGATGGTGGCTCTCAGGTTAAATCTGCAAAACAAAATCAAAAGAAAAGAACCCAACAAGTTAATTTAGGATTTGTTTGTTTGTAGATTATTTGTTTCAATTAAAAGATGGAAAATTCGACAGACAACGATACGTTCTCTACCGAAGTCAACACACATACCTAATAAAGTTATAATTCCTAGAGGCCCAGGGATAAAAATATAGATTAATTATACAATGACGGTGAACATGTTTTAGCCTTTAGGGGCTGTAAACTAGGGGCAGATCTGAAATTAAAGAGTTGGAGGGGTTTAAAACATTTTTAAGGACAAGATGGATGGATAAACAAGAACAATAATATCAAATAACTTAATATTGCAATTTAATTAGGTTCAAGATTTTTCATAAATTACATAGATAAAAGTTTGTTTTTGAATAACTGATAGTTATATATTTAATAATTTGTCGCCTCTTGCTAATTTTATTTAATAAAATATCAAATAAACTATGTTAATTATCATATTAATATATAGTTATTTGGGCTTATCAACATAAACGTTATCTAACCGGCTATGCTATTTACATATACAAACGGAATATTATTATTATTATTATTTTTTTTTTTTGATAACCCAGGTGTACAAGCTTACACTCGACTAATCCTGAACCCTCAGAACCCTTGAACGGAATATTATATTTGAATGTATAAATATTTGATTTAAAGTAAATATAGGGACATTTTAAACTCAGTGCATTTGAAAATCCATCACTTTGAAATTTTTTGAAGGCATTGGCTTTATCTTTACTATTTGAGTAATAAGACAAAACCTCATATTAATTACTATATTCAACTATGAACATAAAGTGATATGTACATCAATCAATTAAACATTATTAACTGCAATACCGAGAGCACCGATTTCAATTAGTTCATTCTTTTGAGCTTTAATTTATGATGGTTTTGAGAAATTTTACATAGATAAATGCGTGGAGCATAAAGAATTGAAGTAACTAGTAAAGAAAGAAAGTATGGAAAAGGAAAACCGAGAAAAATATATCAAACGTAGCTCAAAATCATGTGGAATAATACTTACTTTTCTCTATAGTTCTTGAATAGAAAAGACCAACAGAAGTAATCGTTTTCGGTTTCTTAAAAGAGAAAAAATAATCGTTTTGTTCTTTTTTTATTTGTAGCCATTTCAAACTTGAGAATTCAATAGAAACCACCGTGTGTTTAATCAAAGAAAATATTCTAGATTCAGGCTTATTAAATCCCATAAAATTGTGGACGATATGCACAATATGTGACATGAATGCATGTTTTGGACATAATTAATTAGCCTAACTTAAATAATGAATTGAAGGAAAATATCATACACGTGAGGAGTTCACGTCACTAATACACACTTATTTATAATAAAATTTCTGAAATAAAGAAAGCGCATATATTTTTCAATACATACTTATCTATAATAGAAATTGATAAACTAATTTAATCTAATTTAGTCTAGTATTTTATTATTTCAAGGCGGTGTTTGATCAAAAGAATTAATTTTGACGCAAATTCCTTTTTCTCATTTTTTTGAATTATTTTTAAATTCGAAAAATTGCATTGCTAGACTCCTAACTAAAAATAACTAAATATGGGTTAAATTAAGTACCATTTTTAGGATGTTTTGGAAAAGGTATTAGAAGCACCTTGGAAACTTTCGAAAATCTTGGATGAAGCTTCCGCCTTCCTCCACCCGTTGATCTATTTACTGCTAGATTTTTATCTTGACATTTGAATTAACAATAGAGTGCCATCTTTACCAATTTAATCATACAGCTTAACAGATAAAATAATCTAATATCTTTCCCGGGCAAAGTACAGGTTTACGCTAGTTAACTTTTAGTTTTAGTAGTGGTATATTGAACAGATACATCATTATTAATATTGCCACTACAATGATTATTACTTCTAGAGTAAATTATTAAAAACTAGGGAACTCTCGTGCTACGACCCAACTTATGGACAACATTTAAAAACATTAAAAATACTCAATCTTAAATTTACAAAATCGTTAAAGGGCTACAAATTTAGAGTGAATATAAAGTACATTCCCATATTATCATTTAAAAACAATTTATCCCCCTAGAATAAATAAAAGAACAAGATACTCCTTTGTATTTTTTTGTAAAAAAACCACATTGACTTAAGTTCCCTCTTGGTTTTCGCAAATTTTTTGGGGGAATGAAGATAATGCAATTAAGCAATGTTACATAGAAGGAAATTGTCCATTAAACAATATCATATGGAGATAAAGTGTTCATTTTGCAATATCACATAGTAAATTAATCATTATATTTTACAAATATAGGGTTATATTGATTATTCTCCACGTCAAATAAAATTTTAGTCGCATTTTTTACGTCCCATAATACTACATAAAACGATTACGTGGTTCTTGTCTAGGGCTGAGCACGGTTCGGGAAACCGCCCAAACCGAAGCGGACCTATTACCAAGCTGAAACTTCGGTCTGGTAATATGTCCACAAATAACCAGGACCGAACCGATCGGAACTGAAAATTCGGTTTGGTTCGGACCGAATGCTCACTCGAATTAGGATCGAACACTTGATCCTTTTGATGTGGCTGTGTTATAGAGATTTGTAAGAGAGACTACTTTCTCTGGATTTCAATTAGGTAGTGAGCATTATATAATTTTCTGTTGCTTTGTTTGACAAAAAGGAGACGAAGGGTCTATTTGGATGGTTTTTGCTCGGTTTCGTGAGTCTCGGTTTAAAAAAATTGGTTTGGGTGGTTTCGATGAAACCTTTGAGACTTTATTTGGATGAGTTTTGGCTCTTGGATTTTGTGGTTTGAATAAGTTGAAACCCCACTTGGATTGTGTTTGAATATTGGGGTTTAGGAGAAAAAGTTGGTGATAAGTGTCAAATCAATGTCTTTTTTAGTGAAATTTGGGGAAAAAAATAAGTGGTATGTGTCAAATCAATGTTTTATAGGTTTGAAGAGTTTGAGTGTGAGTTTCTGAATAGGTTTTTGATGGTTTTATGAGTTTGACGAACACTCACTTAAAAGGGTTTTGGCTCAGTCTCGCGAGACCGGGCCAAAACCCATCCACACGTACACACCCTAAGATATTATATTGCCTATTAGTTTTCTTGATAATGCTGAGGCCTGGTCCAGTCAACAGAAGGGAAAGAAGTTGTAAATCATTTTCATCAGGTATATAGAAAGTCTTACATTTTCAACTTTTGTGATAGAGGACTTGAGTTAATAAGATGTGTTCACATGATACCATATAATAAAACTATAGAGACATGCAAGGAAGATGTATAAATGGTAAAAAAAATGTTCTCATTTCTTACTATATATTGCAATTCGTTTGTGACTATTACTTTTTTTTGTACTTATGGTCTGTTTGTTTGATATTTTCCGTCTAATTAAAGTGGTTTTGTATGACCGAGTAAAAACCCTGGTAACCAGTTTGCCAGAAAAATCAAAACCTGATATTGACATAGTGGATGGTTATAGTAGCTGAAATTTTCCTGATATATTTCTTTCTTTTTGGTGCAACTGATCGATATATGTCTACATGCGTGGCTTATATATTATATATATATGCCAACAGCCAGACATGAGTTGATACAAGCAATTCAAACTTCTTAATTTTCAACATATGTTTTCATAGAGAGATTAAAAAAAAAGGAATCACATTCAATTCAGCACGATGGTCCCACCTCTTACATATAACAAGACAAGGGGCACTTGGCTATGTCTTGCTTTGCTCACAATAATTCTTGCACTGCTATTTGTCTATCTCGGAAAAAATAAAGGTCTAGATACTGAGAAGCAGAACCTCATTGTAGGTAAGAGCAAAGGCTCCGTCATCTTCAGCCGCGTTTCTTGGAGCAAGGGTATTTTATATATTCTGGCTGGTATATCTGACTCTGTTTCGTAGGTGGTGGGAACCACTGGTCATTCGGGAGGTTCTATTTTGACTCACCCCTGCTCAGGAGTCATGAACGACTCAAGCAGGTGGTGACATGTGTCACTGTACGAACCTAGGAAAAAATGGTGTATGAACCCTATTTAATATGTATAAATACCAATATACCCTTCTACATTTAAAAATGAAAGGAAAAGTGGTGAAAGTGGAAAGTAAGAAAGCTTTGTGAAAGTGAAGTATGCTTTGTATTGCTTGAGAACTTCATGATTACAAATGAGGGAGTTACATCTATTTATACTACTTGCCTCCTCAAATGGACGGCCTTGATTAATTTGATCTAAAGGCTAGGATTGACTCTCTAGACCCTTCCACAAAATTCCTACACTATGTACAAGTTTCTAGTGTGTTCTACTATGTACAAGGTGTGCCTACAAGTATCTTGAGCTCTCCACAATGTTCTAGATCCTTCCGGCGTGCTCTAGACTCGTGTAGGCTCTCCCGGTGCCTTCTAGTGCCTTCCGACACCTTCCGACCCTTCTAGTCCCTCCCGGAGTTGTGCGGACTGTCCCAGAACTCTCTAGAATGCTCTGGATCCGTGTAGAAGCCTTTAGAGTTCTCCGGAACCTCTAAGGGCGTGTTTGGTTCCTTCAAATCATCCTAGGCAGCCCCTAGGATGCATATGTCCACCCGTCGGCTATGTCTTTGATGCGCATTTTGGCCTCCCGTCGGGTGGTCCGTCACATTCTCCCCCACCTAATCGGGCGACGCCCTTGTCTCCTCGTATGCCTCGAGCTTGTCCCGGAATTGCCATAAGTCCTCCTTCGTCTCCCATGTCGCCTCGGATTCCGGTAGCCCCTTCCATTTTATCAAGTAGAGAGTAGTGGGAGTCACTCCCTTCTTGCGTTGCGGTTTACTCCCGAGCACTTCCTCAATCTCTTTGTCATACGACTTGGTCACCACGGGTGGTGCTCGGTGTGATTGCCCTCGGCTTATGTCTTCCTCGTCCCCATGATATGGCTTCAACATACTCACGTGGAAGACATTGTGAATTTTTAAAGTACTAGGTAAGTCAAGGCGATATGATACTTTGCCTACCTTGGCCACAACCGGAAAAGGCCCATCGTACCTTCGGATAAGTCCCTTATGCAAGCTCCGTAGCGCCTTAAACTGTTGTGGCAGTAGCTTCACTAGCACTTGATCGCCCACTTGAAACTCGCGAGCATGTCTCTTCTCATCAGCCCATTTCTTCATACGCTTGCGAGCTTTCTCCAGGCAAGACCGGGCGAGGTCAGCGTGCTCCTCCCAAGACTTGGCCATCTTAGCTGCTCCCGGACTCCTCGCACTTTCCACGGATGTCGTCAAGGCATGCGGTGTATCAACCACCAACAAATTCGAGCATATATATGTAATTATTAAAAAAAAAAAAAAAAAACCACATTCATCTTCTTCGCGTGAATGAGATTTTCACAGGTTCATGCTACTGGTAAAATTTTAAGAGCAGGACATGATAAATCGAATTGTTGTGTCAAATGCATCTTCAATATATTTAAGTATCATACTTAATTAAAAATGATAATGGTAGAATTTGATATCTCAGCAAGTTTGTGAAGATTTTTTTTCCAGATCTGAATTTTTTCTTTGAATTCTATTTTATTTGAGTTTCTTTATATTGTGTATTTCAATGAATAACATGAATTTGATGCCGGTTATGTCTAAGACTACTGAACTACTAACAATTCCAGTCGGTGTTCTTGTTTTTCCGACCGGCCAGGAGGGGAGGGGGCAACTGTGGGTTGGAGTTTTGGGGAGAAAGATAATTTTGGGAGATGAGAATTTCAATTTTCATTTTTAAATATAGAAGGGTATATTGGTATTTATACATATTAAATAGTGGGTAGAATTGTCAAATTGAGATGTACATTCAATTTGGCTGGGTTCATACATAAATTGTATGATTCGTACCCCTCGTACAAGAATGAATGGTTAGGATTAGTCCATTTTTCATCTAATGGCTGGGAAAACTTCTGCCATATGACTCTTGTACCATCAAAGAGTCAAAATAGAACCCCCCTGGTCATTCCACGACTCATCAAATATTTTATGGATACTCTATTTATTTTCGTATGGATTTCGTTATCAAGTCATATCAACGAGATTTTGGCCTTTATTTTCTGGTACTGTATTTGTCTTCATCTAATTGCATTATCTAATTTATGTGCATGCATCGAGAATCTGAGCATATTTGATTCCCTTCTGGCTCTGGTGACTGAACGTGTCATGCATAATTATCATCATTATCTCATATTTCCCTTAATGTTGTTTGTTTCTGCTGTCTTCCACGGTCTCAAACATTACTCCGACGAATGCCTGATTGAGATAATTAATAATCCTCCTCCGGAAGAGTCGGATGAGTGAAGAAGAAGCTAGTAGGTATTGAAACTAGATAATGATTGATTTGTAATAGAATTATTTCGTTGTAATTACTAAAAGTAAGTTTAATTACTGTGTGGACAGATATATATATATATATATATATATATATATGATGATGATGATTTTATAAGATTACTCCCTTAATTTCAGCTGTCATGATTATTTATGTAAATTAAAAGATGGAAAATTCGACAGACAACGATACGTTCTCTACCTAATAAAGTTATAATTCCTAGAGGCCCAGGGAAACAAATACAGATTATATAATAAGGGTGAACATGCATGTTTTAGCCTTTGGGGGCTGTAAACTAGGGGCAGATCTGCAATTAAAGATTTGGAGGGGTTAAACCGAACTAAAGATAATAATGTTTAAAACATTTTTAAGGCAAGATGGATGGATAAATACGAACAATAATAAATTCAAAATGATAAAGTAGTACTTTTACTATTTTTGACGCTCCTGTAAAATTGAAGGCCAATACTGACTAGTCAATGACCGAATAACTTAATATTGCAATTTAATTAGGTTCAAGTTTTTTCATAAATTAGATAGATAAAAGTTTGTTTTTGAATAATTGATAGTTATATATTTAATAATTTTATTTAATAAAATATCAAATAAACTATATAATTAGTTATCATATTAATGTATAGTTATTTGTGCTTATCAATATAAACATTATCTAACCGGCTATGCTATTTACATATACAAAACGGAATATTATATTTGAATGTATAAATATTTGATTTAAAGTAAATATAGGGCCATTTTAAACTCAGTGCATTTGAAAATCCACGACTTTGAAATTTTTTGAAGGCATTGGCTTTATCTTTACTATTTGAGTAATAAGACAAAACCTCATATTAATTACTATATTCAACTATGAACATAAGGTGATATGTACATCAATCAATTAAACATTATTAATTGCAATACCGAGAGCACCGATTTCAACTAGTTCGTTCTTTTGAGCTTTTAATTTATGATGGTTTTGAGAAATTTTACATAGATAAGTATCACTGTGTGGAGCATAAAGAATTGAAGTAACTAGTAAAGAAAGAAAGTATGGAAAAGGAAAACCGAGAAAAAAATATCAAACGTAGCTCAAAATCATGTGGAATAATACTTACTTTTCTCTATAGTCTATAGTTCTTGAATAGAAAAGACCAACAAAAGTAATCGTTTTCGGTTTCTTAGAAAAAGAGAAAATATCGTTTTTAGTTACTGTTGCCTAGACCGTTTCTTTTTTCTTTTTTCTTTTTTTATTTGTTTGTAGCCATTTCAAACTTGGGAATTCAATAGAAACCGTGTTTTTAATCAAAGAAAATATTCTAGATTCAGGCTTAATTATTAAATCCCATAAAATTGTGGAGGATATGCACAATATGTGACATGCATGCATGATCTGGAAACCGTGACTCCAAACCGGATAAAAAATTTCGACTCTATAAACGATCCATGAATTTCCAGGACCGAATCGACCAAGAACCGAAATTTACAAATATAGGGTTAAATTGATCATTCTCTGGTCAAGTCAAATAAAGTTTTAGTCGCATTTTATTTACGTCCCATTCATAATAATACATTAAACAATTACGTGGTTCTTGTCTATGGCTGAGCACGGTTCGGGAAGCCGCCCGAACCGAACCGGACCAATTACCGAGCTGAAAATTCGGTTTGGTAATATGTCCACAAATATCTTGGATCGAACCGGTTAGGGATCGAAATTTCGGTCTGCTTCGAACCGAACGCTCACTCGAATTAGGAACGAACCGTGAAAATTTTGATTGTTTTCTTGTTTTCTTTGGGTTGATCCGAAAAATTTGAATGTTTTTTTGAACTGAACCGGATTGTAATAAAAAAATTGAAATTTTTTATATATATAGACCTTACAAATATTGAATTTTGCACGTGGTTTGCACATATATATATATATAGACCTTACATATATTGAATTTTGCACGTGGTTTATATATATATATATATATATATATATGTATATATATGTGCAAAATTCAATATATTTGCACATGGTTTGCACATATATATAAATATATTGAATTTTGCACGTGGTTTGCAAATATATATATATATATATATATAATATTGAATTTTGCACGTGGTTTGCACACACACACACACGTGCAAAATTCAATATATTTATATATATGTGCAAACCGTGTGCAAAATTCAATATTATATATATATATATAAAATTATTGATTGTATATATATAAAATTCAAAATTATATATATATATATATATATATATATATATATATATATATATATATATATAAAATTATTTGGGCTTTATTGATTGTCGTTTGGCTCTTCTAATTGAGATTTATGTACATCGTTATGAACTTTCCCATTAAAAAATAATAACAGCTTGTTTGTACCGAAAATATTTTTTAAGGCTATCAAGCCACTAAGGCTCGACAAGAAGTGATTGGGTTAACAATCAGCCAAATCAGTTGACGAAAGGCCGTAATAATAAACAGGCCTACTAAAATCAACCTAATTAAATGCCCAATTAAGTAACTAATTAATGACCTAAATAATTAATGAGGTCCGAAATTGGCTCAAACACAACATGCTTAATTAATTAATTAATAGAGTATTAATTTAATTAAGGCCCGAAATTGGCCCAAACACAACATGCTTAATGAGGCCCGAAATTGGCCCAAACACAACATGCTTAATGAGGCCCGAAATTGGCCCAAACACAACATGCTTAATTGAAAATTTGGGCTTTTTCGATTGTTTGTTGGCTCTTCTGATCGAGGTTTCGGTTCGTCACTATGAACTCGGCCAACAAAAAATCCCAAATTGGGGAGTTTTTCTAATATCTGTTGCGTTCCAAATAACAAAGCATATGAATGAAGTCAACAAAAGACGATTTCAGGCACAAGCTCGGATAGAGCTGGCGGAAAGGGAGAGTAGAGTTTAACTATGTAGAAGAGCTAGCATTGATATTTCTATTTATAGTTCTAATTCAATATTTTATATATATATATATATATATATATATATATATATATAATTATTTAAAGAATGTTGGGGTTTTATGTGTGAATGAAATAAATTAAAGTAAGAGATGTGTCTATTCGGTCCAAAGAGGTACCATTTGGACCGAACCATTGTGTCTCTTTTCAAGAGGCACTTTTGTGTCTATAAATATGAAACAGAATCTGGCCAATTCTGAATTAATTCATATAGTAACAAAATGGAAAAACACTACTCTCTTCTTCTCTTACTTCCGTAAAAATTTAGTCCGAAATTTATGTTTGTTCAAGTTCGCCGTGGGTTCATTATTTGTGCAAATAATGAACAACATACTGTTGTATCTTGGGAGACTACCGGAAATCAAACTGCATGCACTGTGGCAGTCCCGGAAATATTGTCTTAAGGAATTTTTTTTCGGCAAGCTTCAATCTTATTTCCTATTTACGTTTTGATTAAAGTGTTCTACAAACTAATCCTAACCAAGTAAGTATGATTTATTTACTTTAATAATGCATGAATTTTATTTGTTAGAATATTGTTTACTGTTTTGTGAAACATATGAGTGCACAGATTGTTAGACACCAACAAACTTAAGACAATACTTTTTGTTTAATAATTTGTGCTTTGACGTGAACACTTATTATGCACGGATCATGATATCTAATAATCATGAATTCAAAAGGAATAAGCCTCAACTCCCTTTAACCTTTTTTGTGTTTTTGTACCATATAATGAGTTTGCATAATTGGACAAATTACTTCTGGACGAAACGTTATAACACTTTGTGTAATTAGCGAATGTTTTTCTCATATAATTCGATCCAATGACTGTATTTACTTGGGAATTTTTTCAACTTTCCGAGAATTCTTCGTTGTGGAGAAAGAATTATCGAAATGTCAATATCATAATTTTCAATTTCTGTTAATGGAGGAGATGATAATTTATCAAGAATGTGGGTTGGAACTTAATATTCCAAAAATCCGAACCCATCAATTGAATTCATACGGTGTGGAATTAATGTCATCGGTTCATGTAAGTTGAAGAAGGGTCTTCATTTTAATTAGCATTAAAAGTGGGAATTTTGTAAATAGAAACAAATAATTGAAATGTCTCTTGAGTAGTGAGTGTTGATGTTAAATGATGGAATTCACATTCTGGAGTTTAATTATCTTCCGAAAATGATTCGTTACACTAGCAAGAGGTTTTTCCATGACGGACGGAAGTGTCGTTTCTATAACAAGGTTATTCTACTTTAAATTAATGCCTTTAACCATATGCGTGCAATGGTGCATATTAATGTGCCTGCTGTCTTCATGAATCGGTGCCTTCGGACATTCAGTTTCTAAGATTTTGAAATCTAAGAAAGTAGAATTCTTTATTTCGAAATGAAAAACGCTCATGTGGTGTGATATTAAGTGGGATGAGAGATCCTTTAATCTTAATTATCACCGACGTTAATTCTATTCTGCATGACGATAACATGTGTCTTCAAATGAAGTCGTGGACACATTTAAAAAGAGTTAGTGCATGAGTTGCACACTAGACTCATGAAATGAACTCAAATGGGTGCGCTTGATAAATCATTGTAATTTTGAAATTTATAGAAGAAAAAAAAATTGAGACTTTTCAAAGAGATGTGAAGGAAGTGTTCCTTTCACAAAAATTGAAAAGGTGTTTATATGACCATTTTCAGATTATGTGAAATGCCGTTAAAATGGTATATATATGTGAATCGGTGCATATTTGGCATCACTATATTCACAATCAATAGTGAAAATTATTTTTGAAAAAATTCAAATAAACAAGAGTAAAATCAAATCTGAAATTTGAAAGGCACTATAATTTTTTTTTCCACAAGTTAAATAAAGTATTCCTTATATAAATATTTTAGTGGTGTACTAATTTATTTATTGATTGAAGTAATGATTTAAGTAAAGTTTTTCATAACATGGGCATTGAAGTATGAATCTTATTTGAATATATGATGCATAGTTCGTGTACATTATTTAATAAGTGCGATTTATATATATGCGAGGGATATTAAAAGTATATAAATTTACTAATATCCTTTATGTGGAGATAAAGGATTAATTAGTATTAATCTCATATCAATATTCTATTTGAGATTGATTATTTATGGTTCAAAATTTAATATTTGGTCTAATTGATATTGTTCTTGCATGCAATTTAGCTATTAATGGAAAATTTTCGATTAATTTCATGGTCTAAAAATAGAATAATTATTAATTATAGATCTCTTCTTAGAATCCTTGGTTCATCAAAAAACACACACACACAATGGAGAAGGTGTTTGAGCTGAACCACCTATTAATGACGGTTTTCCTCTATAGCTTCGCCAATTTCATGGTGATTTCGGCCATCACCGACGTAACAATGGCAACACTATGCCCGGGAAAAGATGAATGCTCATTGGCCATATATTTTTCCGGAGCTCAACACGCCGTACGTACACTTTAATTTATTGCAAATCCTTAATATTGAATTTGTGTTTAATTTATAGCAAATCCTTAATATTGAGTTTTTGTGTAGTGAATGAACCTTACAAATTACAATGGTCTAATATAATTGATTGGAGGGGGGGGGGGGGGGGGGTTTCCTTGCTTGAGATTACTAGTTCTTGGTGAAAAGAAATTAATTTAGCAAGTTTCCCCCTTTTTTTGCCATATATAATAAGTTTATCTTGTGAATATGTTTATTACGGAATTAATTATCAAATGCGTAGCTTCTTGTGATAAGTCTAATTAATTTCATAGTATTGTAGACGCGCATAATATTATAGTAGAAGTCAATATTAAACCAATATAGATGCGTACAAAAAACACGAGTACCCCTCCAAGCTTACATATGATGGTAAAAATGGTTCACATAGTACTTGAGAGTAAAACGTTGCAATGGATAAACTATCACGCATATAATTATAACACATGTAATAAATAAAGTGTCATACAAATAATAACACAAGTGGGTAATCCATTATATATATAATAACACACAAAAAAATTATGTTTGATTCAGAATAACATTATATTAAACAATTTGTAGTGTTAAAGTATATAAACGAGGGTACATTCGCCCTCATTTTCAAAATCATCAATTTTCTCAACTACTTTGAGATTTATATATTTTCAGAGTTGTAGCCAAAATTTGTTCCTGAGGGTGGATTTGTCATTTTAAGGACTCAAAATATCATATACATGCACCAATTAAAAGTATGTTGATTGCCATGACGGGTCGGATTTAGGGGTTATCTATTTTCTTAACATGATAAGCTAGCTTTGTGTCTATATATTTTTATTTATCAGGAGAATGTCGTCTTTCCGATATTTTACATATGTAAATGTATAAATTTAATTAACCTGGTAAAAATTAATGGCACGTTTAGTTCAAAATATAAACCATATAATTAAATTAATTCTTGTGCAAAAACCCTTTTCCTTTCTTTATTTGGTTATTAATGTTAGTAATTATGTGTTCGTACTTAATAATTTCAATAAGGAAATGATGAAACTGAGGTGGTGCTACGTCGTACATGCAGATTGTTGGATTGGGTTCACTTGTAGTTGTAGTGGACTCCGACTCGTATGGAAGAAAAGTCCTGCTCACATTTCCCATAAAGCAATTTCAATCACGGCCTAGCTTTAATAAGATAACTGACTTAGCCCAATTAATTGAGTAGATCAAACTTTAAAGCCCAACTAAGATAACAGTTTTCAACCCATGTTACTTCATAAATTAATGGGCCAAATCATATATGTTCCTAGTTCAGACTTCCTCATTTGAAGGCCGGGGCGAATATAAATGATCATAAATGAAGTTTTTGGTCACATAAACATTTAATTTTCTATTTAATAAATTTATTCTCATATGATTTTCTCAACTTTGGTCAAATATAAATGTGCATCCCATTTAAAATAAAAAATTGTATTTCAAAATAACTTACTAAAAGTTGAATAATTTGAGAATTTTGTATAGCGATACTGGCTTATAGCAGGACGACAAATTATTACTATACTTACTATGTAGTAAAGACTCTCATTGCCATGGCAACTGAAGGAAGCGTTCAATTTCTTGCTCTAGCATATGTGGTACATTAAATTGATTCGACACTTAAATTGCACAATTATAGGAATAATTCATCTTATATAATAAGTTGAAAAAGCACAAAATAAATAAGTACTAGTCTAGCTAATTAAATTTCATAATATTTCATTTCATTTTTTGTTTGATTATAGGCAGATAATGTACCAGAGAGCAAAAGAGCTTCAGTATTCGGAATAATGTCAGGCTTTGCATCTTCTGTTAGTTTTTATTTTATTAAATGGTCCACTAACCTCCTTTTACTACAAGTTTTAAGGTTGGGACTCTTCATATGATTGATTTAAGGTTGATACTTAATGGATATGTTAAAAGTTTTGTAACTTACAAGGGAGTGGGTTATGGAGGTCATGATGGTTGGCCTTTCACCTTCTTGTAACTCTTACATTTAGTGGTCCTCTACTCTCATCTATAAAAGGAGACACAACCACTCCTCAAAGCTACACCAAAAATAATAGAAACAAAAGTGTTAGCAAACTTCCATCATCTAAAAGTATTCTAAGGTTGTGTCATTTGGATAGAAAGAGAGGAGAAGGTGAGTTCACTAGAAAGGTTATACAAGTGAGGAGATAACAAATTTAATTCGTAGGATTACTTGAAGCAACGTCATATCTTGAAGACTCCATGGCGAACGGTATACCGATAAACTATTTGTATCCTAATTATATTTAT
This sequence comes from Penstemon barbatus, assembly GCA_003313485.2. NCBI lineage: Eukaryota > Viridiplantae > Streptophyta > Magnoliopsida > Lamiales > Plantaginaceae > Penstemon > Penstemon barbatus. The sequence goes on from CM064878.1 coordinate 15,203,663, forward strand.
AATATGTGGTAATTGTAAGCATATTATTAAAGTTTTTCCGCATAAAGTTTAATAAAAGTCTTACAATTGGTATCAGAGCATGTTCGTATCCTTGCTTGATATTTCTCACTAGAATTGAGTGAAAGATATTATGTTTGAATTTTGCCGTGATGTTATTAAAATTATAAGTTTTCTGTTATGATCAAAGTTTCTCATGATTAGCCTATTTATTTATTTTTTTTTAAAAGAAGATAATCAGATTAAAATATTAGATCTTGAATTAACTAATCTGGCAAAGGCCTTTAGTGATTCATATGGCGTTAAAGCAACGGTTCACCGTTTTAGCCACTAAGAGATGCAATTCTTTTAATAATTAATTATGCTATGTTGTTCAGTTTCATGATCTAATATTTTAAAAGGCTCTTATTAAATATGCTGAAATTGAGAACTCATATGATGCATTTATATGTATATGCACATTCGGTTTTGATTATAATAGTAAGTTATATGTATTATGTCCATTTCTGTTAATTAGGATTTCAAAGTATGGACATATTGCATAGTCATCAAATTTCAAATAACCGGCTATGAATAATTTATGAAATGTTTTACACCGTTTTATATTATATATAAAACTTTATGTGTAAATTTTATATGATGAATGGTTCTACACAGTTTTATATTGTATATAAAACTTAAATGTGTAAATTTTTTGTGCATATAAAAATTACTGTCATAATAAGATAATAGAATATTAATGGTTAAATCTTGTATTTTGTAGAATATTTCTAATCTTGAAGTTGCCAAAGTGACCTTGGTTAATGAAATTTTACAAATATAAAGATTACATAAAAGTTTTATCACTTAGATGATATTAAGGACAATAATATTCTTGGTTGCGGTCATAATTAAAAGATTGGGACTCTCCCAAAGGAGAGTCACTTTTAATTAATTATGATTCGGGTAGGGTAGTATAATTTGTATTCACCTAACAATTAGGATTGAATTCCCAAAGGTAACATGACTAATTGCATGGGTGAGATAAAATTATATTAGACCTACTTAGGTGTTATATTAAGAAATTTACACCTGTAAAGAGTGAACAATAGGTATACTACTTTTCGCCCAAAGGAGAAATTGTAGTGATGTCAATAAGTTCATCTTAATTGACTTTAAACCTCAATATGAGCATTAGTCTAAAAATTTACCTTATTATATTTGTTGCATCTTATTTCAGCTATTACTCCTACTTTATTGCACTCGTATGCTTCTGGTATTGCAACTCTTAATGGATCAAATTTCTCTGAATGGTATGAACAAATCCAATTCACCTTGGGTGTCATGGATCTAGACTTGTCATTGGTTACTGATAAGCCAGAGGAATCGGCTGAGGTTACTGTGAAGGAAGCCTGGAATAGGTCTAACAGGCTTAGTCTAATGTTTATTCGCATGACCGTAGCAAATAACATTAAGACTTCACTTCCCGACAAGGTTGACAATGCCAAGGATCTGTTAGCGGCTATAAAAGACCGTTTTAAATCAGCGGATAAGTCGCTAGCAGGAACACTCATGGCTGAATTGACCACCATGAAATATGATGGTGATACAGGAATTCAGGAACATATCCTGAATATGGCTGATAAGGCTGCTAAGCTTGGAACTCTTGGCATGAAAGTAGAGGAGCCATTTCTCGTGCAGTTTATACTCAACTCACTTCCTCCTAAGTTTGGCCCATTCAAAATCCACTATAATACCCAAAAAGAGAAGTGGAATATGAATGAGCTGAGCAGTATGTGTGCTCAGGAGGAAACGAGGTTGAGAACTGAAGGGCGCCATCTTGCACTGGCTGTAACTCATGAAGTAAAGAAGAATAAGAGAAAGAATGTGAAGAAAGGAAACAGAAACACACCAAAGAAAGGAAATGAGCCTGGGGAAAGTAGCCAGGGTCATGGGAAAGTTGTCAAATGCTACTTTTGTGGCAGAAAGGGACATCTGAAGAAGGACTGTGAAAAACGCAAGGCCTGGTTCGCAAAGAAAGGTACTAATCTTTCTTTTGTATGTTATGAATCAAATCTTGTTGAAGTTCCTTCTAATACTTGGTGGATTGATTCTGGAGCAACGACTCATATCACAAATTCTTTGCAGGGATTCCTTACAACCCGGAAACCGGAGGAAAGTGAAAAGATCCTGTATATGGGGAACCGTCACAAATCAAATGTGGTATTAGTAGGCACTTATCGCCTCATCTTAGAGACGGGTCACCAACTGGATCTTCAAAACACTTTTTATGTACCTTCGATTTCTAGGAATTTAGTTTCTCTGTCTAAATTAGATGTTTGTGGTTATTCCGTTGTTTTCGGTTGTCAAAAACTCAATATTATGTTCAATAAAGTTATTGTTGGTTTTGGTATTTTATGTGATGGTTTATATAAAATATCTTTAAATTATGAGTTTGCACAATCGTTATTAATTTCACAATCAGAAATTGGCTTAAAACGTAGTCTAACTAATGAACATTCTTCAATGTTGTGGCATAGACGTTTGGGGCATATCTCCAAGGAAAGATTGGAAAAGTTAGTAAAGTCTGGAGTCTTGGAAAATCTAGACTTTACTGATTTTCATATTTGTGTGAATTGCATTAAGGGTAAGCAATTTAAACACAAGCAAAAGGGTGCCACAAGAAGTAAAGAACTTCTTGAGTTAATCCATACAGATATCTGCAAACTACCTATTCCATGTTTTAGTGGAGAAAGATATTTCATCACTTTCATCGATGATCTGTCTCGTTATGGTTACATCTATCTAATTCATCAAAAGTCTCAGGCCGTTGACATCCTTGAGGTGTTCATTACGGAGGTCGAAAGACAATTAGATAGAAAAGTTAAAATTGTGAGATCAGATCGAGGTGGAGAGTACTACGGTAGATATGATGAGTTGGGACAACATCCTGGCCCATTTGCAAAATTATTAGAAAAGCGGGGTATTTGTGCTGAATACACAATGCCTGGAACGCCACAGCAAAATGGGGTTGCTGAACGGCGTAATCGTACTCTTATGGATATGGTTAGGAGTATGTTAAGTTATTCAACTGTACCTATTTCATTGTGGAGTGAAGCCTTAAAGACCGCAATGTATATCTTAAACCGGGTTCCCAGTAAATCGGTTCCAACAACTCCCTACGAGTTGTGGACTGGCAGGAAACCCAGTTTAAGACATTTACATGTTTGGGGTTGTCCAGCGGAGGCTAGAATCTACAATCCAAATGAAAAGAAATTGGACTCACGAACAATATCTGGATATTTTATTGGATATCCATCAAAGTCAAAAGGGTACAGATTTTATTGTCCTAACCATAGTACGAGAATAGTTGAAACTGGCAACGCTAAATTTTTAGAGAATGGTGAATTTAGTGGGAGCAGTGAATCGAGAAAAGCTGAAATTGAGGAAGTTAGAGTGGATATTATACCACCTAATCTTTCTCAAGATAAAGTTGTTACTCAACCTGTACAACAAGTTGAGATAAATGAACAACTTACTGATTCACCACTTCATGGAGATATCACCATTGACGACGCTAATGTAGAACCACCACAACCGGTAGCTTTGAGAAGATCTCAAAGGGAAAGAAGATCTGCCATAACAGATGACTATGTGGTGTATCTACAAGAATCTGATTTTGATATAGGTATTCAAAATGATCCAGTTTCATATTCACAAGCCATAAATAGAAAGGATTCTAATAAGTGGATTGATGCCATGAATGAAGAGTTGAAATCAATGGATCACAATGATGTCTGGGATCTTGTCGAATTGCCTAATGATAGTAAGAAAGTCGGTTGTAAATGGATCTTTAAGACCAAACGCGACGCTAAGGGCAATATCGAAAGATTCAAGGCCAGACTAGTGGCCAAAGGTTTCACTCAGAAAGAAGGCATTGATTATAGAGAGACATTTTCTCCAGTGTCTAAAAAGGACTCTCTTAGAATCATTATGGCCCTTGTAGCTCATTATGATTTGGAGTTACATCAAATGGATGTGAAAACCGCTTTTCTAAATGGAAATTTAGATGAAGATATCTATATGGACCAGCCTGAAGGGTTCACAAAACAAGGACAAGAACACTTAGCTTGCAAATTAAAGAAATCTATTTACGGGCTTAAACAAGCTTCCAGACAATGGTATATTAAGTTCAATGATACCGTAACTTTCTTTGGATTTAAAGAAAACATTGTTGATCAATGTATTTATCTAAAGGTCAGTGGGAGCAAGTTTATATTCTTAGTCTTATATGTGGATGATATTTTGTTAGCAAGTAGTGATCTTGGTTTATTGCACGAAACCAAGAATTATCTTTCCACAAACTTTAAGATGGTTGATATGGGAGAGGCAAATTATGTTATTGGCATAGAGATCTTCAGGGATCAATCTCGAGGATTGCTGGGATTGTCTCAAAAAGGATATATTAATCGAGTTTTGGAAAGATTCAATATGCAATTATGTTCAGCCACTAATGCGCCTATCACGAAAGGTGATAAGTTAAATGAAAAGCAATGTCCAAAGAATGATTTGGAAAAAGAGAGAATGAAGTCGATTCCATATGCATCAGCTGTTGGAAGCTTGATGTATGCACAAACTTGTACTAGACCAGATATCAGTTATGCTGTAGGTGTACTTGGTAGGTATCAAAGTAATCCAGGTATCGATCATTGGAAAGCAACAAAGAAGGTTATGAGGTATCTCCAAGGAACGAAGGATTATATGCTAACATATAGGAGATCGGACCAATTAGAGGTTGTTGGATATTCAGACTCGGATTTTGCTGGCTGTCAGGATAGTAAAAAGTCCACTTCGGGCTTTGTATTTCTATTAGCTGGTGGAGCTATCTCGTGGAAGAGTGTAAAACAAAGCATCACTGCTTCTTCCACGATGGAGGCCGAGTTTGTTGCATGTTTTGAGGCTTCGAGTCATGCACTGTGGTTGCGAAATTTTATCTCAGGGCTTAAGGCTGTTGACTCAATTGCTAAGCCGCTGAAGATATATTGTGATAATACCGCAGCAGTTTTCTTTTCAAAGAATGGAAAGTACTCTAGTGGATCCAAGCACATGGATCTTAAGTACTTAGTTGTTAAAGAAAGAGTCCAGAAACAACAAGTGTCAATTGAAAATTTAAGTACCACTCATATGGTCGCTGATCCATTGACCAAAGGATTGCCTATAAAGACTTATAAAGAACATGTTATTAGTATGGGTCTTTTAAGCAATCCATGACTGTAATAAGTGGTTATCAATAAATTGTCATTGGCCTAAATTATTGTTTCTGTTTTCCTGTTTCCAATTATGTGTACACATGTTATGTTTGGATTTTATAAAACAGGATATGTCTTAACAAGACAAAATTAAAGGGGCAATTTTGGACTAGAGTAGTAGAAGTTGCTAGTGGTGTAATACATGGAAGGGAATATGATAAATAAAGTCATATGACCGCTATGATTCACATTAGTGATTTAAACTATATCTAGTGTTAAAGTATGTCATTTATCTATTTTAGTTGTCAACCTTTGTTTTATCTAAATCGTGATCACGTGTCAAATTTTTCTTTGAAGAGCTCGAGAGAGTCAAAATTATTTTTTTAACTTAATCGGTTTAGTGGACCAAGTGGGAGAATGTTAGTTTTTATTTTATTAAATGGTCCACTAACCTCCTTTTACTACAAGTTTTAAGGTTGGGACTCTTCATATGATTGATTTAAGGTTGATACTTAATGGATATGTTAAAAGTTTTGTAACTTACAAGGGAGTGGGTTATGGAGGTCATGATGGTTGGCCTTTCACCTTCTTGTAACTCTTACATTTAGTGGTCATCTACTCTCATCTATAAAAGGAGACACAACCACTCCTCAAAGCTACACCAAAAATAATAGAAACAAAAGTGTTAGCAAACTTCCATCATCTAAAAGTATTCTAAGGTTGTGTCATTTGGATAGAAAGAGAGGAGAAGGTGAGTTCACTAGAAAGGTTATACAAGTGAGGAGATAACAAATTTAATTCGTAGGATTACTTGAAGCAACGTCATATCTTGAAGACTCCATGGCGAACGGTATACCGATAAACTATTTGTATCCTAATTATATTTATAATATGTGGTAATTGTAAGCATATTATTAAAGTTTTTCCGCATAAAGTTTAATAAAAGTCTTACATCTTCTTCATTCGTTTTCGGAAATTTATGTGCTCGTCTCCTCTCCACTCATGCCACATTCCAAGTACATATTCGATCTTTTAGTCTCATGCACGTTTCATATTCGTTTTCATTATGACATATATTAGATACAAATTGATCGGACTAAGTCTATAGGTCTGTTTGTTTGGTGTTTGGAAAAGTAGTTTGAGAGAGTAGTGGAAGTTTGTGAAATAATTTCGACTTGCGTAATGTTATTTGTTTGAGTTTTGAGAGAGTAGTTTGAGAAATAAAATAGGTGGAGGTGTTTTTTGGAAGAGTTAGGTTATAGGTGTAAGATGTGTAAGACTTTATATCAAATCATGTTTGTTGTGACTTGTGAGATAAATTATGTAAGAGATATGTTACTTTATGTCAAATCCGAATAGAGTTTGTATATGTTTTGTTTAGAGATAAAAAAAAATATTGTTTATTTGGGTTTTGAGAGAGTAGTTTGAGAAAATTGAGAGATCGACGAACTATTTACTTCAGAAAGTAGAAAACATATTTGTTTGGCATTTTCCAAACACGAAATTTTTTTAGGAAACGCCAAACACACAGGCCCCATATGTTTGTGGTCTAACTTACCGAAAAAGTTAGCTCAACATATCATAACTTTAAATAACGAATTATAAAAAATAAAATAAAAAGAAAGAATTTTACTTTTAGTGCCATAAGTAATCATACTTTAAAGTTACGGTACTATAACTTTAAAAACATACACATTTGGTACCACATATTTACTGCTCTCGACATATTTGATATTTCCGTCAAATTTTGTACGGAAATTCAATTCTAGACGGGAAATTTATGAAAAATTTGCAAAATTGGTCCTATAGTTATAGATTGTTGCAAAACTTTGCTCCACATATTTTATGGCAAATAAATTTACCCCACAATTCACAAGTTTGAAGCATTTCGGTCCTAACTGCAAATATAATTAATTATAAATCCTATTTGTAAATTTTATATATATTAATTATCAAACTGTTACACTAATTTAGATTTTATATATAATATATATAAACTTATAATAATATTTTATATAAAATTCAAAAAAAAATTGTAACAATTAAACTAATTAGATTTTACATATAACACATATTAATTAAAAAATTATATGTAAAATTTAAAAAATATAATCAATAAACTTATTAAATTTTTTAAATTGAAAAAAAAATATTTTAAAATAATTAGATAATATTAAATAATATTTATTATAAAACCTGAAATTAATTTAAAATTATATAAATAAAAAAAAATTATTAAATTAAAAAAATTAATAATAATATTTATTTTTCATATTTTATATAAAATATTATTTAATATATATTATATAAAATCTAATTAGTTTAAAAGATTATTTTTTCGAAATTAAAAGATTCTTATAAATTTGATTTATATTTTATTAGATTTTAAATAAAATATTATTTAGTATGTATGTAGTATATATATAATCTAATTAGTTTTAGAAATTTAATAATAATAATAATAATAATATATAAAATTTATCGACCATAAAATATGTGGGACAAACTTTGGCAACAATCTATAATTATAGGTCTAATTATGCAAATTTTCTAGTAACTTTTCGTCCGAAATTGAATTTTCCGTCCAAAAATTGGCGGAAGTACCAAATGTGTATTTATTTGAAGTTATGATATCGTAACCTTAAAGTAGGGTTCCTTGTGGTATCAAAAGTGAAATTCTCTCAAATAAAAATTGTAATATGTATATGTATGTGTAGGTTGCCACTGCAATGGCTGTGTTAGCATTGGTGTACATGAGAGTGTTTCTTCCGGAGTCGATGGCAAACTACACAAAAACTACAGAAACTCATTGTCTTCTCGAAGAAGCTCCATTGAAAAAATGGAAACTTTTCGAGACTCTGCCATCGTTGGATGACACTATTTGCTTGTCAAGGACCAGGTCCTGACCCACAATTAACTATTTGAATTTTTATGACGTATGCTTTAGGCTAATAATACATTTGTTATAGATCAATATATTTCTACAGCCCTATATTCTCAAAAGCAGCACTAGTTGCATTCTTTCTCAATGTTACAGATGTTGTCATGTTGGCCAACATGCTTCTTTGATGGTATGTATGCATCATTTTCGAGACGAGACTTTAAGGCCCTTACGATATGATTCGTATTTTATATATGATAATCGTTATAAATCTTATCTTCATGTATGACATTGAAGACTAATTTCATTGATGTTTTTGGTGATGAATCTAAGAGGGATTTTATTTATTTACTAATATGCAGTATTACTTGAAGTCTCAATTTCATTTCAACAAAAATCAATTTGCTGATCTGATGATAATTTCTGGAATAGCAGGATCAATATCACAGGTAGTTTATCCCGAAATCATCTGATAATTTATGAATGTTCTTTAAGTATATACTTCATATAATGTAACTTCTTTTTTATATGTTTCAGCTTATATTCATGCCCGTATATTAACTCCTTTCGTGAGCGAAGAAAAGATGCTATCTGTAGGGCTCTTCTTCACCTGTGCTCTTGTACAAATCGATCGAGCATATTATATATAATATCTTCATACTTTCTCTGAAACCCAATCAAACATATGTTAGTATTTGATAATTTGAACTAACTAGTTAGTTTATTTGATTTCAGATGGTACTTTACAGCATTGCTTGGGCACCTTGGGTACGTTTTCTTATCCATTAGCCCCAAATGCAATCATATCTCATAATATCTAATCGCAATTAATTTTCAGGTCCCGTATGCTGCTGCAATGATCTCCATTTTGGCTAATTTTGCTATGCCATGCGTAAGTTCATTCTTCGTTTCCTGCTCCATCATATTAAGTATTTACTTGTAATAAAACTTTCTTTTACTTTACTTCTCGTTAATGTTTGCAGTTAAAGAGCATAGCTTCCAGACAAACCGGACCAAATGAACAGGTAATAGAAACTTGAAATACATTGTTCATCATCTGATTGCATATAATCCTCGTTTGGTATGTATATTTCATTACTTGACACTATTATCGATTCAATTATCAGGGAAAGGTTCAAGGGTGCATTACAGGCATATGTTCCTTCTCTAACATTGTTTCACCTCTTGCTTTCAGCCCTTTAAATGGTAGTAGTGATTATAAAGCAAAAATCATATTCCAATACCAACTTTATAAGGTTTTCCTCTCAGCTCTATGTTTATCAGATAATGCACCATTTTACTTCCCTGGATTCGGCATTATGTGCTCTAGCTTTGCTGCTGTAAGAGTCTCATTACTCTAATATATAATCTCATTAACTTTCCTTCGATTTATCCGCAAACTGATCGCAATGAACTTTCTTTGTGTAGATGTTGGCTTTTATTTTCAGCATCACAATACGACATCCTTTACGTGCCAACACTGAAATAAGTTCTCCCATGGTTTGAATAACTTCCGGGATGTTTTATTATCGCGGTATATAATGATGTAGACTGCTAAAAGATCTAAGCCATTGATGCTGCAGATTAGCTATAAAGACTATGTTTCATTGAAGGCCTATAAATAGGAAATGATGTTTTAGTTGTAGATTATTTATTTTGTGTATTGGTTTAGCAAATTGGTAATATTTATTATCTTGGGTTTAACAGTTTCATAGATAGGAATTCTGTAAAAAAAGCAGGTAAAGAAAATGATAAACTCAAATTTTCATTTCTTATTGTGCCTATAGAAATTAGGCTAGTAGCAGTCATTCTTATTAAGGTCTAAGAAATAAGAATAGGTTGTTTTTGCTTAGTTCATTGTTGTTTTATTTTGGGTAAACACCACTTTTGGTCCTTCCTATCATTAACTTTTTACAGAGTGGTCCCTTTTATGTTTTTTTTCTCACTTTAGTCCCTACTATGAATTATTTGTTTCACTTTAGTCCTCTTCAGGTGGTTCATGGCGGTTCCGGTAACATGTGATATGCTCATGAGGGCAATTTCGTCATTTCAAGTAAACTAACAGAGATATTTTCGTCTTTCTAATTATTTAAAAAAAATTAAATATCTAATCTCTTCCAAACTAGGCTTTCATTCCAGTCCAACTTAATCGTCCATTTCGTTCCAAACTAAAGTTTTCTCCCAAAATCTTTTTCAAACACCAAAATTGCTCACCAATTAAACAATATCTCAAATAGTCTCAATAGTGAACGGACAAAAATGCCCTAAAAAATATTCATATGCATGTCACGTGTTATCGGAACCACCTGATAAGGACTAATGTGAAACACATAATTCATAATAGGGACTAAAGTGGAATAAATAATTCATAGTAGGGACTAAAGTTGGAAAAAAAAAACATAAGAGAGACCACTCTGTAAAAAGTTAATGATAAGAGGGACCAAAAGTTTAATTACCCTTTTGTTTTCTTAAAATAAGTTCGGAAATTTTTGACCTAGATATAGTTTGTTTGCAACTAAATATATGTAAGAGAGTGATCAATCGTAGAAAAAAAATTAATTTACATCATGTGATTGAATGAACTGTGACTGAGTCGAGTTAATTTTAAAAAAATTTAATTGAAAAGAATTCAGGTCCAAACCGAACTCGGTAATATCTACCATGTCAAGATTTGAACTTATTTATCTTAAATAGAAAGAGTTGAAGCTGACTTTATTAAGTAATTACCTTCCCAAACTTTAATTAATTCTCCATTAGTCACTTTCCTATTACGCTAAACACCACCTAAAAATAAATGGTTGGCTTAATTTTGAAGTAAAGCATGTGATGTGTAGTTAAGTTTTGGCCACAAATTTGATTCTTGGTTATACAAATTTCATAGAGCTACACAACCAAATTTTTCCTTGTAATTTTTCTAACTTTGGTGTAAAAAGTTGTTTTTTTACTAACGAAATAAGGTAAGTAGATGGAGAGACTTCAATGAAATGGCTCAATTGCGTGTTGCACCAAAAAATAATCTCATTAGGCTACTTAGTCAAACTGCAACAAAAAGGAAGAGGAAATGAAAATGAAGATTAAGAGAAAAAAATTACGAAAATTTATTCAAATTTTAAGAAATAACTTATGCATTTAATAATTAAATGAAGTTCATTTGAAAACAAAAACAAAAATAGTTTTATAAATCTAAGTGAGGATTGATACATTTTCTTTAAATAAATCGAATGAAAGTTTGTTAAGATTTTTTTTAATTAGAATTTTTTTGTTTAACATAATTAATTAAAATATTATATTAATAATGTTGTACTTGATTATGCATAAATGTTAAAGAAAGTAAAAGAGAAAACGTTAGACACAAAAAGTAAATGCACTGATAAAAATAAAATAAAAATGTGTATCTTGAAACTTTGCGTATCTAAGTATTCTAATCTACAAAAGACTTGGATATCAAATATTTAATTTTGAAGATAAATTTTATATTATCATGTATGGTGCATTTTTTCCAAGAGAAATATCATTTGACAGTAAACCTTGCCATTTTTTTCTTATTTTGCCGGTATATAAATAAATAGAATTAGTATAAATCCCAATTCCCACCTAAAATTATCATTTTCTGCAGCTCTACAAACTAATTTTCAATTCATTAATATGCATATACGTGAGGGTAACAACTTGTGTCATTTTGTAGGGCCACTTGACACGCGATTCCTTATTCCTAGTCTTCTACCCGTTTTTTTGCTAATAATAGCTATTTTTCAGTTTTAAAGTATCAAAAAGACGAATTCATATACAACTATCTCTATCTCTATCTCTACTATTATAAAAATATGAATATTTCTTAATTTTTTTGTACAGACAAAAATATCTCTATGTGATTTTAAAAACAAAAGAAACTCTAAAAAGAATAGTTAGATTAGGACACATTAGAAGTTAAAAGACTTAACATTATACAATTTTAATTAAAATGTTTTCATAGGCAAAATAATTTTGTGATATGTTCAATTTTTCTGTTAATATCTATTTTTATAATATATTTGTGCATCAGATTATTTAAAAAAAAATCAATAGTAATTAATTGAACACGTTCAACGAGTGGCATCTTCCTAGTACAAGCATAATTAACTTTTTACAAATCCTTAATTAGATTAAAAACAAAAAAATTATTGCTGTCAATATTCCACTTAAAATGCACAATTTCTTTAACTATCATACACTTTGAATTTTACAATCCCATCTCAAAATTGACATCACCAAATTGGCATATTTATTTATTTATTTATAGTCCCCGTATGAAATAATGCACGAAGAATCTAGTCTATGTATAAGTTAAATAAAAACTTTGTACCTCCACGTGTCTCCAATTCAGCGACAGCTGGTAACTGGAAACCACCCTTACAGCCTTACTCGTTGAAATCATCCCCATAATTTTCTTCCACTGTTCCATCCGCCACCTCCAACCGCCATTGGCTACGGCGGAGACTCCAAAACATCCACCACTCTCCGCCATAGCCAAACTCACAAAATAATGGCAGATGAAAATGGAGAAAACGATGTAATATACCTCCATGGAGATCTTGACCTCAAAATTATCGAAGCTCGGAGACTGCCGAACATGGATTTAGTCTCCGAACGCCTCCGCCGATGCCTCACCGCGCTCGATTGCCGGAAACCTTTTACATCCAATCGGAGCAAAGATGACCACCACCACCACCGTAAGATCATTACAAGCGATCCGTACGTCACCGTTTGCCTCGCGGATGCCCGGGTTGCTCGGACTCGGGTCATATCCAATTCGCAGAATCCGGTTTGGAACGAGCATTTCAAGATCCCCTTAGCTCACCCTGTTTCACAGGTCAAATACTCTTAACAGTAAATAATTAAATTAATTAAACAAATAAATGAATTTTTATCTATTCTCATTATTAGCTTGACTTGCAACAAATTTAATGTGAAATCGATTTTCAGTATTCTCGAAATTCAGTCAAACATTAATAGAATTAAACAATAGTAAGCAGTAATTAATATGCTACATTTCTGAATTTTACCCTTGTCCAAGAAATCATTAATTGTGTATTTTTTTTATGAGATACTGTTGAATACTTTTAGACATGTGAAAGTATTGCATTCCTATAGTGAAGGAATATCCTGTTACTTTTATATGTTTGTAACTTAATTATTTATGTATTTGACAAACTCTGTAAGAGGTTATATATAGTAATGAAGAGATTTTGACACCAGGTTGAGTTCCAAGTGAAAGACAATGACATGTTTGGTGCCGAACTCATCGGCACTGCCTCCATGTCAGCGAAGAGGATTGTTTCAGGTGAGCTGATCGATGAGTGGGTCCCGGTGATTGGGTTAAATGGGAAGCCCCCTAAGCCCGAGAGTGCCATTCGATTACAAATGAAATTCACTCCTTGCTGTAACAATCCAAATTATTTACATGGAATTGGGGAGGATTCTGGATTGAAGGAAAGTTATTTTCCTTTGCGCCATGGGGGACATGTCACGCTTTATCAAGACGCCCATGTTATTGATGGGATGCTTCCGGAAATTGGGTTGGATGAGAAGAGACACTTTGAGCACGAAAAGTGTTGGGAGGATATATGCCATGCGATATTAGAGGCGCACCATATGGTGTATATAGTGGGATGGTCGATATACCACAAGGTAAAGTTGGTGAGGGAGCCTACTAAGCCATTGCCAAGAGGTGGGGATTTGACTTTGGGAGATTTGTTGAAGTACAAATCACAAGAAGGGGTTAGAGTGCTTTTGCTGGTTTGGGATGATAAGACTTCACATAACAAGTTCTTCTTTAAAACGGTATGGATTCTTGTTTTGAGTTGTTAAGTTTTTGTAGTATACAGCACAATAAATAAAGTACTTGTATGGAATGTTTGATGATTTCAGCATTTCTTGTGTATCAATGTTGTAATAACTAAGGTGTACGTAAAATAGCTTTGACTATCATTGTTATAATATCTTATATTCTTAAGCATATATTCTATTAATCCATTCATTGAACTCCTTTAGTGCAGGCAGGAGTGATGCAAACTCATGATGAAGAAACTCGGAAGTTTTTCAAGCACTCCTCTGTTACTTGTGTGTTGTCTCCTCGTTATGCTAGCAGTAAGCTGAGCCTTTTCAAACAACAAGTATGCTTTTTTCTATTTTATCACTTCCTTTTTAGTAATAATGGGATATTATCTCGAGTAACAATTTGATCATTGGCATATATTGGCTTACAGTCGTTCACTTCTATAGTCACATTAATATATTCACTTAGTTCTAGTTGAATTTTGTTACAAAATTCATTTTTCTTGTAAAATATTTAGGTTGTCGGAACTTTATATACCCACCATCAGAAATGTGTGATTGTGGATACACAAGGCCATGGCAATAATCGGAAGATAACTTCATTCATTGGTGGTTTAGATCTCTGTGATGGACGCTATGATACACCTGAGCATCGTTTATTTCGTGATCTCAACACTGTCTTCGATGACGATTATCACAATCCAACGTTTTCTGTAAGCAACTCCATTTGAAACTTTTCTCTGCTTTGTAACTAAATAATATACTAAAAAAATTACAAAATAATAGAGTACATTCATTATAGCCAGGAACAAAAGGCCCAAGACAACCTTGGCATGATTTACACTGCAGAATAGAAGGACCAGCTGCCTACGATGTGCTCACAAACTTTGAGCAACGGTGGAGAAAAGCCACTAAATGGTCAGAGTTAGGAAAACGTTTTAAAAGAATATCACATTGGCATGATGATGCCTTGCTAAAGATTGAGAGAATTTCATGGATAATTAGTCCTTCAGCAACTGTTCCAAATGATGATCCTTCTTTGTGGGTTTCCAGGGAAGATGATCCCGAAAATTGGCATGTTCAGGTAATGATTGTCCCACTTAAAGATAAACTTCATAAAGTTGGGTGATTAAACTTGATCTTTGTTTTTTCAACAGGTTTTTCGATCTATAGATTCAGGTTCTTTGAAAGGATTTCCTAAAAATGTCCATGAAGCTGAGGAACAAGTATAAGTTCAAACTTCGGCGTTTTAGTTTTCTGAAAAGTGCTTTCAAGTTTATAGGATTAAAAAGCTTTTTATTACCTTCTAATTTCTGGCAATTTCTCTTATTACAGAATCTAGTATGTGCTAAAAATTTGGTGATAGATAGGAGCATTCAAATGGCTTATATTCAAGCAATAAGATCTGCTCAACACTTCATATACATTGAGAATCAATATTTCCTTGGTTCATCTTATGCTTGGCCCTCCTATAAAGATGCAGGTAATTCACCGTTACCTGAGTATTACACCTTGATATATCCATAGATCGTGTAGCATTAATTAAGTTGAGTTCATTAAGATATCCAATTTTGACATCTTCCAGCAGCAACATTTGATGAAGTATTGTAGAACTATATCTTTACACAACTAAATGTACCTTAAAAACTGAGTATACGAAATTGGCCCAAAACGGGTGACTTTCCAGACTGTAATTTTCATTAGGATCAGCTTTTCAATCTCACCATTGTGGAATATAACATTAACCAAAAATGACAGCTAATTAATTTAGCTCGGTTAATGCTTTTCTGCTTGAAAACTCTCTCATACTTATTAATTGCATGAATTAATTTATCACTTTTTCAAAATCATAGGTGCTGACAACCTAATCCCAATGGAACTGGCATTAAAAATCGCTAGTAAAATAAAAGCGAAGGAGCGGTTCACTGTTTATGTTGTTATTCCAATGTGGCCAGAGGGCGTTCCCACTTCTGCATCTGTACAGGAAATCCTTTATTGGCAGGTAATGAAGTATAACTTCAATTACGATGCCTATTAGTGTTTTAGTAATTATGTTATAAGATGAATTACTGCATTAATGCTCGTTTTTCCATTTAGGGCATGTTTTTATTCATGTTATGTACATTAAATAAAAATATGCTGCTCTTTATTCTTAAATATTATGCTCTTGTAGGGGCAGACAATGCAAATGATGTATGAAATTATTGCTCAAGAACTCAAATCCGCACAACTCGAGAATGCACATCCAACTGATTACCTGAATTTCTACTGTCTCGGCAATAGAGAAGAATATCATGAAGAAGAATCAAAGGCAAATGCTCAACCTGCCTCCAATGGAACTACAGTAATTATCTCACTTTAATGATCTCTACGTATAGACAATGTTAAAATCATACCTATTCTTCTTACTTATGCTTCATTGAAACTCATCCATAAGTGGGATGTGATGTTTTTATAGTTATTTCCAAATTTAGGACAAATCTGGTGCTTTTTCTAGTACTTTATCGAACTACTTACATTAATTTGAAATAAAACTTTGCCAGGAATCAGCTTCACAAAAAAATGGGAGATTTATGATTTATGTACATGCCAAGGGAATGATAGTGGATGATGAGTATGTAATACTGGGTTCTGCCAACATTAACCAACGGTCAATGGCCGGTATAAGAGATACAGAGATAGCCATGGGTGCTTATCAACCCCATTACACCTGGGCTAAGAAAACAGAACATCCATATGGCCAGGTTAGCTTTCTTGGCTTATATGTTAGTACTTAAAAGATGAAGAAATTGTAGCAGCTTTTTCAAGAATGTTTCACAGAGCATATTGATGAAAAACTATATGCAAATTGCAGATATATGGATATAGAATGTCGCTATGGGCAGAGCACTTGGGAATGATTGATAATTGCTTCAAGGATCCAGAAAACTTCGACTGCGTGAAGAAAGTGAATAGTATTGCAGAAGATAATTGGAGGAGATACACAACTGATGAATTCACTCCATTACAAGGTCATATTCTCAAATATCCAGTGCAGATAGAAGCTGATGGAAAGGTAAATTCTTTGCCTGAATTCGAAACTTTTCCAGATGTTGGTGGTAAGGTGCTCGGGGCTCCGACTAACCTGCCTGATGCTTTGACTACTTAAGTCTTAAAATACAATTCATGTTGTTTTTTGATTGCACAAATCTGTTATACCCACAAAAAGGATTTGGAAAAATGAAAAAATAGGTCAATTTGATACATGTAAAAACTTGTTAGGAGCTACTTCAAAGATAACCCTTTTACAAGCTTCTTGCCATGTAAAATCAGGTGAGCTTGCCCTTGTTGTTGTTTCGTGATATGTTGTGGTACTTTTGATTCGCAAAATTTTTGTGTAATTCTTTCATCGAAAGCAATAAGTAACAGTAACACTTTTTGCTAAATATTTTGTCTGAATTATTTATAGCTATGGACTTCCTTTAGTAAAGGAAAATGGAATAAATCTACAGATTTTGAATGAACAACTTTCCAATACATACATATCATCTCATACATATATCGATTTCACTTAAAAATCATTAATTAATTATCTCGAAAAGGGGACACAAAAATGAGATGATTTGCATTCAACTACATAAGAAGAATCTATTTCACAGTAACTTTTCCAACCATACCAGCTCCTTGATGAGGAGCACAGTAAAAGGAGTAAGTTCCTTTCTCTGTCAAAGTCACTGCATAAACTTCATCCTTTGCATTGAGGTAATCCTCCTCCGCCATCGAAATCTTCGTAGCGTCGACTCCGGAAGGGATCTCGTCTTCATCAAAGACCACATTGTGTGGGAACCCAGCATTGTTCTTGAATGTAATTTTCTCTCCTGCTGCTACTTCAAAGGTTCCTGGGAGGAAAGCCAATGAACCATCATCACCACCAAGTAAGACATCCATGGCCAATGCATTGCTGGCTAGCAATGCACTGGCGGCGGTGGCGGCAACCGCTACGCCAAAGTCCTTCAAGGAGGCCTTCACGGCGAGCTTTGGGGCGGCAGGGGTGGCTACAACCCTGGAAGTGGTGGCCTTTGAGGCCGGGGCACCGGCTTTTAGACCGGTGAATGATGGGATTGAAACTGCAGCAGAGGTAATGGTTGCCATTTCTGAGTGAAGTGAGTGAAGAATGTGAATTGGGAAATCAAGAAAATGAAGGGGGAGGAAGTTGGATTTAATAGTTGTATGTAGGAAGGAAAAAGAGTTGATTCTTGTGGTGTGTGTTTGTGGAGGGGTGATATTGGATCAGATAATGTATGAATGGATTTCATTGGCTCTATTGGATGCTATATCCATCTGATGTGGGATTGGGTTTTAATGATGTGAGGTGGAAAATGGACAAGTACTAAACACAACTCATTACTTGAAGAAAGGATAAGTATTGAAGGTACAAACCCAACATATCATTGTTGTGCCAGAAGTTTCTAGTTAATTGACATCTGAAAAAACTAATTATCTAACCAACAAAAACCAGCCAATAATAAAATAATAAGAAGGAAAGAATCTCACATTACAAAGAAGGCCAATGTTGAATTTAGAATGACTACATACATTTGGAACAAGTGTTAAGGTAAGAAAATAATTGGAAACACAACATCTTGTCTCCATTCCTAGAGATTAGAAAAATGAAGGGCATGAAGTAAGAGGGAAAAATTAAAGAGCAAATTGAGGAGGGAAATGCAACACAAGTAACCTATTCTTTATATACAAATCTGAGTTATGCAGTACAATAGAAATACAATGTACTTTAAGGAGTAGTACAAGATGAGATAATTTGGTAAAGGGGAAAAGAAGGAGGAAGTTTAGAGGATTCATTCATCATCAGCAATAAAATTGAGTTAGTAGAGATGTAGTACAAAAAAGCTACTCAGTCCCTTCAAGAGTAGTACAATGGGACCAAAGACAAATACAAAATGAGTTAAAATGTTCAAGAAGGAATCTCTGAATATTCCCAGATCAAATTATTGCTGAATTTATAAAATATCAACCTACACCAGAATTTGGTTAGCAAGTGATTGAATGTGTCGAAACTTGATCTTTTCTAAGCTCAGTAAATTATGAAAAATACTCGAAAGCATGAGCAATACTTAATGAATATATAAGATTTATAAAAAAAATCTAAGATTAAATTAATGGTTTAAATTTTGAAAGTGGGGATCCTATTAGACCAAAGATATGATATTCGGTCTGATCCAGACAAGATTCGTGAACTTGAAAAACTAACCCTAAAGAGATCCGGATCCGACCTAAATCTAACATGTTGACAATCCTAGCACCAACTAGGCTTCTCAATGAAGTGATTTTTTTTATCCAAATTCGATCAAAATTCGACGTAGTTTATTAAAACATTTAACCGATTAGATATCGGGTGTATCTGATCCACTAAAAAAGATATGTGATCTGAAGTAAGTTGAGTGAATACGAATATATATATTCACTGATCCATATGAATCTAGTATGTCCATAACGTTTTATTTTTTTGAGTAATATTAATAATATTTTATCATCAACAATTCGTGCGTTATTACTTCGTTCATGGTCTCATTTTTATACATGTTTTCACGCAAAAACATGAATTAACTTTTGATATACTAGTATCAATACCACTACTTTCAGACAATATCTATTAAATCATTTTAAATTAGCAGTTAAATGTGTTGAAAGTTGATATTTGTATGCTGGAACTAAGTGGATTACGAAGAATGGTTTAAAAAGTAACCTAAAATAAATGAAAATTGTAATATCAACAAACTTGTTCACCAAAACTATTATTGAAAAAGCTGAAAATTTGACTAGGTAAAGAAATCTGAAAAACGACTGTATACAAACGAGATCCAATGGACTTGTAGATTTCAGATCCAGGCATAATCTGAATCCAATGTGAAATTGTGAATGAGTCAGGTTTGATTCGCCTAACACATGCATATTTCAAAAGTAGCGGAAAATGTAAACCAAAAAGCCCAAAGGCAGAAAATAACTTGGGCCCATAAACAGTAGAGGTCGGCTTGGCTTCAAAATTTACCAATTATTAGTGGGATTTAAAGCTCGCTCAGTCAAAAAATGGTGGGAAAATTACCATCACTGAAATCAGGAGGCATAGTTACCAACAACCGTGACAATGTTACAGAACAAATTAAGTTCGAATGGATCTATTTTGCCCGAGTTTCGTCAATGCCTCGAAACTAGGCAAGAGCCAATTCAATCTGCGACTGAACAAGAATCGAGAAAAACTCAACCTAAAATCAAATGAAACTCTTAAATAGCAAATCACTACATTTAATCCAATCATATATATAACTATATATATTAAAAGGGCCTACACTGAATTAGCATCATAATAAAATATTTTTACCTCAAGTTCTGCTTGCACATGAAGAAGTCCACATAATCCCAATCCTTACAAAACTCGATACATCACCTTCCTAAATTTATTGCTACATCTACAATTTTATATTAATAGAAGTTGTCCAGAAAAAAGAGAGGCTGGATTTACAAATGCATCAGCAGTAACATACTTCCAAAGGACTACTAAACTATAAACTTTTTGCTGTCTTCGCAAACTGCAAACAAAAACTAAATACTAATTAAGAATGCAGAATGAAGCTAATTAAGGAAAGTAAGTTAATAGCACACCTTGTTTCCATCAAAAAGAAAGGGAAAGGATTTAGGATATATTTGGTCCATGGATTTTAGTGAGTAAAATACGAGAAAACGGCTTTTCTTGCATTAAATGAATTGGTAGTAGAACATTGACCTCTATTTCTTGTTTATTTCATATCCCTCGTCATTTTACTCACTCAAATCCAAGAAACAAACAAGGCCTAAAACTTGTGATGTATTAAAAATTGAAAACATATTAGTTCCCCTACACCTCCAGTGTGTAATGGTCTAATCGACATATTGACAAGTATAATCGACATATTGACAAGTATAACTCAATGGAATAAGAACTTCCCTCTTATTCCTTCACCTGCCTTATTAAAGAACAAAGCCAAAAGTATAATATCTATAATAATTCTAAGCTGTAAATGCCATCTAAAGTAAAGACATCAGATTGACAATTTATCAAGTTGATAAATACAGATCCCTGTACAGATTAGTAGTACTACTTATTCGACCATAACAACACTGATTTGTCTATTTACAAGCCAAAAGGACCAGACATGATATACATTATATGCAATCCTGTTTTCACTAAACGAGCTTCAACTCAATATATGTCACCTTTCATAAAAGTGGGAAAATATCATCATTGGTGTCCTCATCCAAGTCGAAATACTTGAAGCTCGGGTTGTCATTTGGATTTGGATTGGGATTGAAGCTTGAATTCACATAGCACTTCATCTCATGGAATAGATTCAAATTGTCCACCAGTTTATGAAATATATTGCACCCACAACACTGCACAAAAACAAAGAATTCCATGTTAATTACGCCTATATAAGTAAATTGAATGTCCCGTTTATACATTATAATCATTCAAGGGCTTTTCATATCGACTCTTTAACGATCGGACTGAAAATCAAACAAAAATAATCCATATTCGAGCTCATTCGAGTTCAGTTTGTTATACATATGAAACAATCTTTGATAATATATTTCGTTTGATAAATTTTGATTTTTGAACCTTGACTCAGTAAGCTAGAAACTAACAAAATATAAGTAAAAATATCAACCTCTTCAATGTTCAACTCAAGCTCATTCAATAAAAGCTCGTTGAAGTTCAATTCTTTTAACAATCAAACCAGCTCAACACAATTGCAAGCTAGATACAAAATACAAGCTAAGCTTAAGCAATGTATTCGTTCCATCTCTAGTTAACGATATCAATAGATCAAACTCTGTAATCCTCATCAATCATATAAACTGAACAAAGTACTAAAATTAACTGTTTAATACCAATATATATGAACAGAACAGTCAAACTGTGTGGTACCTGTACAAAGACGGTGCCATCAGTGTAGGCATGTGGATTAATGGCGCGTGTGGTGCGCTGGCCACATACGTTGCAAGTGAAGGCCACGCGCATTCGTCGCCTTGGGGATTTCGTGAAGAGTGACCATGGGAAAGTCGAAATCCGCTCTGTATCCGACCCAGAATCCGATCCAACAGGAACAGGAGGTCCTTCCATACCCGACCCGGTTGTCCATCCTCTCACATTCGCCGCACTCAATACCAACCCCATCGCTGCATCCTGAAAAAAAAAGCCCTAATTGATAAATATTATGAAAAAACTTCAAAAAACCATAAAATTCGTACCTGAGAGAAAGTGCGATTTCCAAGGATGGGTACGAGGGATAAATCACTAGCATCCGACTTGAGCTCAGGCTCGCCGTTATTGTTATTATTATCTGTGAAAAAACAGAGAATTAACAGGGATATATTGATTGAATAAAAGAGAGGGTTAAAAAGAGAGAGAGAAAGTTACTTTTGGGGGAAGTGGAGAAGCGGAGGAAACGACGGGAAGGAGATTCTTTGGATTTGTTGGGGGAGAAAATCGGTAGAGAAACTGCGCCGGCGGTGGTTATGGTTTCCATTTTCCGATTCTGATGGTTATTTGGTTTTTTCTTCCTTTATTCTTCGGCTGTAAAAATGGAGAAATTGAGATGAATAAAAGTTGTATACGTGGTGGCTGTGTGTTCTGGAGATCACCTACGGTGCTGACTTTACTGACCAGGGAATCTATTTTGTTTTCAGATATTTTTAGACTAAATTACTTATTCCGAGACCAATGGGCCGGGTTATCAGAAAAAGCCCAGTAACGAATCTGTCATTTGATAAATAGTTAGGCTACATTACAATCATATCCATTTAGTGGAGGTCCTAGAAAACTATAGAACTATGTCATTTATAGGAGAATTTTATGGTTCAATGTCAAAGTATAAAATTATCATATACTTCTTTCATCCTATTATTTTTACTCCATTTATTTTTTGCACAACTTTTTATGCTAGAGCTGAAAAAGTGGAAGGTTTTAGGTATTTTTATGTTCACACCCTTAAAAGTATTGGTGAAAATTAATGATGTCAAATTATTATTTTATTTGAATGAGATGATAGTTTTGGGATAAATAATTTTATTTTAAGAAAGAAAATTTTTAATTGAGTCATCTCAAAAACTAAATAAAATCATGGATCAAAATTTCCATCTTTTCCATCGAAAACATCAAAAAGTTTCCGTTGTTTAATCAGGCGAAATGAAAACAAGATGTAATTCCGAAACTATTTATTTGTCTTAAACTCTGTTATTTTCCTAAATTTAGTAACTTTTTTTATAAATTTTCCTTAGTGTTTCCGAAATATTTCCGAATAGTCTCGAAAAGTTTCAAATATTTGACTGACCGAAACATACATTTGAACCGAAATTTTAATCCATGAATAAAATTAAGATTTATTGGACTAAGAAAATATTAATGACGTGGAGTAATTTGCGTTAGTCCCAACTCGGAAAGATTATTTAGTGCAGCCCACCAAAATCAGAAAAATTGGTAGTGATGCATGGTTAGGGAAAAACTCAAAGGTCTTTTGGGGATGGTTACAACTTACAATACCATCATTTCGGTTTCTCTAAGCATGAGTTGTGGAAAAATTATGTAGTGTAACCCCTACACCACGTCATCAAGTATACGTGGTGCAGCCCACTAATACACTTGGGACATGTGGAGTGATAATCCATATCACCCAATATTCTGGTCATATGCCCAAATAATAGAATTTCAAAAAATTGTGTTCACATTGTCAGAATATGGGTGATGTGGATTACCACTCCACATGTTCCAAGTGTATTGGTGGATTGCACCACGTGTACTTGATGACGTGGTGTAGGGGTTACACTAAATAATTTTCCCCAACTCATGCTTAGAGAAACCGAAATGATGGTATTGTAAGTTATAACCATCCCCAAAAGACCTTTGAGTTTTTCCCTAACCATGCATCACTACCACTTTTTCTGATTTTAATTAAATTACAAAGAAAATCAATCACCAAACACTACTTAAAAAAAAGGAGAAATTTTGACGGACTTCTCAAAAAGTCAATTGAAATTTTAATATTTCGACCGAATTTTCGAAAGAAAAAAATCCGTCGAAAAAAGGCTCGTCGTAATCAAATTTCGACATATTTTTTCGAACAAAATTTAATTATTTTCGACAGAAAAATATCTGTTGAAATTTCGAATTTTCAACAGAAAAAATCTGTCAAAAATTTATAATTTCAACATATATTTTTCTATCGAAATTTTATATTTTCAACGATTATTTCTCTTGAAATTTCAGAATACCGACATAATTATTTCCCTAACCATGCATCACTATCACTCTTTCCCTAACCATGCATCACTATCACTTTTTCTTTTAAAAAGGAAATCAATCACCAAATATTAATATTAAACTAGAAGAATGACTTGTATTAGTGAGAAGTGATCACTGATCATGATCTTTTTAATTAATCATAAGGACTCGGCTACTTTTAGGAAATGACATGGAGAGGACAAATATATGCAACAAAGAAATAGTCCATTTGACAATGCAATGATCAATGGTAATAAGAAAAAAAATGTTCATCGTTTCTTCCAAGTTATAGAGCTGAAAATATTAACTCATTTATTCTTGATTACAATATATCAATTGGAAGATAGTACAAGAATCTAGTTAAGAATTGAAATGTTTATCAATGAAAGTCATGATTTAATTTATATATATATATATATATATAATTGTTATTCGTAATTAATGATGTATTCATTATGAATGCATGCTTCAATTTCACTATCAAGTAGTATCAACATAGAAGGTAGTTAAATTTATGTGTTTATTTATCGAAATCGGAAATAATAAACCATGCTCAAACAGGAAAATATTGATACATGAAAGTGCACAACGTATAAAAAAATGTTTTAAATGGATAATTGATACAATAAATAGTTGAAAGATCGTGACGATAATAAATAAATCATTGTATTCATCTTTGTGTAAAGTTAAAACACACCTTTAAGCAATTAAACCGAACGCAAAATCATTTATTCTTTGATGTTGATCCAAAAACACGAGTCCAATTATAATTTTTGGATGTTTTGGGACATATATTCCAAATTAAAAATAAAAGTAAAAATATAATTAAAAACAGATGGCCGAGCATGGAATAATATTAGTATAATATTAAGGAGAAAAATAAATTAAATGAAACCCTACTAGACAAGAAATTAAAATCCCCAGTTCAAAGTAAAAATCATTTAAGCTTTGGCTATAGCAAGTAAATTGACTGTAAGCAATGAAGGAAACAGAGAACATAATTACCCGAAAAAGATTCCACTTATAGAAATTAATACTATGCACATACACTGTACAAAATTCAGAAATCAGTACAGTACACTTATGGGACGATTTCACTTTATATTAAATGATTCCAAGAATAATATATATAATTATTGTGTTCACATTTTGTGTGTGTCTTTTTATTTATGAGTACTCATCTGCTACCATTAATGTCCCTGCCCTGCCCTGTTCCTATCTTTTCTTTTCTTTTCTTTTCTAGGGTTTCAAGTTTTAAATGCACCTACCTCTACATCGTCGATCTCCCTCTTCTTTTCTTTTTAAAAGTCCACAAAATGGCCATTTTCTTCTTCTGTAATACATTACAATTATATTACATCTCTTATTTAATTAGCTTCACGAGAATTAGAAAATGTTGAAATAGTCACTGTGATGTTGGCTCAGCTCACTCAGACGTGAAACGACATTAATTATATATATATATTTTGCGTTTTTCATTTTATTTGATTGAGCCGCGCCAATATCTTAGTGCTTATTTCATGTATGTATGCACCTGCAGGATCGAGTACTACAACACTATATATGATCCATGCATCTACCTATAAAGGTTTGGATCCTTAATTTGATTTATTATTTATTATTTTTAAAACAATAAATTTGTATTTAAATGACTTGATCATGTGGCACAATTTTACTACTGTATATATTTTGATTTTTCTATTGAATTTGAGATGTGGTGAAAACTGAGCATGATTTATTTTTCAAGAAAATACGAGTTGAGCTTCAGAGATAGTGTATTAATCGACTAATTTTTAAATATCTAATTGATTGATTTTTTTTAATCCGAAAATATTTAGGTGACTAGTTCTAGATAATCTTAAAAGAAGATTTGAAAATATAAATGTTCTTCAATTCAAATTTAATTGCCTAAATCTTACATGGATTGTTTAATTTGCTTTTATCACCATATTAAACGTCAAGTACGTGTTGGTTTAGTCACCTTTGAATTGGACGACAAGAATGCGTACCTCGCTATTCAAGATTCCATAAACAATTTCAATTTGACCATTTCCAGCCCAAATGAAGATCCAGCTACCTTCTTGGGCCTTTTTTAACCCGACTGATAACATCATTCCTTTTTTTTTTTTTTTCCTTTTTTTTTTTTTTTTTTTTCCTTAGGGAAATAACCTCCTTTGTGATGGGGAATTCACGATTGTGATTATCATATAATCCTTTCTTTGTTGGTTCAATTTGAGAAGCGTCATTGTGATTATTTATGAGATTATTATACATATATATAAATCTTGATATAGAGTTTGTCTTCAGTTGAATCTATAGTGTGGATGTTGAAACTCTACATAGTGAGTTAAAAAAAAAAAACATTTAAAGAAAAGGAAAAAAACTAATTCACAACACCAAACAAATCTCACCCTACACACCGTCAAGGATCAGTAAGAACTACCGTAACGAACAGATGATTGGTTTAGTGGAACTCAAGATCCCATAATACGTAGATAAAACAAAAACGAACAATTTATCACTATAGTCTATAGATAAAGCAAAAAAGATGTGTTGATTCTTGTTACCCAATCTTTAACTCTTTCAGACATATCATAGGCTAAATCGTTAAAAAATATCGTGGCGTTCAACTCTTTTTGGTACGAATGTGTTAAAATGTTTAGAAACCAATACATGTACATATTTTTAAAATTGAAGATATAATACATACTTAAATTCCAGTTATATATATCAATATGCAATTCATGTTAGTTGGTTTTTTGGCAACTTGCCCAGTGATATGTTATTTTTTATTTTTTTTTGGTTTTCCAAGGGTTTAATCCCTTTCGAGGCGCGTCGGACACATAAAGTGGAAACATCTCCCAACAAGGATTTGAACCTGAGTCCGTTACTTTGTAGTGACTAGTCCCTTCCACTAGACTATGTTTAATAGACAATTCATCCATTTGATATAAAAATAGGTATATTACTCATACGTAATTAATATATAATAATGAGTATTTTATCTTCTTTATCGTTGTGGAGTTATTACACAAACGCTCTATAATGGAATATAATGGAGTAAGAACTAAAGTTTGATTAAGAAGAGGAGTTGGTTGAGGGAGTAAATGAGAGAAGTGGGGATTGTTGCCCAAGTCATAAATATGAAGAGCAAGTGTTACTGCTAAAAGAATCTCTGCAAAAAAATGTTTGGTAACAGGCTTTAATTTTTGCCGTCGGACAAAGATTCAAATTTCAAACTATTAAATACTATACTAGTACGTACCTCTTATTTATTGCCACTCTGCCGGTACTACTTTGTTTTCAACCTACACTACCACTTGTTTTCTAGCAATTCTTGTTGAGTTTGTCTTTTTTTTTTTAATTATTATTTAAAGTTTAAAAATGGTGAATATATTGTTTTATCAAATACTATATCAAATCGAAATTTTACAATGATATCAAAGTAAACAAATTACTAGTATTAAATTAGAGAAAGACTAGTATGAAAATAAAGAAAAATACTCACATTAGTAGAAGTTGAAACCATAAACTTATGATCATGAAGCATCATCCTTAACCACTTAGGTTTCTAGGTAACGAATACACGACGCCTCGAAATAGATTAAATCAGATCTAAAGTTTGAATATTTTTTGAAAAAAAAAATTACATCTGAATTAGTTGCATCTGTTATAGTCCTAAAGAAATCAATTGAATTATTGAATGTGATTTCCTGATCCTAAAACTGTCAATTGTAACTATTAAAGAAGGGACAAAAAATGCAAAACGACTCTGCTGGGGATCGAACCCAGAATCTCTGGTTTCGTAGACCAGCGCCTTATCCATTGGGCCACAGAGTCTTTTGATTAGAATAAGAGATAAATATTGATAAATTTCTTATTACTGTAGAAGTTGTTCGAAGATGCATTTCGCCCAACCATACTTCTATGAGAATGCCCAATCTTAAAACATACAACATATATACTTTATGAATAGATGCATGTTTTTAGATAAGAATTTTCCTTGATAATTTTTGGCCATTCAGTAATCAGTAATTATTGATTTGTAATTGTAGGAATCATTGAATCAACTTCGATAATTATTGCTTGTTGAAGAGCGAATATACATAATATAAACATAAACATAAAGTTTTTGTTTAAGATCGGGGACCAAGTGATGCGTGTATCATTTCTTAGCTAGGTTAACATTGAAAAAAATCATTTATATAATGTATGTGATTAACCATGTCATCATGTATATCTGCCTGAAGCACAAATTGAACCAGATGACGGCTATTCAAAGGGTAGCCACTAGCCACGGGCTTGGCATAATCAAGGATATCTGAAATTTATCCTCTATTTTCACAATGATAAAAGAGAAGTTATCTTGACCTATGAATAAAAGATGAGTACTGTGTTTGATTTAGATAAAAGTTTAGAAAAAAAAAAGATGTAAATTATTTATTCATAAAAAATATGAAAATATATTCAAACAAAACTAAAATAATTTATATTTTCTCTCTCTTCGTATATGTTGTGTTCACTAAAATGGTCCAATAGATTTGAGTCAACCTAAAATTTGACCTCCCAAAATACAAACATTGGGAGTTTTTTTTTTTTTTCAAGCCTTAATCTTATATTATAGGTCTAGCTAGCCTCCACCATAGGAGAATGGAGAAGGTCTAACGACCATGAAAATAAATCAACGCAATAACTTATCTTGGATATGGGGTTTGACGACATCATTCAAAATCACGTTAATCGTTGTCTATTTTTCAGGTCTTCGTCCCATTAGATAAGACGGTCAATCTTGGAATTTGCTCATATTCAAACTCTTAAACCGAAACCCTAAATGTAATCAACTTCAATTTCAAATGTGGTATACAATAGAGTGGGTTGATAGGAAAATTTCAACTCCGACGTGGCTCCTCTAACCACAAAATAATTGTATTGTGATTATCATATAATTGGTCATCATTTATAAGTGCTAAATAAATATATGGAATATGTTGTATTGCAGTTAGTCATTTATCCTTTTTGGGTTTATAATCAAATCTCTTTTGGGCCAGAATTGGATTGGTACAAATTAGGTCAAATTGGAGAAAGGCCAGCCCATCCCCAAATCGAATTACTCGGTATATGGTTATGTCGGATCAAGCAGACCCACTTAAATAAGATTTGGGCAAGGCAAACTTAAATAGTATCTCAACATGTCTTCGTCCCCTTCAAGCACGGCAGCACGCAAAAAAGCATTGCGGTTCATGGTCCACTTTTCAATTCCAAAATTCATTAAATATTCATGAAAGAAAGATTTTAATAGTTGAATTAATATAGAATCGATCTCTATAAATATGAGTAACTTATTAAATGATGCACGGTTGCATACGATTGCTTCTATGTAGCAACCAATACTTAATTGATTAATAATGATAATACGGAGTCACACATATAAATAATTTGCATAAAGTTGGATGAATAAACGAACTTTTGATATTTAGTTGATGAAAACTTTGGTATTTGTATAAAAAGAATATAAATTGAACTTAAAAAAAAAAAAAAATTAAATAGCTATTGTTATTATATAAAAAGAAATAAAATGTAAGCTACGTACCTGGTAACATTATATAAAAAAAATATAGATCAGAACTAGTTTAATTTAATTCATTCGTATATCACAATTGTGACGTGACTAATCACTTTCCTAAAAGTATTATTTAACTATAAGACAATTGTATCACACATGTTATGTAAATGTATTCAATATGACCAAACCCGATTTGTCGAAGAGCCCTTTTACATACACGTCTAATAAATTCAAGACAATTTTTTACCTAAATATTGTTAGGTCAAACTCAACTAACCACAATTCAAATGATTCGACATGTGATTGCACATGTACTTTTTTGAGAGCGTGGTCCAACCACTAGACATATATATATCACTTGTCATGTACATGTCGTGTTCGACAAAATTCGATTCGGACAAAAATCAATGGTCATTGCCCAATCAAAAGTTATTGCATACCAAAGAAAAAAAAAAAACCAAATTTATACTATATGGTTAGTGCAATGTCAATACAAAGGAGTATTGTC
This sequence comes from Penstemon barbatus, assembly GCA_003313485.2. Lineage (NCBI taxonomy): Eukaryota > Viridiplantae > Streptophyta > Magnoliopsida > Lamiales > Plantaginaceae > Penstemon > Penstemon barbatus. Next base: position 15,233,966 of record CM064878.1, read on the forward strand.
CAATCCAAATCCTAATGGTAGTCACTTGTTTAAGCATATAATCTCAATCACAAGGCCATAGATGATTCAAGCAATGAGGTAACATAACAATCCCCAACCAATATCGCCTAATCCCAATTGCACATTCTTTTATTAATTTCCAAAATCTAAAGCAAAAATTAAAATTGACATATCAGTGGGAAATGAGACCAAACCCAACAATAGGGGTAATTGCAAAATACTCCCTTATGTCATGCTACATCGACACAAAATTACTATGTGAAAATTTGATTGCATATAACTTTCTTGTACTTTTAAAAACTCAGCATTAAACCCTCAATATGTAATAAATATGTCATTTTGGATCGACATTTTCCTATAAACCATTTTTAAAATACTTCATGTTAATCCTACCGAACTATCTCAAAATTAGTTTCTTGAAATAAACAGACCTAAAATAACATGGTTTAAACTTTTACGGACACATCTCATTCTAGAAAATCTACTAAGTTCCACTTCTTCCAAGTCAGTATGAAATCCAAATGACAATGTGAGCTAATTTTTTAGGTTGAGTTAGACCCACGCGGTGAATTCGTGGCTACCATCTGGGTAGCCACCATATGTCATGTTAGATCCCTTTTAGGGACACTTTTACATAAAAAGTGTCCCTAAAAACTTCCTAATAGGACGGATGGTGTCTACCTCAGAGGGTAGCCACGAAATTTCCCGCCATATCGGACTTTGCCCAATTCATGTAAAAGTTTAGGAGAGTTAGTAATATCAAAAACGGTCAACTACAACGACATACCATCAAATGAACCTTTTGGTAGATAGGGAGAAGCATTCATGACCTTAGTTGATGCTGATTTTCGTGTTTGCAATTGCAATACCAAAATTGGATCAATCACTATTTAACTTTAAACACAACAAAAAAACAGGGTCGGTAATATTAAATAAACAGGGTCAATTAAAATGACCCACCACCAAAAGAAACTTTTGCAAAAGGGGGTCTGCATCAAAGATCATAGTAATCTTTAGTAGATTTCTTTTCCTTTTTAAATGAATAATTCAGGAATAAATTAGCAAAAAAATAAAAGTTTCAGCAAAGTCCTTGTAATGCCCTATCATCCCAAAAAAAACTGAACTTGAAATTAAATCAAATCCGGAAATTTGGAAGTACATTGAGTACTAGACAACATATTGATGTAGTTTTTGAAAGCCAATAATGGCAAAGCCACGTGTCTACAAACTCCAGAATATTTCAATTGTTGGACCTGAAAATAGAACTTACTTTAACTGCAAATTATGAAGATTCGAATTGATGAATTCTCTGTTCGGATATCTACAAGAAATTGGAATAAAGGGACGATGGAGAAGTTCTAAAGAGGGAGAAGTGGGTAGGGTCGACCCATGTTAATCGAGTCGATCTGTCAAGGCCCATGCGGCTCGGAAGAAGTTAAAAAGTAAAGGATTTTTCGCACCTTGCACCCTCAGAAATAGACGTCTTATCATTTTGCACCCTCAGAAATAAGAAATAGTAATCTGCACCCTTAAAATACAATTTAGTTGCATATGTGTACCCTGAGCGCTTTTCCGATCTAAATAATAGTCGAAAATCAAATAAATCATATTTTTCAAAGGCATAACTGTTTTTTTTCACTTCTCCTCCAAAACTTAAAAGTAACCGTTGTGACATTTGCACAATAAGGGCAATTTTGTCCTTTCATAAAGCCGAATTATAAAAATACAAAAATTAGAATAAGAAAATGGAGGTGGATATTAGGTTTAGGATTTATCTAATGAATCCTATTTCTCTCAAAATTCTCATTTTATTCTTAACTCTAAAAAACTCTCATTTATTTATCTAATATTTAGCATTAATCTTTATTTTATTGAACAATGGGATGGAGATTACGCATTGATCCCCTGGGTTGTCAAGCTAGCTTCACTTTACTTCGTATTTTTTTTTTTTAAACTTGATTCGACCTAATCAAGTTAACCCCTAGTAAATTAAATCTAACCCAACCAATCTCGCGAAGTAAATTGAAAAGAATTGGGTTAAAAATTCGACCCATGTCTATTATGAGGTTTATTAAATCCTAGAATAAAAATTATAATAAGATTTGGGGAAGACTAATTAACTTAAACCGTAATGGTTAATAGTATCTTAATGTGTCTCCTCCTACCCACATAGAATACTCCCTTGGAGCAAGGCAGCACGCCAAAGCATTCATGAGGTCTATTTCATGGTCCACCCCTTAAACAATAATACCACTTTTCAATTCTAAGTTTCATCAAATATTTGCCAAAGAAAGAAAAAATTAAATATGAGTGATGTAATGATAAAATAATTCTCTATGAATAATTGGTATAGAATCTCTATAGTATATATGAGTGACATTGTATGATGCACGGCCGCACGGGGTTGCATATAATTAATTATGTAGCAACAAATATTTGATTAATAATGATAAAACTATTAATACATAGTCAAAACGCAGAAATAATTTGCACAAAGTTGGATAAATCAAAGAACTTTTGATATGTTGAAGAGCAAACATATAAACTAATATCGAACGGGTGATAAAGTTGCGCATTCTTTAGCTAGATTAGCACTGGTGGAGGCTTTGATTAATTTATTTGAGAGTTTTAGACAAATTCTAATTCACGACGTTTGTTGATAAATGAAATTAATCGCTTTTTCTAAAAAAAAAAAAGAAAGAACAAAGAAGAGCAAACTATAACCAATGAAAACAGAATCGTATTTGTATCAAAATAATATAAACCGAGCTTAAAACTTATAAGGACCTCTCAAAAAAAAAAAAAAAAAAAAAACTTATAAGGCAAAATTCCAGCTCAGTTTTGATTCGGAAGAACTCACTCAACCACAAAATAAATATATAACAAATGTGGCATGATCACTAATCACACTCCTGTAAATACTTTTAAACACAAGACAATTGTGTAGAACATGTTATGTAAATATACGTGCCACAATTTCAAAATAGAAACAAATTGCTCAGAAAATATTATCCAATCACAAGACAAATATATTACACTTGTCGGTGTAAATATTATGGATTCGATCGAACTTGGTCTGGAGAAGACATATTAGTGCATTGTCCAATCAAGATTTAATGCTTAACAAAAATGAGAACGGAAAAGAAAAACCAATTTTATACCATATGATTAGTGTCAGGGGCGGACCTAGGTAAGGGCTAGTGGGGTCTACAGCCCCCACTCAAATATATATATTTATGAAATGATTAGATATCTTTGCAAAACTTGCTCATTGGCTTAATGGTTAGGTACTTGTAAGGTTTTTATAGGACCTGGGTTCGAAACTCGATGGAGTAACGTCTTTTATTTTGAAAATTAAAACAATGTTAAGACGTTACTCCACCGAGTTTCGAACCCAGGTCCTTTATTTTGAAAATTAAAACAATGTTAAGACATTACTCCACCGAGTTTCGAACCCAGGTCCTATAAAAACCTTACAAGTACCTAACCATTAAAACAATGTTGTTGCATAAGGCATTCGATCCCAAGCCTCCCACTTCTTCACAGATTGGCCCAACCAGAGAGCCTAAGAGATTTATTTTACAAAAATGTGACTTATTTTATATTATTCCATTACAATTTTAGTCTTTTTTCATAACAATTCTTCTTTCAATTTCTTTTTTTCCTTGATAATTTTTCTTTTATTTTTTTCTTTCTTAATATATTTTTTTTTATTTATTTCTTAATAACTATCAAAAGAATTCAAATTATTTTTTGTAATACGGTTTCTTCATATTAGTTTTTTATTTAATACACTATAGTACAAATATTTGCCTCATCCCTATCCCTCTCCACCCCCAGAAAATATTGATCTAGCTCCGTATCGCCTATTATGGACTGATTTCAAAAATAAAAAAATTGATGCGGTCAATTATTAATATAACTGGTGTAACTTAAACTTGTAATTAAGATACATAGATGTATTAGGTTCTTCTAGGGTCATAACGGAATATAATATGTAATTAAAGTAATTTGTGAAGGTTATTTTTCTCAAACTTCACCTCCTTTTTTTGAATATTCTCATATATTTTCTGATGAATGAAATATGAATTTTTAAGTTTGATTATTTGGTCGGAATATTTTTTTGTATTTCGATTATTTAGCATAGATCTTTAGCCCTCACAGGACCAAATTCCTGGATCCGCCCGTGATTAGTGCATGTCAATACAATGGGTATTGTCCAATTCAAATCCTAATGCTGGTCATTTGTTTAAGCATATAATCTCAATCAACAAGGTCATAGATGATTCCAGCAATGAGGTAATAATCCCAATTGCGCATTCTTTAACCACATTATTAATTTCCAAAATCAAAACCAAAAAATTGAAAGATCAGTTCAAGTGGGAAATGAGACAAAACCCAACATTATCATTGGATAAACTTGAAGGTGGGTCACATGATTCCAATTCTTTTTAATAACATGAGACATTAGTTTAATCGAAAAGCTTTTTATCTTGAAATGGATATAATTAATATAAAATCCAAGCGGTGATACAAGCAAAGTTAACCATCCTCGTTTGAATCCACGTCAACACACATTACATTACATTTACAAAACCTTTAGTTTGTTTTGTTTAGCTTCATTTCATGCAAAATTTCCCAATATACATACACAATACATATATAGAAGAAACTTACATTACATCACGATTCACGACCCACCAACTAATTTTTTTAATTACTTTTCCTTTCAGTATATTTTTCTGTGTAGATGATTCGAATCTGAATCAAAGTGCATATTCTCTGAGTTGTGTATTATTTCTTTCTTTTTCTTTTTCTTTTTTCATTTCTTTTTTTTGTGGGATTTTTTGGTGAATAACTAACTATTTTGATGGGAGATAGTGAGAGCTGTAGCAGCAAACAATCTGAGTTTTCACCGGTTCAAAGTAGGAAACAGAGGCAAAAAGTTGAAGTCTTTAATGAAGTTTTGAGCAGACTAAAAGAATTGGATGTTGAAGAGGTTTATGAATCGGGTTTTGAAGATGAATTGTGGGCTCATTTTAGTATGCTTCCTATTCGGTAAATTTTGAATTTATACTTGGGTCCCTGTTTCTTTATTTAATGAATGATGATTTTAGCTGTTTTGGGAAGTGGGAATTGGGTGAATGTGGTGAAGTTAGTTTGCTTATAGTATATTTTGATTTTGCTTTGGTGATAAAGTAGATTAAGTTTCTAATTTTGGTGGGGTAATTAATAATCATTAACTTGTTCATATTATTGAAAGAACATAAGTTTGCCCTCTTGTGATTACTTGTTTTAGATCAATGATGTATGTGTTGAATAGGTCTCAAATCTATAAAAAGGTGATAAAACTGTTGAATGAATTCTGGACGTTCTGAAAATTTATGAAGGATGAAATGTTTCTAGTAGTCTATTATATCCATGTTTGGCTTGATTTGAGTACGTGTACCGTAGTTATGCATTGGATGTTAATCCCGAAAGAGCAGAGGATGTCCTAGTGCACAAGAAATTATTGAATATGGCACGCGACCCTCTCACCAGCCCTGCAGTTGACGTTCGCCTTGTGCAGGTATAGTTGTTTCTTCGGAAAAATTAAGAAACAAACTAATAAATTGATTGACTATATAATCAAATATAATACTTTGTTCAATAATCACGTTTTTTATACTTTCTCTTTGACGAAGGTTTGTCCGGCCTTTGATGGAAATCTCGGTGATTCAGTTCATTCAAGCATCGCTAAAGGAGGAGATGACCGGTATGAGAAGTGATTAAGGCTTAAGTATATAAAAATATGCATTCAAAACTTTCTCTTCTTTGATGGATTAGTTAGTTATGAACCTATCATACTTTGTGGAGAATGTATGTATTTAAGGGTCTCCTTTAATTATTTTGCAGCCTTCATCCACCACCTGCATTTGGCCCCTCGTATGAGATTGAATTTGAAGCCAACAAATCTGATGCCCGAAATGGGAATAGCTCTGTGAGTAGGAAAACACACTTTTCGCGGTAATATTCTGAAAGGTTTGAGCCACATTGAGCTTTTGCTTCGTAAACATTAAAATCCTGGGGCTCTTAGTGTTTTGTTAATAAATATGGTTTTCTAATATTTTCAGGCCACTGCATGAAATAACAATTTCAACAAAAGATAAGCCCAAGCTCCTTAGTGGGGTAAGGCCTATTCATTGTGTTTACATGCTTCTTTGATAATAGTAATAATAATAATCGAAGTCCACCTAATTCCTATAAATTTTGCAGTTGACTTGCTTGTTGTCTGAGATTGGGTTGAACATTCAAGAAGCTCATGCCTTTTGCACGATGGACGGTTATTCTTTGGATGTCTTTGTTGTTGATAGTTGGAAAAAGGTATGACACTTATCATCCTTGCTCTGCCATTTTGTATCAAATTACTGATTGTCCTAATTAGTTCTGCAATTTATTAGGGGATTGACCAGCTCAGAAGTACATTGGTGAAGGAAATGCAAAATACGGAGGTACCAAACAATAAGAGCTTGCCTAAGAAGTCGGTTTTGAAACAAGAAGTCTCATTTCTAGGTGGAGGGAGTGGTCTTATGTTACCGCCAAACCATGTAGAAATTCCTTTTGATGGTCGTGATGTTTGGGAAATCGATTCCAGTTTGTTGCATTTTGAATACAGAATCACCACTGGGTCAAACGGAGACTTGTGAGTGGAATCACTTTGTTCTAATTGTTTTGATAATCTCACTTGGATCAAGTTTTATATGTGTATAAATCATCATAGGTACAAGGGTATTTTTCAAAGTCAAGATGTGGCCATCAAAATTTTTAAGACCGAGTGTCTAAAGGGAGACATGCAACGCGAGTTTGCTCAAGAAGTCTACATATCCAGGTTAAATTTGCACAACATTGTTGATTTATTTTTCGAAATTTCATTTTATTAATATCATACCGAAGTGTCAATCTGCAATTCAGGAAAATTCGGCACAAAAATGTGGTACAATTTATTGGTGCATGTACAAGACCTCCACTCTTATGCATTGTCACTGGTTAGTTTTCTACTGCATATATCCCATGTACAGTCACTGCATTTTTTAAATTTTTTGTTCTGTTTTCAGAATTTATGTCTGGTGGAAGTGTGTACGATTTTCTTCACAAACAAAAGGGTGTTTTTAAGCTTCCGGCCATTTTGAAGGTGGCAATTGATGTGTCTAAAGGAATGAGCTACTTGCATCAAAATCATATAATTCATAGGGACTTAAAGGCTGCGAATCTTTTGATGGATGAAAATGAAGTAAGAATTTATGAAGAGATTTTCTTATTATGAATGTTCCTCATTGGTGAAATTATGTTTTTATTATGCTACGCCTACGCAGGTGGTTAAAATTGCTGATTTTGGTGTTGCTAGAGTTCAACTTAAGTCTGGAATTATGACAGCAGAAACCGGAACATATCGGTGGATGGCTCCAGAGGTTTTCCCCGCCTTTTTAAGGAATATTTGCTCAATATTACGTACAAAATTATCGATATGGATTCTATGATTGCCTCTCCATTGTTTTCTTAATGTGAACAAAGAATGACAAATCGTGATTTTAAAAGTGCTCGTTATTCTTGGACATGGTTACTATACTTCCTCTAACGCTTCTATTTACTTATTCTTGGAAGGTTATCGAGCACAAGCCATATAATAATAAAGCTGATGTTTTTAGCTTCGGAGTTGTGCTGTGGGAGCTCCTAACCGGAAAGGTTACATTACTTATCTTTTCCTTTTCCGAACGCATTCTACATTACTCAAAACTTATCCATTTCAAATATAATCACTTCTATTATGCATCTATCATACCAGCTTCCCTATGCAAACTTGACACCATTGCAGGCAGCAGTAGGTGTTGTCCAGAAGGTAAATATATGTCCCTTTTATTTTATTTATTTTGTTTGTGTACTCAAAATCTTTTTTATTTTAATTTGATCAAAATGTAAATAGGGTCTAAGGCCATCGATACCGAAGCACACTCATCCGCTAATAGTGGAATTGCTGGAAAGGTGTTGGCAGCAAGAACCATCTTTAAGACCCGAATTTTCTGAAATTACAGATATCTTGCAATATATGGCCAAAAAGGTACACTTTGTCTTTTCCATTTTTTCCATATTTGAGTTTCTTGATTGTGTTTTACTCGGGAACAGATTCTTGAAGAAGAAAGGTCCGCCAAACGAAGAAATTTGGGAGAATCGTGTCAGCTCTTGGATGAATGAACGTGTAAATGAGATCAATGGATGCAATATATCAAACGATGGCTGGAACTTGGAAGGTAAAGAAAGCTAGGATGGTTCCAACACCCGTCCCCTCTATCCGAGTTGATGACCAAATGCAAAGTTCCAAATGGAAAAAGAGAGAAAGAAAACGAGAGGGTCCACGTTAACCATTATGCGCCGGCTTTTGTTTAGGACATACAACATTGTATAGGATGAAGTAGCCACATCTTTTTGTATGATAAATAAATATGTGTAATTTATGAATCAAGTCTGAAGATACAGCGTAATATATACAGTCAGTATGTACATTTTTGCATCATTTTGATCATCTTCTGGAATGAGAAAAGTATATATATATATACAATAGAAAAGCTTTACTGCACTCTGGTTGATTGTGGTCCTATATGTTACCAAGTCGCATTAATTGGTTGCCCAACAATATCTCGACCTTTAACTACTAGAGCGTTATAAGTGTAGTATCCGGGAAGAAAATTTTCGAATACTTTGAGGAAGTGAAGTGAAGATTATAAGTTAATTAGATGAACAATTTCAATTCTTGGGGTGCTAATTCAGCACCTATATGAAGATTGGAGGGAGTAATACTACACTCACTAGTACTTTTGATTAAGTTAATGACCTTAGCTTAAGGTCTCATTCTTTTATCTTCAATTTTGTGTTGTATCTTGTTTGATATCATATAATTAGTTTTTGAATGATTATATATAATATAGTACATGCAATGCATATTTTCCTATTTGGAATCTTATGAAAATGCCGAGTATAGAATTACACAGCACAATCTCGCATATGATTGTCGGGATTTGATTTATTATGAGTATTTAATATTTGATGATTTTTTAAAATCGATTTGAACTTGACAAATAAAGGAATAACAAAATTTATGTAAAATATTAAGCTACTTGCGTATAAAACTAATACATTTCGACTTTATAATCAACTATACCAAGGATAAAAAGAATAACGATGAAATGAGTATATATTAACTTAAAAAAATTAATAATAACCCCAATGGTATCTTATATTTACATTCTCCAACGATCAACTCTTACCTTTTAGATAGGTACAATGAAATAATAAAATATTAATGAAGGAATATTCCTAATAATTAAATTGCTAATACAGGGAGGGATTTTCCTAATAAAATAACATTCACACATGGAGTTCTCCCCCAATTAGAAATAGCGTCGTAATCTAATCTTTTTAAACCTTAAAAAATCATATTACCTTTGACCAATCAACCAATTTGCTTCAAATTTCAAATTATAAATGAACAAAGTATCATGTACATAAAAGCGAACATCAAATTGTTGAAGTGATTTTATCTCTACACATATACAATTGAGATCAAAAAATGGCAAAGTTAATTCATGATTTTTGTTCATTAATCTTCACATTGTTTTGTTTAACAACTCTATTTTCAAATGGGTTAATGGCGGACGATTGCTCCAAAATCCCAATAGAAAATATTAAACCTTGCAAAGATTTTTTATCGAATCGAAGTCAATACACCCCGCCTAGCGCTGAGTGTTGCAAGGGTGCCGCATCATGGCTCGCTACACCACCCGATGTGGTGTGCAAGTGCCTCAAAGCATCGTCTCGATTGGGTTTCATCTCTCTCCCGGAGAGAGCCGCAGGCTTTCGCTCCCTCTGCAATCTTCCTCCCAAATTCGACAAATACTCCGTTTGTCTAATGTAAGTAATGTACTAGAGATAAAAAAAAAAAATTTGTTGTAGTGTTATCATATTTTCAAAATTCACACATGTTACTCACACGTGTAATATACTAATAAACTAATAAGAGAAATAATGCTCTTTTCATTAAAATTTAAATGGATCGTGGGTACCAAGGTTATATTTTTGGTCGTTGAAAATTTGAGAAATTACGTTTAGATTTTTATTGTGATTTTAACGGAATTTGTCAATATAAAATATGAGATTTGACCTCCAAAATTGTAATTATTTTTAGTTGTTAAAATTGATTTTATTTAAATGAATTATTTTGAAAAAAAAATTGAACTGCCGAAACAAACTTATCCTAAAAATAATTTTCTGATTTGCTTTTTCAGCGGTGTGCCTGTCTGAATACAAATATTTCATGGAGTGGCATATATTTTTGAAGGCCAAGGCGGTGAAGATACAAAATAAGTTTCGTAATTGTGTTTAATTTGCTCTTATAAATTTACAGTGAAGGTAATTTATCTTCCCAATCTTTTTTTTTTTTTTTTTAATAAGCTTCCCTATCCTTGATTATATTCTTCGCATAGTATTGTTATAACGTTATTTGGTTTCTTTACTGGGGTAAACCTTTATTATTTTTTCACAACTAGTATAAACTTTATACTATCATATATATTTACGAAGATAAAATAGAGAAATTGAATCATGTTTATCCAATACAAAAGATTGATGTGCCAAATAAAATTATATTAGTATACTGGCGTGAAATATAACAACAAATATTAAATATGTGCATTTGATACATAGAAAATTATTGAAAGGGCTAGGGTGCTATTTGGGCTGGTTGGATTGAAGTCAAAAACAGATTAACTCACTAAATTCCTTTGTAATGGATTCCAAAATTGAATCATGTTTATCCAAAATATAGGTATGGGCTTGGAGCTATATATCCTTCTTTCTTTTATAGTGATTCGGTACTTTCTAATTATACATCATACGAGTTAATGGCAATTTTTCTAATATTCATAATATTTAATTTATCTTGCTGTAATATAAAAAAATAGCAATTTATCCCTCTTAATTTTATAAAAGTTACACTGCTTTTTTGACATTTTTATTCGAGGCAATTTACCCCCTGTGTAATGATAATATGATAATTTACCTCCTTGTATTATAATAAATGTGGCAATTTACCCTCTATGTACAAAATACTTTTCATGTCACTCCTAATTTCAACAAGTGATATACACTCTTCGGCTCAAGTAGATAAATTGCTTCTTTAAAATTTTCAAAAGAAGTAAATTACCCTTTTCAAATCACGAGAGGGTATATTGAACATTATGAATATTACATGGGATAAATTGCTACTAACCCTACATCGTATTAACAAATTTATCTAATGATCATCACTATAATATTGCTCATCTAAAAAATATATAGAATACTTAATTGAGAAACGAGATTCAAACTGAAGTACTCAATAACTTCATAAATTAGCTTTACAATCAGGCTAAGCCAGAACACTTATTTAATCAACTTTATTTAACTATTTGTGGATTTATTAGATTTAAGAAAGGCAGACTCATGGAATTCCGCAGTTACTAATTCTTTCATCATAAAAAAAGCCAATGGAATTTTTTTAAATAACTTAAATTTATTTGATACAAAACTATTAGAAGGAAATGTTATTATTTCAATTACAAATATATAACTTTTTCTTTCTTAGTTGGATATTTTATATATATAGAATTCAGACTCGCTTGATAATAAAATTATATATAAAATATAAATATGGAAGGTCACCCGCAAAACAAACATCATATATCTATTCTATACTAATACTAAAAGTGTGAATATTTTAAGTTTTTTTCTTTTTTTGTGAAGAAAAAAATACCCTTATTCAAATTGTAAAGTATATTAATAAAATATAATTATAAATTAATTTTCCTTAAATTTTCTCATCAAAAATTTGATAGGAAACTATTTTAAGAAAATTTATAACTTCATTTTCTCCTAACCAAACACCATGAATATGGAAGAAAAACAAAAGTATATTCGAATTAGACATGAAGTCTTATTATAGTTATTTCCTAGATTAACTCCAATAATTAAGAAATTAACTCTTACATCAATTTTACAATTTCATTTTTGTTCTTCTATAACACATAAAAATAGAACACTATTATTTTGAATAGTTGCTAATATTATGTAAAATTATTATAATGTATTATCAATATGTCGTTATGTAAAATATATTATTTATTTCTTCTACAGATATAGTACAATATGTCACTCTTTAATTAAAAATTAAATTCTCTTAAATATCATAAAATATGTTAAAGTAGAATAATATCTTACCTATGAATGAACAAAAACACTTATCTGAGTAGTCTTCATTTGACATAAGAAACAGAACCTCAAATTTTCATGAAAATCTTCTCGAGAAAAATGTGTGAATTAAGTGAAAAATGGATGAAAATCAATGAAAATTGGTGAAACCGATCAAATAAATTTTATGTAATTGATGAAAATATGTGAAATTGATTTGTATGAAATTTATGAACCTTGCTGAAGTAGGTGAAAAAATGGGTGAAATCGGTAATAAAAAATGCCAGTAAAATCGATAAAACATGTGAAATCGATGAAAATTCGGGTGACATTTGTGAAAAAACATGAAACAAGTCGGTGAAAAATGGGTGAAATACATTAAGAATGGTTTAAATCATTGAAAAAATGTTAAAGTCTGTAAAATAATGTGAAATCAATGAAAAGTCAAGTGAAATTGATAAAAAAAAAAAAAAAACATACGAAATTAGTGAAATATAAGTTAAAATGATAAAAATAAGTAAAATCAGAAAAAGAAAAAGAAAAAGCTTAACAGGCAAAAGCAATATAAACTAAACCAGTGGAAACATTTTATATTTTAATTTGAATAAGAGAAAACAAAAAAAATTGATAAAAAGAAATAGGAAAAACAAAGGACAACAGGTTATAATTGATTAAGAACGAGTAAATCAATGAAAATCGAATTAAACTAATTAAGATAATAAGTGAAATGACTTATATCGGTAAAGAAATATCTTTCAAATGATAAGGTAAGTGAAATAATTTGAGATATACTTCAAATTAATTGAAGATGTATAACTATCAGGGCTGGCTTTTCTGGGAATCCGTCTTCATCCTCATTCCCTTCCGCGGCGGTTACTAGGCCGTTAGTTAGTTCCTTAATATATGTGAAATCGATGAAAATTCAAGTGAAATTCACGAAAAAATGGGTGACATCGGTGAAACGATGAAATTACATAAAAAAATGACGAAATATGTGACCAACGGGTAAAATCGGAGAAAAAAAGCTAAAGTCGATGAAAACATGTGAAGATTGGTTAAACTGGTAAAGATGAGTGAAACCAATAAAATAAAAAAAGTTCAACCAACAAAAGCAAATTCAAACCTTTAGAAAAATGGTTAAAATCGGAAAAAAGTACCCATGAGCAATCATTAATATGTGCTATTTTACGACATAATGAAGTTAATGTTACTCTGATTTACAATAAATATCACTGAAATTAAAGAGACATATACATCGTAGGTGCACTTTAAATCGGTGAAAAAAAATGCATGTGAAATCGTAAATACATTTGAAATCAACAAAAAAAATGGGGTAAAATTTGTGAAAAATAGATGAAAACAGGTAAAATTGGTTAAAATAAAAGTATAGTTGGTGAAAAATATGTGAAATAAATGAAAATTTATTTGAATGGAATTTCTAAGAAAAATGATGAGACCAATGAAATCCAGTAAAATTGGGTAAAATCGATGAAAAAGGATAAAATCGGTCAAAAAATATAAAGTTATAAGAACATATTTAATCAATGAAAATTCAGGTGAATAATAAGTGAAATATTGAAAAAACATGAAAAATAGGTAAAAACGAGTGAAATCAAAATCAATTAAAAAAAGAGTTTAACTGGTGAAATCAGTAGAAAAATGGTTTAATTGAAGAAAAAATACAAAATAAATTGACCAAAAATTAGAAAACAATGAAAAATATTATAACCAATAAAAAAAGGGAAGAATCACTAAAAAAATAAACTGGTTATAAAAATTTAAACAATGAGAACGTATGAATCAATGAAAGTTTAGATGAAATTTGTAAAAAAATCGAATAAAATCAGACAAAAAAGCTTGAAGTCGGCAAAAACATGTTTAAATAAATGAAAATTTTAGGTGAATAACATGTGAAATCAGTTAAATAGGTGAAAAAGAGTTAAATTTTAACCGACAAAAATAAGGTGAAATCGGAAGAAAATGGTTTAAATTGAAAAAAATCGACGAAGAATGAGAAAACAATGAAAAATATTATAATCGATAAAAAAATTAAATAGCAAAAACATATGAATCGATGAAACTTCGGATGAAATTGGTAAACACTGGTGAAGTTGGGAAAAAAAACTGGTGAAACCAGTAAGAAAAAATGCTTGTGAAATCGATGAAACTTCGGGTGAAATTTATGAAGAAACGGATGAAACTTGTGTCATCGGTGAATAATGGAAAGAACTAAATAATGTTCTTATGATCTTATTTTAGAACCAATTTTATAATATGTAATGACTAAATCGATCATCATTTTATATTTTATTACAACTATTCAAAGTCATCATTTTCTTATAAATCAATAATAATTAATAAAAATAAATTTCATAAAAAATAAATTGATCAGTCCTAAATATATGATATTATATGGCTATACTGACTAATTTTACTCTAATTTACGAAAAATATCCATGAATTAAAATTAGACACGTACGTCGTACAACGTACGTGCACTTTTCTACGGAAAAAAAAAGACCAAGTTTTTATTTGTTTGGTTAATGCAAGTCAATGTGGCTAATCACTATTTTAAGCATAACATCTCCATCAACAAGGCCATAAAGATTCAAGCAATGGTGTAATTAACAATTAATTCCCAATATCGCCTAATCCCAATTGCACATTCTTTAACCACATTTCCAAATCAAAAGCAAAAATGAAAGACCAGTTCGATTGGCTATAATTAGACCACCTAACTATATATACCATTTGATAAACACGAAGGTGGGTCAAATGATTCCATTCTTTTTTAATAACATGCAACATTAGTTTAATTGAAAGTTTTTTATCTTGAAATGGATATAATCAATAAAACAGACAACTAGGGGTATATAATATAGTAGTTTCATTTCCTTTCAGCCCACAATCAAATTAAGTGCACATTCTCTGATTCAATCTTAGTTGTTTCTTTCTTCTTCCTTTTTGAAGTGAAAATAATTAATTTGATGGGAGACAGTAAGAACCAGAGGCAAAAAGTTGGAGTCTTTAATGAAGTTTTGGAAAGACTCAGAAAATTGGATGTTGAAGAGGCTAATGAACCGGGTTTTGAAGATGAACTGAGGGCACACTTTACTATGCTTCCTCATCGGTAAATTTTGTTTTTTTTTTCTTTTTTCGAAATTTAGATTTGGGCCCATGTTTTTATTTATAAAGCTATGATTATAATTGTTTTAGGAAGTGGGATGGAGTGTGTTTTAATTTGTAATTCTTGATCAGCCGAGAATTTTAGTAAATTAGAAAGGGGGAAAAGTTGAAGATTGTTGATTTCATAAGTATATTTTGATTTTGCTTGACTGATAAAGTAGATTAATTTTTCTAGCTAGTTTGGCGGAACAATAATTATTTTGATGAGATTGAAGGAGTCTCTTTCTTACTTAGAAAATTTGGTGTATAGGTTATTAGGGAATTTAATTATATTGGAGTTCTTGTGATTGCTCTTGTTTCGGATCAATAATTGTTAAATAAAGCTCAAATCTTTTGCAAAGGTTATGAATGATGAAATGTTATCCATGTTTGACTTGATTTTGATACGCCCAGATTGCAAGATTATGAGTTCTTAAAACGATTACAACGTCTTTGATTATCCTGCGTTTACTTTAATTAGTTATGCATTGGATGTGGATCCTGAAAGGGTAGAGGATGTCCTAATCCACAAGAAATTGTTGAATATGGCACGTGATCCTCTCATCGCCATACCTGCAGTTGATGTCCGCCTTGTCCAGGTCTTTTTTTTTTTAAATGTTTACTTACCATGCTTGATTGATGTTACCCGCGCGATGCATGATAACTATAAGTCTTAACTAGCTCGCTCTTAGTTTATCAATTCAATTTCAACCAAAGTTTTGGTACTTTCTCCCTCCTTGATACAGGTGTGTGCTGTCTTTAATGGAAATCTCGGCGATTCAAGCTTCACTAGAGGAGGAGGTGATGGGTATGAGAAAAATAGTAGTTTTTATAAGGAAATATCATACAATGTGAAAAATAAAAAGGGATTTATGGTCTCGTCTATTTGTTTCAATTTGCAGCCTTATGAAAAATAAATAGAGTAGCTAGCTCATTTGCTATATTTTCTAATTTTTGCAGGCCACTGCATGAAATTACAATCTCAACAAAAGATAAGCCCAAGCACCTTAGTCGGGTAATGTAAAAAATTATTGAACTTAGTCCTTTTTTATTATGCTATCTTATTGCAGTAATATATCTGATTTTCTTTTTCTGGTGTAATAATTTAAGTCCAATTTCTATAATTTTCAGCTTTCTAATTACTTGATGTCTGGGATTGGGTTGACAATTCAAGAAGCTCATGCTTTTTGCACAAAGGATGGTTATTCCTTGATTGTCTTTGTTGTTGATGGTTGGAAAGAGGTACACTCAAATTACAATCTTTGCTGAATACTAATTTAAATTGTTGATTTGCCTACTTCAAATTCTCAGGGGATTGAGCAACTCAAAAATACATTGGTGAAGAAGATTCAAGACATGGATCAGGTACCAAACAACATGAACTCAGACGATAACTAATGTTGTTCGTGTCATAAAATTCACCGCAGAAGAAGTCGGTTTCCGAATAAGAAGTCTCTTTTGGACAAACAACATTGTACAATGTCTCCAAGTTCTTTATGAAAATTGAAGATTGTACAAAATTGTACGTGGTTATGACTGAAGTCTACATATATAAATGTGTACGTAAGTTCGATGTGCATATTACAGATGAAATTTATACATTTTCCCTCTTGTCGTGGACACTCGAGCCACTTGAATTTGCAAACTCGTGATTTTGTTTCCTTCACTTAATTAGTAGCTCAGCAGTTTCAAGCAATGAGGGAATTGCATTTTTCATACTAAAACATTTACCTATTTTATACATTTGCTACCATTTTCACCTTTGAGGGGTATTTGCAATTGGTCAGAAAATCTCTAAAAATCTAACAGGGTTATTTGTAATTTTCACTGCCCCAATCCCTCTCACTTCACCTCCGACACAACAACCACCGCCTCGACCTCCTCCCTTAGGCGTCACCACCACAACCCACCAAAACTCACCCTTACCGCCACCTGATCGAATAGGTGCCAAATTAAAACATGCAATGAATTAATACTTGAAGAGTTGTATCCATTAGTATTCATTTACTGACTTAATGAAAAGTTGCTTGCTGAACTTACCAATTCTTTGAAAAGCCACAACACTGAGACAACAATGCATCGATCTCTAGCATTTTAGTATTGAAATAAAAGGTGCATTCTTTCACAAATAGCCACAAGTTATGAAATAAAAGGTGCATTTTATTATAAATAGGCAGTAGTATTTATTAATAATTAATAACTTTATTATTTTATTAAATATATTAATATTTTTATATAAATTTAGATTTTGAGAAAATATATTTTTTTAATTCTGATTTATGTTAAAGTATTATTAGATCTATTAATATGCCTTATAAAACTAAATTTTGATTTGTTCGTAGGTGTCTTATTCGAGTTAATTTTAAAATAGGGCAACAATGTGGACTAATATCGTCAGTAAATTTGAATATGAGGGTCAGGGTCATTTTGCCTACCTGAAATGTTATGGGGTAGAATTATCATTCAATATATGTAATGACATCAATTTTGCAATAAAACTTAACTGACATGTCATCACAAAATGGTGATTTTTAACGGCGATTCCATAAGTGATTCAATTTCTTAAAACATGCATGGTATCAAATATGCCGGCCTCAATTTTTATGGTACTACAAGTGAAAATCGGCATATACTTTGATACCACAAGTACAATTTTTTTTAGTTCCCCAAAAATTTCTCAACATCAAAATAAAAGTCCCTCGTTCTTAAATTATTTGCCTCTACTTACTTTTCCCAATATAAGAAAACAAAGTTCATTTATCATAAACTCCTACACTGGGCTAAATGGATTTTACCCCCTCTAAATTATGAGGTTTGTAGCACTTTCCCCCTAATGTATAAAATGTAACAGTTAAATCCCTAAAGTATTAAATGTAACAATAAATTTAACCTTTTCCAGTAATATATATATAATACCCAAATGTATTCAATGATATTTTATTATTATTACATATTATTCCCTCTTTATGGAGGAAAAAATCCGGACTTCTGAACTTCCACGAAAGAAAAAAAGGAATTTGTCAAAATCTTTTTAGCAATTAATGACTTTCTGACTTTTTTTTTTTCTTCACCTCAATCATTAGATACTGCTCGAGTTTGGGGAAAATGCAAGATACTCTCATGTGTTATGTTAAACCTGCAAGAAATTACCCTGTAAAATTTTTATTGTGTCAAACTTCCTTGTGTTCTCAAAAACCCTACAAATAACACCCAATTTGTAAAAAAATAGGTCATTTTGGATCGACAAATTTCAATAAAAAATTTGAAAGATATTTTGAGTGAAATTGTAGGGACCAACTTAAAGTATTTTAAAAATGGTTTCTTACAGATTTAGCATAACACAAGGGAGTGTTTTGCATTTATCCCCTTGAGTTTCTTTTATCGATATGATTTTCATTTAAAATGTTGCGGATGATGTAAAAAGAAACATGCTATTGTATAAACAATTTACATATTAAATCCTCAAGCATTGAAGCAGATCGAGCTAGATGCGGACGAATTACGAGGTGTGGATTTTAGCTGGGTAGACATCTAATTAAATGAGCTATTAAGCGTCAGGACATATATTCTTAGTTAATCGATATATATTCTTAAGTGTCTAGTTATTATTAGATCACACATAAATAAAAATAGCCTATGATATACAATTAAAATAAACATAGTAGTAATTTATTCATGAACTTGGTTTAAAAACTTTTGCAAATTACATTCCAACGTACGACGACATAGTTATTTAGTGCACGAAGGGTTTCGCAATTTGGTCCCATGGAAAGCTCTTGGGGGATTGACTGTGAAATTGAACCATCGAACATGTCGCTTATCTTTGCGTACCATCGGGCAACCATTAGGACAACCACTGGCGGAGCTATAAAGGGGCTGGGGGGGGGGGCGGTCGCCCCCCAAGAAAATTCTGGATATTCATATATATATATATATATATATTTTATTTATAAATTCTGATGAAGTTGGTATGTGGTCTACTGGTTAAGGTACTTAAATTTATGCTTGAGGGCCAGTGTTCGAACCCCATGGAGAACATTCTCCTCTTTTTATTTAATTTATTGTATTTATTTATCAAATATCAATTATTACCCTTATTAAGTTACAAAATGTTTTTTTGGTGCTTTATTACTTCCTAAATATTTTAAACCATATATTTAATGGACTCTTAATAAATTTGCTTTTTCATCATTTGTTGGATAAAACAATTGCTAGTATTATGCTGGATAAAATTATAGTGTTACTTTAAATTAAAAAAAATTTATTCTATCATATTCAAAAAGCCATCGAGTTTGCTACCAAAAAAATTCCGCCCCCCCTAGAAAAATTGTCTAGCTCCGCCACTGAGGACAACGATGTTTGCATCGACCGGCTTTCCAACATGGACAGTTACAATTAGTAACATGCTTATCCATTGGGCACTTGCAACACATTTTATAAAAATTTCCATTTAGGTAAGTGCAAACCATTGGAAATCTGCACAAGCTACAAAATACTGAAGGAACTGGTGGTGGACAAAATGAAACTGCCTCTATAGAGTGATCTGTCATTAATATTAATCCTGTTTATATACATTTATATCATGCAAAGATTTAAATAAATTTATCAAAAATTAAAGACAATGAGAAGAAAAAAGAAATTAATTAAATGAACAAACCCCAAGAAAGAAACAGCGAGATTAAGATAGGGAGGTTCTTCTCCATGTTTGAGCTAGCTAGCTAGCCAGCCCTGCAATAATTAAAAGTGGCTTTTTAATTTTACCTTATAATAATTGAATATAATTTTGTGATTAATTAACTGATGCTCACAAATTAGTGGTCGGTCACATCGTTCATATAATAGTTTGGTATGTCATATCATGTGAAGATAAGCGACTGCCGTTACCTATGAAAATGAAAGTACATACTTATCTTCAAAAGTGTGACATACGGAAAAAAGAAAATTACAATTATTGCTACTTACTTCATTTCATATATATTATCTTTTAAGAAAATGCGTTCATCACTTCATATTCATTTATTGACTAACTTTAAAAAGGGTGAAATCAAAGTGATCAACAGGTAATCTTTTTAGTTCATTTATCTTTCCGCAATTTGCATGGATCTATCCACTACTCTCTATTTTGCTTGAAGGAAATACTTTACATTATAGTAATTGTGAGTGAGAAGGCGGGGAAATTCTTACCTAGACCGGGTTTGGCCGAACCCCAAGCAACTACATGACAAGTGCAATACACTTGCTTGGTGATTGGATGGGTTTGACCAAGCCAGACTTGGACAAGAATTTTCCAAGAAGGCGTTGTGCCAAAGTATGTAAACATGAGTTTGTGCCAAAGTAAACAGTTCAGGACAGGTTCAGGGACATGGAAGCGTTTAATACCACTCGGACGCTGTTAATGTTAGGGAATATATGGTTTCATTAGAATTAGTTTCGATGCAACGGTGAATTTCGGAAAATGCACGATTCTACTATAATTGTGTTATGTGAAATTTGAACAAAACTATCATGTAAATTTTTTTGTATCAAACCGGATTCCTTGTATTTTCAACGCCCTCTGCATAAAATACCCAACCCTATTCGAATTTTTTACCATTAACATTTGCGGCGCGAAGGAAATAGACTAGCTCATGAAATAACATCTTTCTAGTTTGGATGCTTATACTCTGAACTTTCTACTTGTAGCTATCTAGAATATTGTCTTTTATATGAGTTGAATAGTGAATAAAAACTATTTGTTACCCAAAAAAAATGTTAAAACACCCTTGTATTTACCTAATTAATAAAAAAACCTCAATGTTATTTTAATAATAATAAAAGAAAAAAGAAAAAGAAAGATCTTAGTGTTAACTAGTCAAAAATATTTACCCTTCTCACAAGTCCATTATATAAGTGTAATTATTCTTAGTGATCTGCATAAGAAGTGATAATTACACATTTATACATCTAGAAATTATTTTTTCCTCAATAAAGTATGAAAATACGATGTTGACTTACAAAGTTAACAATAACTTTCATGTTAACTTTAAAAATTAACGATTACCCCACTACAGTCGACTATTAATTTTCAAACATCTACACTCAAAATCATGTATGAGTTCTTAAAACCCATAAATTAAAACATAATAACAATTTCAATACAAATGCATAGTGTTAAAAAATTCGCTGAAATCATTCAAATTAAATTTTCGAAATCAAAACCGAGCAAATCGAACTAACAATGATCAATATGGACTTATAATTGTTGCCAAATGGAAAATAAATAAAAAATAAAAATTAGTCAGGACAGATAAGCACCGACGCTGATCTGAACCATCCAAACTATATATTATGAGCCACAAACGTGGTGCTAGCTTGTCTTGTTTACATGTCCAAACAGATGTCACTGCTAAGATTTTTGTACGAATAAAATAAAATAAACGCCGAATATTGGAAACAAAGAAAACATAATTAATTGAAGACACGTTTGAACTTGTCGTTTTATAATGTTCAGTTGTTCATGGAAGAAGTACCAGTCATGTTAAATGGCATATTGATCTCCAACTCTCGTGGACTTTCTGATTGCTACTCCTATTATAATAAGCTTTAGGATTAGACAATTCATGATTTTGATTAATAAATCGAAAGAATCTATATTATTAAAATAGAACTCTTTCTCTTTCTTAAATTATTTATTTCATCACTCGTCAATAAGTGATTGATTTAGTGAATTGACATGTTATTACAATATAATGAGCTTAAATTTATATTTTTGTTGGGAGAAATTCTCACTTAACATGTACAATGCGCCTTAAAATGAATTAAATCATTGATGAAAAAAAAAATATTTATACGTACCTCTATTTTGTTTTCCCAATATAGGAAAAGAAAGCTCACTTGCTTACAAAACAATATTCTTTTGGTAGCATAAAATAGCTTATAAAAACATAATTTTCTTATATCGTGAAATTATTATTTGAATTATTTATTAAATCAGTTTAACCAGAACACTGATTATAAAATATTTTTCAGTGAGATCAAATAACCGTAATAATAAGTTGTTAAATTAACAATTTAACCAGAAAATTGAATACCAATAAAATCCTAATAAACATATTAGTTGCAGATTATAAATATTAATTAGTATTAGTATTTCTTTCACTGAGAGCAAACAACTCTAGTAAAATGGATGTGGTTAAATAAACAATTAACGAAAAAATTGATCAATTCATGAAACTGCAATTTGTAAGCAATTTTATGATATAAAAAATGCTGCATTTTTGCTAGCAATCATATGGCGACTTGAAGGGAAAAACAACAATTTGGTATCACTAATTAATTGAGGAAGATATAACTTATTGTTAACAAATATTTTTCAAATAATACTTTTCATTTTTTCAAAAGATAAACAGTTTTCGTAATACTTACCTAAAACTCTAAACAAAGAATTAAAGGATTATCATAAGGAAGAAACTTTACATAGCCGGGTAGAATAACGGTAATCTACAAACGAGTTCCATTAAATAAATTGCAGTGAAAACATATAGCCCAAAGAATTTTATTTTTTTAAAAGAACCAAGATGACTACAATCAAGAAACGACTTCAACCGATACAATGTTAACCATGTAAGAAAAGATTCACTCCTAAAAAAATAAACTAATTAAAAAGATAATGAATAGAATTATAAGTAAACAATCTACGAGATAAGGTTATCAATATTCAACCCAAAATATAATATATTCTATCTCGATTCTCCTACATCAAGATATTTCCAGTCAATCATAGAAATGAAATACTTGTTTGTAAATTGTAATTTTCATCTTTGCTAGACTGTTGTGTGATGATTGTCTATTTTACGATCTAATTAATGATATTGAAAAACAAAAATAAATTATCTGAAATCTTACAAAAATAAATTTACGATCTAATTAATGAATTGTTTGATATCGGATTAAGGTCTCTTTGTGATGACCTTTCAAATTGCTCTAAAGTCCAGAATTATATTTCATGTCATCTAGCATAACAAATTAAAAATTTAATGCATGCTTTGTTTGATAAGAATTCAAATTTGACTTGAAATCGTTAGAATAAAAAAGAATTATGAAGATATTTACACCTCATTTTCGTTCAATAATGGACTCAAAACATATATAGATGTATTCATGTTCAATACGGTAATTTGATACCACTTATCGACACCATTATAAATATTTACTAAGAGCAAATTACGTATAAGCTAAGTATACGTCATTCATTGATTTCTTATCTTATCTATAACATTTATTGACTACTTTACAGATATATATAATATATATTTAGGTGATAAGTGCATATATAAGAGAACAAAATTGTGACATATAGATTAATTTACCTAAACTCACCTAATCTAAAAAATATAATATATTTATTTTGTATTTAAAGAAGTAATATTTATAGGAATTAATATGTAAAATAAAAATTATTACTAGGTGAGTGCGGCTAAATCTAATTTAGAGTCTTTAGACGCTTATTAAAAGAAGAAGAAAAAATCTAGTTTATACAAATTATTTCTTCAACGTGCTCAATGTTTTATCACGACCGTTCGATCTCTACGAGATTTGGATGTCTCAGATTTTTTTTGTTCCATTTCGTCTTCTCACTTAAAAAGCTCCTCTTTCATGAGATGGTCTAAGCTGACTCAGGACTTGTGTGATCCACCAAACGATTCCACTAGAATTGTGCCACTTGGCAAAAGTCCTAACCCTTCTAATGTATGAAATACCAAAATTTCCTTTTTTTTTTATTAAAAAAAAAAGAAAAAACTAACTCCTAATTTGCCACCCACCCTGCTCAAATCCCAGCATCGCCGCCATCCATTGTTTGACCGACACCCATTGAAGCTCGTCGTTTTTATTCTGTCTGCCATTGGAAGCTCTCTAAGTTCTGGTACTGAAACATTTTGTTCTACATTTTTAGAAATTAAATTTTGGGGATTGAAGTTCACATCCAGAGGATTACGATGGAGCAAGAAATTCTGAGAAAGGTGGAGAAACGAGCCCAAAATCGGGATATGAAACCTGCGGAAAAAAAAAAAGGGTTTACGATTTTGATCTTTAAATGCAATAATTGAACTATTCATTCAACAGAATATGGCAATTGACAATTTAAATCCCTAAACTAGTTTTGACGAATGTCACCGAACAATGGTCACCGTTCGTGGAAATGGTGGTGACGCTTCCTTCACCGGTTAAAAAAGGTTAAAGAAGACAAATGGGCATAAATGTCAATTGGAATTGGTGTTCACCGAAAATTGGTGGGCTCATATACCTTTTTTCCACATTTTAAAGGTTCATATACTAGATTGCACGGATACGGATACGTCGATACGGTATAATATGATATGAGTACGGCGATACGGATTTTCAAAATTTATAGGATTCGATACGGCAAAAATATGTGTCTGTATATTTAAAAATATATTATAATAAGAAAGCAATGTTTTAAAAATTTATTAAAAAAATTATGTAATATATATTTAGTTCACTTTTTATTCCATATTAAAATAAATAATGTTATCTACCTCTTATATAAATGTTCAAGTAAAACCATAGTATTAATATCATAGGCAAAGTCTTTGGCTCTGTACAGATTTTCAAGCGTTTTATGTAGATTTACTTTGATAATATACATAATTTAGAAATTATTTGTAAAAATACATGTTCTCAATCTCAAGTATTCTGGGTGTTTTCGATTTGCCTTCCTTTGTTTCCGATACATATCTTTTTTATTTTTTATTTTTTATTTTCTTATTATTGAAAGTATTTCACAAGTATCGTGTGAGTTCTGAGTATCCAAGTATCCAATACACATACAATACTGCACAGTATATAATTTCGGAATATCCATGCAACCAAATTCATATACCATTATACTATAATTTTTAAGATACAAATATTAAAACACAATTTGTCAGGACTCTAGTACCATTGATGAATCAAAATAGAATTCACCACTTCCCATTCACTTCACCACCTTTGCTGTTCATTAGTCAGCACCCTGTAAATAACAGCTCATCACCTTCCCCCATCACAAAATCTAAACAATGAAATACTACCTACTAGGTAATAAGTAATAAATTCGCTTTAACACAATTAAATAAAGGAATTTATAAAATTACCAAACACTTCAAAATCCTTCATATCTTTCACAACCACACCAACACGAAGAAGAACGCCAAATTCTCTGAACCCAAAACACCGCCTGCACCACCGCCGCCGCAACCATGCAGTCATCTTCACCTCCCAACGACGCCAATATAAAAGTCGGCGGCGCCCAAGGTTCCCCCAACAAAACCAGAATGTGGAGGGATTCAAGTTACGACTTCACAAACGACGCCGTAATGAAAGCCGCCGCGAAGTCCGAGGACTTCGATTTCATAACGGAGTCTCCGTTATCTCATAATTCTCCGTTATCTAAAATACCCGAAAGCCCGAGTGTGACTAATTACGGCCAACTAACGCCGAGAGGCGTCCGGGTTTCATATAAAGAGAGTATCGAACCGGTTCCGAACCGCCGGTCCAATGCTGAATCGGATGAGGTTCTGGTTTGCAGCTCAAACAGTTCCTTTCGAAGAAAATCAAGCTTAATGAGAACCAAAACAAAATCCAGGTTACTTGACCCTCCTGATGAAAAATATCGAAAATCACAAACTCATAGAATGGCTAAATCAAAGTTATTAGGAAAAGGGATGATCGAAATTGACGAAGATGACCCTTTCTTAGAAGACGATTTACCCGAGGATTATAAAAATATGAAGTTCAGCTTTATTTCCGTTTTACAATTAGTGAGTTTGATTTTATTAATCGTGGCTTTAATTTGTAGTTTGACTATTAATTCTTTTAAAAGAAAAACTGTTTTCGAATTGGAGCTTTGGAAATGGGAAGTAATGATTTTGGTTTTGATTTCCGGGAGGTTGGTTTCCGGATGGGGGATTAGAATTGTGGTGTTTTTCATAGAACGAAATTTTCTGTGGAGAAAACGTGTTTTGTATTTTGTATATGGTTTGAGAAACGCGGTTCAGAATTGCATTTGGTTAGCTTTAGTGTTAGTAGCTTGGCAGTGCATTTTCGATAAGAAGGTCGAGAGGTTAACTAATCGAAAGATTTTACCTTACGTGACAAAGATTTGGGTGTGTCTTTTGGTGGGCACTGTGTTTTGGCTTCTCAAAACATTGATGGTTAAGGTATTAGCCTCGTCTTTTCACGTGAGCACGTTTTTTGATCGGATTCAAGAAGCTTTGTTCAATCAATACTTGATTGAAACTCTTTCAGGGCCACCGTTGATTGAGATTCAACATGAGCTAGAAGAGGAGGAGAGAGTTATCGTTGAGGTTCAAAACCTTCAAAATGCGGGGGCCACGGTCCCCCCAGATCTCAAGGCTACTATGTTTCCGAAAAGTGGGAGAACAATTGGGAATACTCCTAGGAAAAGTACGGTGTCCGCGGGTACTAAGAGTAATGCGTTTTCGAAGGTTATGAAGGAGGAAGAGGTGGAGAAAGGAATTACGATTGATCATTTGCATAGTCTGAATCAGAAGAATATATCGGCTTGGAATATGAAGAGGTTGATGAATATTGTGAGGAAGGGGACTCTCTCGACTCTAGACGAGAAATTACAGGGCTCGACTCATGAGGATGAGGCAATAGTGGAGATCACAAATGAAAACCAGGCTAAAGTTGCTGCCAAGAAGATCTTTGTCAATGTTGCTAAACCGGGATCTAAGTAAACTTCTCCTCTTGATTTCGTTTCCAACTTCAATTTAGTGTCCATGTTTTAATTTCTTCTCTTTCATGTTTTATAATAGGGATACATGCAAGAAACTCTCTCATGTTATGCAAAACTTGCACGAAATCATCATCTGAAATGTTTATTGCATTGAATCTCTCTGCACTTATAAATATTCTGCACAAAATTCAATATTAAAATATTTATTGCATAGAATCCTACTATACTATTAACTATTCAGCACCAAGCCTTTTATTCGTAAAAATATTGGAAGCCTATTTTGTGTTTTATGGATTTCGTGCAGAATATTCAATAATACAGGGGGACTTTATGCAATAAACATTTCATTGCTTCCCATTTGAATTAGACATAGCTAGTATTATTTTTATTAGTTTAAATTTTTATATGCTAACATCCTTGTGATCAGATACATTTACCATGAGGATTTAATACGCTTTTTGCGAGAGGATGAAGTTTCAAAGACTATGTCTCTCTTTGAATGTGATGATGACCATAAGGGAATCAGCAAACGAGCTCTTAAAAATTGGGTGGTACGTAAAATTATCTTTCATTTTTCGTCTTATCACGCAGGTGGTGCTAATACTTTTTTTTATATGAATGTATTTAGTCTACGACAAATACATTAACGAGATATTTTGAATTTCTTACATGCAGGTAAATGTATTAAGAGAACGAAGAGCTCTTGCTTTGTCTCTAAACGACACAAAAACTGCTGTGAACAAACTACACCAAATGCTTAATGTAATGGTGGGAGTTATCATTATTGTCATCTGGCTTCTTATACTCAAAGTTGCGACCACAAAGTTCTTTATCTTCTTAAGCTCCCAACTTCTTCTAGTCGTGTTCATGTTCGGAAACACATGCAAGACGACATTTGAAGCTATTATCTTCTTATTTGTGATGCATCCATATGACGTGGGTGACCGTGTTGAAGTCGATGCAGTTCAGGTAAATTGCCATATTGTTTAAGGATTTACTCATGTATTAATATATTACTTTACACCGTGAATGGTACTTGGATTCTTTTTATTTCAGATGGTGGTTGAGGAGATGAATATTTTGACAACAGTTTTTCTCAAGTTCGATAACCACAAAATCTACTACCCGAACAGTGTTTTATCCACGAAGCCCATCCACAATTATTACCGTAGCCCTGATATGGGAGAAATAATCGATTTCTGTATCCACATTTCAACTCCCGTGGAGAAGACTGCCCTAATGAAGGAGAGGATCAAAAGGTATGTAAATTATCTTCAATTCCTGAAATTTATTACCAATTTAATTTAAGTCTCGCCGCATAGAATAAGTGTACCATCTCTCTATTAACTCTTGATTGTTTTGTGTGCACTTGTAGTTATGTTAACAATAATAGTGACCATTGGCACCCGGAGCCAAGGATAGCGTTGAGAGAGATTGAGGATTTGAACAGGTTGAGTTGGACTATATGGCTCAAACAGAGGATGAACTTCCAAGACATGGCCGAAAGATGGCAAAGAAGAGCACTTTTGATCGAGGAGATGGTTAAAATTTTCAGGGAGCTCGATATTGAGTACCGATTGCTGCCCCGTGATGTAAATGTACGCAACATGCCCACTTTGAGTTCGACTAGGGCTCCATCTAATTGGACTCTATGTGGTGCTAATTGAGCTTTATTGAGCATGCATTGGTTGGGGTTAAACATATACATATTGTAACATAATTCTTTTTTCTTGATATAGATATGCAGTTGAAATGTTGTTAAGTACATAAAACAATAATTATGTGTACATGGATATTATTGCATTTATAAATCATATGTCTATGTTTCCTAATATGCCCTTTAATTTAAATTTCAATATCAATGTCATTTAATTTGATTTAAATTAGTCAACTAGTAGTTTGCTTCAAGAACCATATATATGGATTTACATCCTCCACGACCCATACAATGTCTAATTAACCATACGGAGTATATCATTTTACAAGCACCCTTACAATATTATGTCTTATTAATTAGATGTCACCAAATATGATTGATAGTGGAACTTCCTCGAGATTCAACTCGATATTCATTGGTGAACATCTCTTTGACTCATATACCTACCAAGTCAAATATTGTTTAATAACTTTTGAAACTTTGTTATAATTTATAAGTTAACCCGATAAACAAGAAATGACAATGAGAAGAGACGTTCCTTTTGAAGGCTTTTATCTGATACTTAACATAATGCACGCAAGGTTGTTTGATCAATCATAAGTTCGCTTGAAAATTTCTTAATCTTAATAACGATATCGGCAAGATGTTCTATTTTTCCATAGAAATAGATTCGTTCAAGAAGAACTCGAGAAGATGTTAATCGTAAACGAGAAGATTGGTTACATAGAAAGAAGAAAATAGATTCGTATTCATATACATGAGAATTATTTAAGAATAAGAATAATCTTTAATTTCTTTTATGAATTTGAAAAAGAAGAACTTGTTTTTTTTGGAATAAAAACACTATTTCAATTACAATACTAGTTGAACAAGAATCATATTAAATGCAAATAAGAGGCATATAATATAATGTCAAACTAATAATTTAAAGTATTTGTATCAATTTAAACCCGTTCCATTTTTCAAATTATTTTGAAATAAACCAATTTCCAACACTATATGATTCGATAAAATTAAAAATTAAAAAAACACGTTACGCATCTATTTGATTGTGACATAGCCGAGAGAAGCCGACTAATGAACTAAAAGATGAGAAACTATCCATTCACAATTTAAAATCGTCTAGCACTTGGTACAAAAAAAAAAAAGAAAAACTGCTAACCCCAACTAGCTAGTATTATGTTTATTATTTAAATTCTTATATTATAAGCTAGCAAGTCTTTGTGATCATATACATTTACCACGAGGATTTGGTGTCTCTCTTTGATTGCGAGGATGAACTAAAGGGAATTAGTCGGGCTCTTAAAAAATAGGCGGTAAGACCATCTCCAACAGTTCTCTTAAATTTTAGCTTTTTATCTTAAAATTGAAGGGGTGAACATTATTATACATGTCCATTTTTTACTCTGCACTCCAAAAACTAGTTTATATTTTAAGATTCTACTTTTAAACAACACCATCACTTCACTCCAACATCTAATTTATATTTATTGAACTATTTTTAATAATAATTTATATATAAATATTAGTGATATATATAATATTTATTTATTTAATATTAGTAAAATTTACTTTTTTAAAATATTATAATTTCGATAAAATAATATGAATTTGAATAAAATAATCATGTTTTATGAATTTAAATTAAATGATTCGTGAAAGTAATATGAAATTAAAATATCAATATTTTGAAAAAATAATATGAATTACTATTTAAGATAGGGAAATTATAACTTTCCATGTAAAATGACTTTTTAACAATTAACTTCAAATTTATAATTTTTGCTAGGTCTTATAATATAAGAGCTCTGTTGGAGCTCATTTTTTCCCCAAAATTTATAATTTTTTTTTATATTTTGAGTTATAAATGGCTTGTTGGAGATGGTGTAAGTATCTCTTTATTTTTTCTCTTATCCATCATCTATAGAGGGCTTTTTTTTTTGTATATTTACGACAAAAACATTACGACCTTTTTTTTTGTTTGTTCCTATACAAAAACATTACGACCATCAAACCGCATTTCAGCCAAATTGAAGAAAGGTCATTTAGCTTTCCAAATAATTTTTTCATATTTTGAGTTATAAATGGCTTGTTGGAGATGGTGTAAGTATCTCTTTATTTTTTCTCTTATCCATCATCTATAGAGGGCTTTTTTTTTTTTTTGTATATTTACGACAAAAACATTACGACCTTTTTTTTTTTGGGTCCTATACAAAAACATTACGACCATCAAACCGCATTTCAGCCAAATTGAAGAAAGGTCATTTAGCTTTCCAAAAAAAAAAAAAAAAGGTCATTTAATTACTACTTTGGAGACAACCTCGAATGAATTATTGTATTTATAGTCCATGTTATTCATTCATTTTATTTCCTTTGGTTTTAGCAGTGTTTAATAATCGGACCAGGCAGTTCGATTGGTTTAACCGATAACTGGTTGGTAATCCGACCCGATCAACCCTCCAAAACCAATAATCTTCGAGCCCAGTTCAAATCGAAAAATAATCTGTTAAAAGTCGGTGAACCGATTGAACCACTAGTTCACTTATTACAAAAATAAATAACAATAAACTAGAGATTTTTTACTCATTTATTCTTCCCCAAGTCCAGGTATATGTATGTTTTATTATAAAAGAATTTAGGTGATAAAATTCATCTAATATTTTCTCTTTTCTATAGGTGATTAGTAATAAAATTATTGTTTTGATATGGTGTATATCATAATTTGTATTATTGCTTTAATATTATGTTATCATTGTTGTAATTTTCGGATGTTTGGTGTTTATTTTAATTTATGTCTATGTTTTGGATATATGATGGTTTATTTTTTAGTTTGTTTTCTTCTTGTTGAATATTGATGTGATAATTCTTGTTTGAAAATGTTATGTTGAATTTAGAATTGCATAATTACTTGTGTTTGTTCTTATTTTTAATTACTTTGATGATTTTTGTCTAATAGTTGTAATTTGTGAGATAGTATTTGATTTATGAAAATAACTTGAAAAAGTTTGGATAAAAATTGATTTGTTTAAATAGTTGATTATATACGTTAAAACTTAAATTAAATTATTATTTTGTAATTACGTTACACCGATTGAATCAACGGTTGGTTAAATCTATCCAACCAATAACCAGTAAGAGTCCTATTTTTAAAACTTTGGCTTTAAGAAACAACCTCGAACGAATTATTGGATTTATAGTCCTTGTTATTCATTTATTTTATTTAAAACTATTTTTATTTCCTTTTGTTTTTACAAGTATGTTACATAGTGGTTGTATAAGCGTGTTAGTTTTCTTTACTCTTTAGCGCTTCTAGGTCTCTTAAGTTTGTGACCTATTGTTTTTTTCAATTCAGGGAGAATAAAATACAATTCTCCAATTTCCAATTTTATTTGTTCGTTTTCATCTTCAAGAATTCATTTAACAAGTTCGTTGTTGAAATTTGTGAATGAATATCAATTCAAATTTTCATAATCAGATTAAACAGATCATTTAACAAGTTTTGCCATATACTATTATTTTATTTATTTAAATATTTATGACTAGAAATGCACCTCATGAGGAGGTTTTGCTACATTGGCTAAGTAGTGACACAAGAATTGGAAGGATTTTAAAGAATACGTAGACTACAACTTCGATTTTAAGAGGACTAAATTTGTGGCAACTTAAAATATAAAGGATAGTAAATTTTTTGTTAAAACTACATGTATCCTATTTTCGCGTATAGGAAAAAGTTAAAAGGACTAAGTAAAAGTTGTTGTTATTATCCCAATTATGTATAAGGTCTCACCATCTTCTAAAACCTTCTACACACTTGTATATCAATCTAAGTATCAATGGATACGTAAATGTATATTTAGTACCACAATTTAAAATTTGGTTGCAACGTTCATACCAGTATCAAATAATTGAATTGGCTACGTACCGCACATGACTGTTATCTCATCTATTGATTGAAAAATAACGTTTCAATCACTTTTGGAGGAAAATTAATCTCATGTTTTATTTTTTTGAGAAAAATTATAATGTTTTTGGAGCAACACTTTTCATGACCATTTTTAATTTTGACGAATATGTTATACTCTCTATGGAATGAGGGAGATTGCTCCTTCAAAAGTTTCACATATAAACTATTCTTTTACAAATAACTAGATAAATTAAACAACATGCATATCATATAAGGGTAAATAGTTAATAGGTATATAAGATATCGATATAGTCTAAAAGTTGAATTTTCGGAAAAAAATATTAATAGGTGTTAAACAATGTCTTTATAAATTAAATTAATTGATATTATTTTATACGGTTATTAAATAACGTCAGAAGACTCACAACTAAGATTTTTGTACAAATAAAATAAACCTCGGCGCCGCGCCTAAAAAACATAATGAAGACACGTACGTGGAACACTGTCGTTTTCGTTTAATAATGTTTATGGGAAGTAGGAATGAATGACGTGAAATGTTCGGAATGGCACATTGGTCTCCAATTCTCGTTGACTTGTTGTGCTTTAGTTAGACAACAACTCCATTGGGTTAATATCAAAATAATCTATTCATTAAAAAACTACACTCTTTTGTTCTTAAATTATTTGCTTCTATTTTCTCTTCCCAGTCCCAAAACAAAGCTCATGTTTTTTTAAAATTGAAAAATAATTGGAGAAAATATACTTTCATATAAATCAACGATTTACTATCAAAATTGTTAGCCACTATATTTCATAATCAAATTGTAAAATTATTCAAAAATTACAATTTTCTTAATTCATATGTACCAAAAATAAAAGAAATAAGAATTATGGGATGAAGAGAATATCTTAGGGAAATAATTTTATAAGAGGATTTTTCGATCAATCTTTATTTACCATTTGAGAATTAATTAGCCTCATTACACGTAGTAATGATGAAATACTTGAGTAATTAGAACTTGATGTATATATGATGATTATCTATTTTCAAATCTAATTAATGATACTGTAAAATCAAAGTAAATTAATAATTTGAGATCTTAAGTACTCGAATTGTCTGAAACAACGATATATATTTCTTTTTTCCTCCTTTGAATAACTCGTGCATTCTGATGGGTTTAAGCTTACTAGAGCAATATTCTGGTAATTTTTAACATTTAAATTAGACCAAATTATTCTTAGAGGATAAAACTAAGAAAAAAAGAAATCGAAATAATGCTCCTAATTTCACGCAGTGCATGTCGGATTGCTTAATAGCTTTTTTAGTCAGATAAAACTTCTACTGCTTCACATCTCCATCTCAAAACAAGCACTCAATCTCCCTTGTACAAAGAGACCAATCTCACTTGTACGGGAAGAGACTAGTTACTATAAAATAACGAACTTAGGTTCGTATTTCTGTTGGGATCGAGAGATTCTCACTTAATATAACTGACGCGCGTCACGCGCCTTGGAAACATTAAACCTTTGAAAATCAATAAAAAAAGAGGTCGAGTTCAACTGGGATTTGTTGTTTAACTTCGGCTCTATTGCGTTAACAAGTCAAATCACTCTCAAATCCAAAATTATATTTTCACAATATTTGCATAACAAATTAAAATTTGATTTGAAATCGATAAACTTAAAAAAATAAAAAATAAAATAAATGTGAAGATAATATAACCAGTTGAACTCAGCTCAGACACTCAGTTATACCGCATTTTCGTTTAATAATTGAATCAAATGTAAATGCATTCATGTTCAATAATGTTTCCCTAAAAACATGTTCAATAATGTAATTTGATTCCACTTGTTGATACCACCACTAATATGTTCCAATTACTAGAGCAAAACACAAGCTAATCTACGTCATTAATTGATTCCTTATCTTATTGTATCATTCACAATATATAATTAGGTT
Source organism: Penstemon barbatus (assembly GCA_003313485.2). Classification (NCBI taxonomy): domain Eukaryota; kingdom Viridiplantae; phylum Streptophyta; class Magnoliopsida; order Lamiales; family Plantaginaceae; genus Penstemon; species Penstemon barbatus. Next base: position 15,268,647 of record CM064878.1, read on the forward strand.
AAAATTATACTAGCTTATTCCCGTGCTATGCACAAATTCAAATCATTTATTTTAATTTGTATTATCAAAATAAATTATAATATATTTGATCACTACAATTTTTTTGCCTCTAATAATTACAACTGAAATAAATTTTTACAGTGCTAAAAATATTTATAAAGAATAAATTAATCGGAACAAATGTTTCATATATTTTTTTCCTTATGAGATATAGACAATGAAGATTGACAAAAAAAATTTACTTAAACTATCCCTCAAGAATAAAAATACCAGGAAATAAGAGAACAAATCGTGACATAATAAATGCACCTTAATTTAGAGGTGTTCAACGAGACAACAAAATCATTCCTACACAAACCAATCGCTACTTGCGGGTTGATGGTTGAATGGATTGATCTGGAACTACTCAGAAAAAATATCTCAAATTACAATCGAACTTAAGTTTGTATATTAAAAAACTGCATAAAATGTACTCAATAACGATATTTGGATATAAATTGCAAAAGTTATATGCATGGAATATAATTTATGGTTTTTTTTTAATAGTATAAGTACATATAGGCTTTTAACTTTTTGTCATACACTGAAACTCCAATTTACCCACTAAAAAACACAATATTCTACATACTTCGTTGTCACTATCTAAACAGCAAAAGTGCAATGAATGCCATGACGTTAGTTTTCAAAATTTTAAAATTATAAATAGCTGTAAAGATTATTCTAGCTTATTTAGCATGGGCAAAAAAAATCGTTTGTAGTTTTCATTCACATTAAGTATTCATTGATGATTATATTTTGTGATATTTTTATTAATATTTTTATTTTGGTTGTTTATGTGAACTTGTGAAATTTATTCATAGATGAAAATAAAATAAAATATTTTTTATCATGCTAATTTTTTTTATAAATGATATTATTTTGTGCATTTAATTAATTAAAAAACAAAAATACTTTAAAGTTGACAAGGTGCAGAACCCGCTTTAATCCGAATCCGAATTAACCACAAAATACAATCTCAAAATTCATATAATTAAATCAAATTTAATATAAAAGTATAAAACCACACTAAATCGTAACGCATGCAACCCTACCTACATTCACCTAAACTTAAAACGTAAGATTACCAATATCTTCCTAGATTACTATTAAGGAAATAATTCCACGTAACAGCGTCTCTCAAATAAGGGAAATAACATAAATTAATTCTTTCCAAAAATCAGTTGCTTCTGAAATATATGTAGGACTATATTTGGAGTTTAAATAGTACTACTTTCTTTTTTTAATTTAGAATTAATAATGTATAAAATTTATATATTTTATTATATTACTAGGTGAGTGCGGCTAGATCTAGGTTTGGACAAATTATTTCTCTATTGTGCTCAAAATTTCAACACCATGTTCAACGCTTCAACTTTTGGACGGCTCAGATTTTCTTATTTGTCTCACCCAAAAAAACTCTTATTTATTTCTTCAGCACACCACCTTTCTGTTGTCGCTGCCCTGTGAATAACAGCTCATCACCTTCTCCGGTCATTTCAGAACAATAAAATAATATAAAATAATAATAAATTCCCTTAAAATAAAGGAAAAAGATATAAATAGCAAACCCATCACATGGAAAAAACACTCCGCAAATCTTTCAAATCTTTGAAATCTTCACAACCACAACAAACAGAAGAAGAACTCCAAATTCTCTTAACCCAAAACTCCACCTCCGCCACCATGACGTCATCTTCCCCTCCCAAAGACGCCACCATAAAAATCAATGGCGCCCAGGGCTCACCCACCGAAAACAGAATGTGGAGGGACTCAAGTTACGACTTCACAAACGACGCCGTAATGAAAGCCGCCGCTAACTCCCGAGACTTCGATTTCGTAACGGAGTCTCCGTTATCGCAAAATTCTCCGTTATCTAAAATACCCGAAAGCCCGAGTAAGACTAACTACGGCCCACTGACGCCCAGAGACGTCCGCGTTTCGTTTCACGAGAGAATCGAACCGGCTGCGAACCGCCGGTCCAATGCTGAACCGGATGAGGTTGTGGTTTGCAGCTCAAACAGTTCCTTTCAGAGAAAATCAAGCTTAATGAGAACGAAAACAAAATCCAGGTTACTTGACCCACCCGAGGAAAATTACCGAAAATCCCAAACTCAAAAACTGGTTAAATCCCAGTTATTAGGAAAAGGAACGAGTGAAATTGACGAAGATGACCCTTTTTTAGGAGATGATTTACCGGAGGATTACAAGAGAATGAAGTTCAGCGTTCTTTCCGTTTTACAATTGGTGAGTTTAATTTTAATTATCGCGGCTTTAGTTTGTAGCTTAACTATTAATGCTCTAAAGGGAAAAAAAGCTTTCCATTTGGAGCTTTGGAAATGGGAAGTGATGATTTTGGTTTTGATTTCTGGGAGGTTGGTTTCCGGATGGGGGATTAGAATCGTGGTGTTCTTCATCGAAAGAAACTTTCTCTGGCGAAAACGTGTTTTGTATTTTGTTTATGGTTTGAGAAACGCTGTTCAGAATTGCGTTTGGTTGGCTTTAGTGTTAGTAGCTTGGCAGTGCCTTTTCGATAAGAAGGTGGAGAGGGCAACAAGTCGGGATATTTTACCTTATGTGACAAAGATTTGGGTGTGTCTTTTGGTGGGTACTCTGTTTTGGCTTCTCAAAACATTGATGGTTAAGGTATTAGCCTCGTCTTTTCACGTGAGCACGTTTTTTGATCGGATCCAAGAGGCTTTGTTCAATCAATACGTGATTGAGACATTATCCGGGCCACCTTTGGTTGAGATTCAACAAGAGCTAGAAGAGGAGGATAGAGTTATAGTTGAGGTTCAGAATCTTCAGAATGCAGGGGCTACGGTCCCCCCTGATTTGAGGGCTACTATGTTTCCAACAAGTGGGAGAATAATTGGGAATACTCCTAGGAAAAGTACGGGTTCCTCGGGTTCTAAGAGTAATGTGTTTTCGAAGGTTATGAAGAAGAAGGAAGAGGAGAATGGTATTACGATTGATCATTTGCATAAGCTCAATCAGAAGAATGTATCTGCTTGGAATATGAAGAGGTTGATGAATATTGTGAGGAATGGGACTCTCACGACTCTTGACGAGAAATTACAGGGCTCGACTGTTGAGGATGAGGCTATGGTTCAGATTACAAGTGAAAACCAGGCTAAAGCTGCTGCCAAGAAGATTTTTGCCAATGTGGCTAAGCCAGGATCTAAGTAAATTTCTCCTCTTTTTCGTTTCTAACTTCTTTCATATGAGCTATATCCAATTAAATCGGATTAGTATTGCGTATGTTTTTCTTCACAAGGGTATTCAGGTCTTAAACCTGATTTAACATAATGATATGCTATTATGTTAATTCTGCTGCTTAACTACAAGACAATTACACTATTTCAAGAATGATGACATTCTACAACTAGTCAGGCTATGAGGTTAAAGCTTCTCATTTGAATTTGAAGTAGTCGATTAGTGAATTAAGAGATGAGAGATCATACTTTCACAATTAAAATAGAGTAGCATTTAGTAAAAAAAAAATGTTAACTTTTACTAGTAGTATGTTTATTATTTTAATATTTAAATGCTTGCACGTCTTTGTGATCAGATACATTTACCATGAGGATTTAATGCGCTTTATGCGTGAGGATGAAGTTTCAAAGACTATGTGTTTCTTTGAATGTGAGAATGATCAAAAGGGAATCAGCAAGCGTGCTCTTAAAAATTGGGTGGTACGTTAAAGTATCCCTTATTTTTCCACTTTTTTTTTTATGAATGTGTTAGTTTATGACAAAAACATACAAGTATTTTGATTTTTTGAATATCTTACACGTAGGTAAATGCATTTAGAGAACGAAGAGCTCTTGCTTTGTCTTTAAACGACACAAAAACTGCTGTGAACAAACTACACCAAATGCTTAATGTAATGGTGGGAGTTATCATTATTGTCATCTGGCTTCTTATACTCAAAGTTGCGACCACACATTTCTTCATCTTCTTAAGCTCGCAGCTTCTTTTAGTAGTTTTCATGTTTGGAAACACATGCAAGACGACATTTGAAGCCATTATCTTCTTATTTGTGATGCATCCATTTGACGTGGGTGACCGTGTTGAAGTTGATTCTGTTCAGGTAAGCTCTCTTACATAGTTACATGTTGCAATGTTGTTTTAAGGGTTTCCTCGAAATGACCTTATAACTTGAATGCTACTTTGACTGTTTTAATTTCAGATGGTGGTTGAGGAGATGAATATTTTGACAACAGTTTTTCTCAAGTTCGATAACCACAAGATATATTATCCAAACAGTGTTTTATCCACAAAACCAATCCATAACTATTATCGTAGCCCTGATATGGGAGACGCGATTGATTTTTGTATTCACATTTCGACTCCAGTGGAGAAGATTGCCCTAATGAAGGAGAGGATCACAAGGTATGTGGGCTTTTATCATCTTCTAAACCTGATTAACCAACTTAAGTCATGATATCATATCTTATTTGTTCTTTTGTGCACGCGCAGTTATGTCAACAACAATAGTGACCATTGGCACCCGGAGCCTATGATAGTGATGAGAAACATTGAGGATTTGAACAGGTTGCTTTGGTCGGTGTGGCTTACACAGAGGATGAACTTCCAAGACATGGGCGAAAGATGGACAAGAAGAGCACTTTTGGTTGAAGAGATGGTTAAAATTTTCAGGGAGCTCGATATTGAATACCGAATGCTGCCCTGTGATGTTAATGTACGCAACATGCCCGCTTTGACTTCGACTAGGGTTCCATCTAATTGGACTGTTTGTGGTGCTTGAGTTTTATTTTCTCCCTATTGAGCATCACTGTTTGGGTTTAACATATTGTAACATAATTATTTTTGTTAAAATAAGTAGAGCAATAATTATGTGTACATGGATTTTAATGCTTAAATCATGTGTCGCTTTTCTCGACTAAAATGTTCATTTTATTTTTTATTTTTTATGTTTTATATAATTGAGTTGTGAGAAACTTTTAATGTAGATCTAGATCTCGCTTAGGTACACCAAACCAATTACAAGTTAAGCGTACTTTTTGATTGGTTACTCTTATAGAAGTTATTATGGCATAATTTACACAATTCCAGAGCATGTCTAATTTAGTGGTTTCGTAAATGATTTCGGTCATGGTTATCAAACTGTGTATCGTATCGCATATCGTTTTCCACATGTATCGAATCGTATCGCACGTATCGTATCGCGAATCGCATCATTTTGGGCCATCCGAGTCGTATCGTTTTGGGTCAGTATTGAATCGTATCGCACGTATCGTATCGCGAATCGTGCGATACTAACTACCATGATTTCGGTATAGTCGAACTCGAATTGAATGATTGTCCTTGACTTTTTAGTTGTGCCATCTCTACATTTGCTTTCTGTAATCTGAAAAGAAGGAAAATGCAATGAAGGGCCAGAGAATAAATTGGTCAAATTTTATTAAAGTACTTGATAATTATGAAAAAGGACCTACTGATATATTTCGATTTAAAATTTTAAGTTAAGAATAAGACACTAGAAAACAGCTTAAACTGTTGCAATCATCTCTAAGTAAAAGGTAAAGTGAGCGTGGTGTCCGTTGACTTGATTTTTTTAGTGTGATTTAATTCTCTCATGTGATTTGCGAACTATTACATTATGACAAAATTTATTTTATGCACTTTGATGATTGCGAGTCTTTGTTAACCAAAAAAAGAAAAGACGAAATTTATTTTATGCATTTTGATGACTGCGAGTCTTTGTTAACCTAAAAAAAGAAAAAATAAAGTGAGTAGCTTAGCCCCTACAACTTTGTTGTATCACTTGTATGGTTCAAAATTGAACACAGTGACAAAATCCAAGAACGTACGTATTAGAAAAAGGAGGTTAAATATTCCACAAAACTTATCCATCAAATAATAATAACAATACTGCAAGAAAGAAGCTTTTCCAATGGCTGCACCAGCACCGGTGAAAGTGTACGGTCCTCCACTCTCCACCGCCGTGGCTAGGGTTCTCGCCACTCTCCTTGAAAAAAATGTTCAATTCCAACTCCTCCCTGTCAACATGGCCAAAGGCGAACACAAGAAACCTGAATACCTCAAAATTCAGGTCTAATGTTGCTCTTATTCTTCTTTTCTTACTATTACATGTCTTCAAAAGGGTTTTCTTATTTTACTGTTCTAGTTGCAATTTTTTCTTGATATTGGTTGTGATTTGTGGGCAGCCATTTGGACAAGTACCAGCATTTGAAGATGAAAGCATTACTCTTTTTGGTAATTTTATCCAACTTTTTTTCCTCTTGTAATCTTCAGTATTTTATTTGGGGTGCAAAATGCAACCCATATGGTGTAAATAGACATTTTTTTTTTTGGTTTTTTTGAGAAAACATAAAGAGACAATTAATATACATAACTCTGTTCTGTTAGAATTGGTGATCTTAGAAAGGTTGAAAAGAGTCACTATCCAACAGTATTAAAAACTGTGACTTGTTAAGTTTTATTTGGGATAAAAATCATTAGAAATTCTGAAATTTCATCCCAATTTTGTGTTATGGTGATTCTGCTTCTGATTCACACCTTAATACATACTACTATTGGTTTATCTTGCTGATACAAATAGCTATCATGTATTACGGAGACAATGAGTACTTTATCACAATACGGTAGCTCTTAGCTCTTATGGTGGAACGTGCTCGAATAGTTCAACTAAATATACGAGTGATGTTAATCTTAAAAACAATTTATAGTATGTTTCTCCTAGAATGGTTCTTGAGCTGCGATTTTCACATGTTGTTTTCTATATTTTTGAAAAACCAGAATCCAGAGCCATATCTAAGTACGTTTGCGATAAATATGCAAGCCAAGGAAACAAAGGACTATTTGGAACAAACCCTTTAGAGAAAGCATCAATCGACCAATGGTTGGAAGCCGAAGGACAAAATTTCAACCCACCAAGCTCAATCCTCGTATTTCAACTAGCCTTTGCTCCAAGAATGAAGATCAAGCAAGACGAGAATTTGATAAAACTGAATGAAGCAAAGCTTGCCAAAGTGCTCGATGTTTACGAAAGAAGGCTGGGAGAGAGTAGGTACTTGGCTGGTGATGAGTTCACATTGGCCGATCTTTCTCATCTACCAAACACTCAGTATTTGGTGAATGGAACTACTGTGGCGGAGCACTTTACCTCTAGGAAAAATGTCGAGAGGTGGTGGGATGAGATTTCAAGTAGAGAGTCGTGGAAAGAGGTGGTCGAGATGCAGCGCTCACCGCCTTCACGAAATGCGTGAAAGTCAATTGTTCTCATGTTACCGGTTTCTTTTGTTTTGTTATAAGCTTTGAGTGATGAATGTTGTGCTTCACTTGAAATACTGCAATTCTGGGATCTATCTTGAATAATTGTTGTCGGAAATTTGGAGCTTCTTCTTCAATAAATAATAATTCATGTTATTCTGTTTGGGGAATCAATCTATGGCATCATTTGGTGAAGATTATGACTCTTTTATGATCATGTGTTTGTCACGTTTTAATTATAGTGTCTGATACCAAATCAAAAATACTTTTGGAGAAACACAATTTATATGGTATTTAGACCCGATATCATAACTACTTTTTGAACATCTAAAAACAAAAAATCAACGTATTTTAAAAAGTCACTAAAATATTATATTTTATAATACAATTATTATATAATTAATTATTATTATAACCAAACAATCAACATTAACAAAATTAATTGTAGTATAATTAATTCTCGTAAAATTACCTTTCTAATAGCTAGGCCAAACTCAATAATCTCATACGTAAATCTTAATTTTCTTCATAAAATAAAATTATAATTGGTATAAATTGAAATTCAAAACACGATTTCTTGAAAAAGTGCAATCATCCACGACTTCGCCTAAATTAAACCTTTCTTTCCCTCTACTCCCTTCGAAACGTGAACAAGTGTCATATCTAGGGTTGTAAACGAGTCGAGTAGTATCGAACGACACACTGTTCAAGCTTGGTTTGATTTTTATTGAGCTTGCAAATTTGTGTTTGAGCTTGGTTTGAATTTAAATCGAGCCGAGCTCAAACGAGCTTTTATCGAACGAGCTCGAGCCGAGTATCGAGTAGCTTAATATTTTACATGTATTTTTTCAATTTTTAGCTTATCGAGTCGAGCTCGAGCCGAACTTCAAAAGTTATCGAACGAAAAAAGATGTTCAAACTTATTTGATTAGTATGACGACCGAGCTTTTATCGAACGAGCTCAAGTCAAGTATCAAGTAGTTTGGTTTGATTTTCTGCCCTACTCATATCCAAGAGAATAGGGGTTAAATAGTCATTACAGTGTAAGTTGTTAGTTTGTTATTTTTTTATTAGTTTGTTTTTGCTATATAAACCCAATTGTAACGGGACATGAGAACAAGAATATGGACACATCAACAGAAACTAGGAAGGCGGATGAGGCTGGTACAAGCACCTCCAACGCAACACCAGAGTACAACACTAACAGCATAAAAAAGGCTAAATTACAATCAACACTAGCTGCACTTCTCAATGATCCCGTACTCGCCGACGTACCCAAGAAACCGTCACTATCAGATGTCGACACTCTCATCAATTTGGAGCTCGGGAGCGCCATGCGAATCACCGTTCTTAAAATGGATGGTACCTCCTTCAGTAAGTCAAAATTCTCACCTTGGCATTTTATCAAACACTTGGTGTGAAGATAAGTAAAGGTACTGACTTTTGTTGTTTTGCTTTGAGTGTAAAGATGTAGCTGTGATGGATTCTGCCACTGTAAAGGACTTGAAATTGGCGATTAAGAAAAAGGTTAATGAGGTGGAGGAGTCAAAGATGGGCCATCGCCACATTTCTTGGTATGTTACATTACCCTTACATTTATGTTGATTTAGTTGAGTTGAGCTTCTGAAAGATTAAAGATGTGTTTGGTTAAGAAATTGAGTATTGCCTTGTTGGATTTGTAGGAAACATGTATGGGCAAATTCTTGTCTTTCGCACCACACGGAGAAGCTACTTAACGATGATTCTGAACTTCAGGTTTACGGCCTAAGGAACAATTCTCAGGTATTTATGTATAGATCATGTATGATTATGTTAGATTGTGATGGCAAGTGGTAACTTATTTTGATTCTATGTAGGTGCAATTTGTTCCCTATGTTATGGCAAGGGCTTTTAAGAAGCATTCTAGGAGAAGAAAACATCGATTCTTTCATGGTCTAAACAGAAAGGCTTGAGCAAGAAAGTAATCCGGTTTCTTCACCTCGATTCTGGTAACTGGGTATTATTACTAGTAGTAGATATATCCGATTAACATTTGTAATAGTTTTCCTATCGTAAACTTTGTGTAACGTATCTGTCTTTCCGGTTTCATACCTGTAACTTTGTGAATATTGTGAAGTATTCTAAGTACCAACTTGGCTATTTATTCATGATCTTGTGAAAATGAATTGAGTCTTGAAATAATAGATACTTACAAAAGAAAAGAAAGAGTTATGATAAACCGAAATGTCAAACGAGAAACTCCGCATTTCAGAAAAACCAACATAAGAAAAGGCTAGCAAGTAGCAACACATAATTTAGAAATTCTTTCAGAGAAACAGAAAACATAACTTATTTTGTTGTAAACAAAAGATTTGTTGGTATCATTGAAAATCCATTCTGGGATTTACTAACTGCAGATGCCTGGCTTCACACCTTTCTTCTAATGAACTTACGACTTGGCTGAGCTAGTATTGTTAACAGTAGAGAAAAACTCTTGACTTGTATATTAACAATATAACTCTAGGTCACAATATAGACATGTATTTTTTCTATTCTAGGTTAGTGATCTTCTATATTCGTCTAGTGGTATATTACAGTCTTGACTTTCTATAATCAAGCTATAAAAGAATGAAAATAAAATATTTCCTTCTTACTTCTACCCAACTCACACCAACAGTATATTTTGCACTATTGCAGTGCAAGGTTGAGGTTGAGGGATCGATGCAGGATGATGGTAGACCACACCATTCAACGTCTCGTAGCCCAGCTTCACAGAGACCAAGTAGCCACGCTCAAATTTGCGTTCAATTGTCCCCACAGCTTCGAAAGAAGATTGGCCTGTAGGAACTATGAATTATAGAGGTTTAAACCTGTAATCGCTTTTATGGCACGTCAAATACATGACGTGCAACAATAAATTAGTTCCGACTTCACCACATTGTGGGAATTAATCTCTTACTAGACCAAATACAAAAATATAAATATATTAATTAAACATATAAGTGTGTTTGACGTGCAACAATATATTAGTTATGTGTTCACCACGCTGTGATAATTAAGTTCACCACGTCGTGGGAACTAATCTTTTTCAGTAGACCAAATAAAAAAATATAAATATATTAAATAAAGATATATAGATGCGTACATAATTTTGGATCCCAAAGAGAAGTGGAAGCTTCGCAGTGTGTTTATAAAAAGAATCTTATCCTTGACCACATCTTCATGAGAAGTCAATGGCACTGGAAAATTGGTCCTAGAATTGACCCCATAAAAGTGACGGGAATGTGCTTTTCCCGAGACATCATCGCAAAATCAAGAAATAAAAGGAGAATTAAGTTGCCGAAAATTAAAGTGAAGAAATGTTTGTGATAGAAGGGCTATGAGCATGACCATGTCCATATTTATACACGAAATGAAAAGGGTGAGATTAAATACGATGATGGATTTAGGACGCATGTGGAGGTATTAGGGCAATAGTTATGCATTGTGGTTTTGATTTTTCTTACCTACACCAAATTGATTCCTTCCCATTTATCAATGCACCTTCTCTTTTATCTCTATCTAGTGTAAGTGTGTCTCCATCAATGGCTATGGTGTTCATTTAATTTTCATTGGAGCTAATTAATTATATATTAATGTGCTAATTCTTAACCACCTATTCTCTTTATTCTATGGTCATCATAAATTAAATTTGTAGTATAAGTTTATACAAGATTAATTAGTTCTTATAAAAACTAAAATAAGAATAATGTGATCTAAGAATTTAACAATTGCAATGTTCATATCATTCAATAGCGCAAATAGCTAGCGCTAAATTGCGTTATTCACTATAGCCCAGGTGCATTGCGCCGTTGCGGCCTGCACAACTGCTATCCAATTAGATCATACCATGTGGCTCTATCGCGCTATAGCGTAATAAGCGATGCGCCAAATTAATGTTAGTTTTCCTGCCTTCAAAGATAGGAATTAACCGTTTCAAAATTCTAATTATAAGAGTATAAGATAGTGATTTTTATAATATATATGTTTAGTTTGTATTTAGTTGAGATATTTTAGGAAGTGAGTTCTTATATGTGAAATCAATAGGGTTCAAAGTTTGGAAATAGGATAACAAATATAAACTATGAGAACTTTAAAAAAATTAAAATAAATAAGTTCAATGATTTTTTAAAAACTATAGAATCCATAAGATTTCGCAACTCCGTCCTCAATGAATTCACCTCATGCTGCAAGGACATTATTCTGTATTGTGCCTCCGCCGCGTCTCTCTTGTAGAGTTCAATCATGCTCTCCAATTCCGCGTTCTGAGAACACTTTACTTGGAGTTCCACTTCTTTCTCTTTCAGCTTCTTTGAGGCCCTATCCTCCGCCGAGTTTTGCTGCTTTTCCAGGGCTCCTGCCAACGCCTGCTTCATATTCTCACACTGCACGCAAATGGAACTATACATTTAAAAAACGAAAATTTATCAAAAAGACAACACAAAAATAGAGCATGGCCTGTTTATGTTGTCCTGTATATATATATTAATGTTTAGTATACAAATGTATATAGTATAGTACATGGAGTTTGATGAGTTGATCGATTTCGGCTTGGTCGAGGAAGTTGTGATAGTGACCTTCGATTTGATTGAAGGGGGCGGTTAAAAGCGACGTGAATGAGAATGGCCTTACGGGTGCGGCAGCATTCAGTATTCGCATCGTGAAGAAGACGACGACGACGGACCCACATTGGGAGGAGGAGGATGATAAGAGAAGATGTTTTGGGGTTGTTGAGGACTACTAGAATTAGTAATTAAAGGGGTGTTGTTTCGATTTGCAGGTGGTAGAGGTAGTGGTGGTGGCGGCGGCGGTGGTAGTTGGAATTGTTGTGGTGGTTGTTGTGGTTCTTCAATAACAATTCCCTTCCCTTTCCTCTTGCGTGTAGGAGTTGGGGTCCCGCCATTTCTCATTCACGATAAAACACATGACGTGCAACAATAAATTAATTCTGACTTCACCAGGTTGTGGGAATTAATTTCTTACTAGACCAAATACAAAATTATAAATATATTAATTAAACATATAAAGTGTGTTTAACGTGCCACGATAAATTAGTTATGAGTTCACCACGCTGTGAGAATTAAGTTCACCACGTTGTGGGAATTAATTTTTTCCACTAGACTAAATACAAAAATATAAATATATTAATTAAAGATACATAGATGCGTACATAAATTTGGATCCCAAAGAGAAGTGGAAGGTTTTCAATGTGTTTATAAAAAGAATTTTATCCTTGACCACATCTTCACGAGAAGCCAATGGCACTGGAAAATTAGTCCTAGAATTGACTCAATAAAAGTGACGGGAATGTGCTTCTCCCGAGACATAACCGGAAAATCAAGAAATAAAAGGAAAATTAAGTCGCCGAAAATTAAAGTGAAGAAATGATTTGTAATAAATGGCTATGAGTGTGACCATACTTATACCCGAAATGGAAAGGGTGAGGTTAAATACGATGATGATTTAGGACGCGTGTGGAGGTATTAGGGCAGTAGTTATGCATTGTGGTTTTGATTTATAAGAACTAATATAAGAATAATGTGGTATAAGAATTTAACAACTACAAAGTTCATAGTATTCAATAGCGCAAATAGCTAGCGCTAAATTGCGTTATTCACTATAGCCCAGGTGCATTGCGTTGTTGTGGTCTGCACAACTGTTATCCAGTTAGATCTTACCATGTGGCATTATCGGCATCGCGCTATAGCGTAATAAGCTATAGCGTAATAAGCGAGGCGCCAAATTAAGCGCATGTTAGTTTTCCTGCCTTCAAAATGCAGGAATTAAAAAAAGTTTGAAAATGTTAAGTAGAGAGAGTAAAAGTAACCCGTATATCAAGAGTAATTTAGGTATATCTTTTATTTTTTTCCCGAAAATCCATACTTTATATTATCCTCTAAAACGGAAAATATTGAATACATTGTTTGTATATTCTGAGATACTATCAAAAAAGAAAAATGTCCTCCAAATTTGAAACTTTATTTGGAGGAAACTGGGTAAATGATAATTTAACACTCTTTTATCAAATCAAATGTATTTGACTCTGCTTTAGTGGGCGGGCAATGTTAAGATCATCATCTAGCATTCCAAGATTACCACTAGATTTTCTCGCTTACAAATATTTTGCTGATTTAAACAATTCCAAGCTTGCAGTACAACAATCTCTAGCTCTAATTGGTTTCATAAACCCATCAAAAAGATTCTGCGATTCGCTCACATCTGAATTTTCATTTCCATACGATCTCATTTCTTCTATAAATACTTGTTTCTCAGTATTGGCCTGCAAAAAGATCCATGCCCAAGTAATTAAAACTTTAAACTATCGAGATGGATTTATTGGTGATCGTTTGGTGTCGTTGTACACGAAACTTGACCATTTGCAATATGCGCAAAACTTGTTCGATGAAATGCCAGACAAGGATTTGGTCTCATGGAATTCTTTGATTTCGGGGTTTTCAAAGAAAGGACAGTTAATCAATTGCTTAAATGCATTATACAGGATGAGACTTGAGATGGGCTTGGGGCCAAATGAGGTTACTTTGATTTGTATTCTTTCAGCATGTACTGATACAGGGGCTTTTCTCGAAGGGTTTTACATTCATGGGATTGCTGTGAAAACGGGCTTGATAAATGAAACCAAACTTGTTAATTCACTCATTAATATATATGGGAAATTTGGCTGTCTAGACTTAGCTAGGCTATTGTTTAGCACAATGCAAGAGCCTAGTTTAGTTTCATGGAATTCAATCATTTTGGTTTTCGTTGAAAATGGAGTCTCTGATGAAGCAGTAAGAATGTTTAATATGATGAAAAGGGTAGGCGTTAATCCAGATCAAGCTACTATAGTTACCTTGCTTCAAGGTTGTGGGGACATAGGCGTAATAAATTTGGCTGAAACAATGCACGGATATATCTTACATGCAGGCCTAGACAAGAATATTGCGATTACAACTTCAATGTTGAGTCTTTATTCGAAATCGGGAAAGTTGGATTCTTCAAAAATGCTTTTTAAAGGAATGAAAGATCCCGATAGAATAGCTTGGACTGCCATGATTGGAGGGTATTCTATGCATGGTCGCGGTAAAGAAGCAATTAAATATTTTGATCTCATGGTTAAGAGAGGTTTAAAGCCAGATCATGTTACTTTCACGCATTTATTGAGTGCTTGTAGTCATTCCGGGCTTCTGATTGAAGGAAAGAGATACTTTGATACTATGTCTAGTGTGTATGGAGTTGAACCCAAATTGGATCATTATTCTTGCATGGTAGATCTCTTTGGTAGGTCATCGTGCTTGAAAGAGGCACACGATTTGATTAAAAAGATGCCCATGGAGCCAAATCACGGAGTTTGGGGGGCTCTTCTTAACGCTTGCAGGATTTCGAATAATGTGGAGCTAGGAAAGGAAGTAGCTGAGAAATTGTTTATTCTGAACCCATATGACCAGAGGAACTATGTTATGTTATCAAATATCTATTCTGCAGCTGGTCACTATAACGACGCTTCAAAAATAAAGTCTTTGATGAAGAAACGAGGTGTTGTTAGAACCGTTGGATGTAGTTTCATTGAACATAGAAACAAGATTCACAGATTTGTTGTTGGAGATCGATCACATCAGGAGACACATGGTTTATACTTGAAGTTGGATGAACTAATTAAGAAAATCGAAGTAGTTGGCTATAAGCCTATGACCAAACTCGTTTTGCATGATGTTAATGAGGATGTAAAAGTGGAAATGATTAAAGAGCATAGCGAGAAGTTGGCCATAGCCTTTGGACTTTTGGTGACTGAAGAAGGTGTGCCTCTGGTAATAACTAAGAACCTTAGGATCTGTGGAGATTGTCATAGTATGGCTAAGTTTGTTTCATTGACTGAAGCGCGTGAGATAATTATTCGTGATGTAAAAAGGTTCCACCATTTTGCTGATGGATTGTGCTCTTGTGGAGATTATTGGTAATATAATTTTAATTCCTGTATGTTTTTATTAAAATTATCATTGTTGGTCTTGGATCTTGGAAAATAAATCTGTTTATTCGATGCTGAACTATGAAAAGACATTGAATAAAATGTATGAACATATATACCACAAATTAGATTCTGCAACCAATTTCACCGAGAATTGTCATGTATAATTGCCAGTGTCTTTCTTCCTCTTCCTTGTTTTGTCATCTTCGTCTTCGCTAGTTTGATAAAATGTATATACGATGCATGATGAAGTACATTGAATTGACCTCTTGAAGTCTTGAAAACTTATAAATTTTTCAACTTGGTTTGAAGAAGTTGTGAGTTTTGTTGCTCTTAGATATAAAAAGATAGATTTATTTTTACATTCTTCTGTTGAGGCTGGTTCATTGTAAAAGGTGATTGATTATGAGGATTATTGTACTGTTTATTCCTTTAGGAGAGCAACATGCGTTCACTTGGGTTTGAACTGATATGATATGAAGATAATTTTGCCTATTTTATCGATAATTTTAGTTGCATTTTTCTAGGTTAACTGGACACTGATTAGTCCGAATTCATAAAGGTGCAGGGAATACATCTTCGTTTCCATAAGAGCTGGTTCAAATTTTTTGGATTTTTTTTTAATAATTCAATAAATTCTATGCTTTAATTTTTCACATTTATTCTTTTCACAATAATCATTCCTCTTAACTCATTTGTTCAAATTTTCTTCATAATCCACTTAGGCCGAACATAAAAAAAAAGTCTTCTCGACTCTACTTAAGATGGTTTGGTTAACCAAATTAAATAAAAGGAAGATTAAAAGGTTTATTAACATTTTTTGTGTGGAGTATTCCCAATATAATTCCAGTGATAATTAAATGATAAATATTTTATATTTGTTTAGATAAAATATATAAAAAAATGAATTGAAAAATCAGAGCAGACTAAAATTCTTCCGGAAAAAAAAATAAAATCAAAAAGTGATTGTTCTATTGGACAAGCCCATCTAACTTTGTTGGGCCAAGGAAGCACCGACCCGTTATCCTTCCACTGCCGAGAGGGGGAAGTAATCGCTGCTCTGTGAAACCAGCCTGACGCGTTGTCCTCCACTCTAAGGCCCACAAATCTCATGCTTTCGCTTGAAATTCATGGGCCAACTCCCAGCTTGGAACGGGCAGGCCAGCAAAGAGCAACCCAGGACCAGTTGGATGCACAGGCCCAATGTCCAATCACTTTCAAGCCCCCACTTGGGTTACAGGCACTCGTTACTGTGCTCGGCGAGCCTTCTAATAAGTGAGCTGTTTATTAAGTGTCATTGATTGTATTTTCTGTTCGATGTGGGATCTATTTCTTGCATTGCCTTGTTTTTGTTTTCATTTTGATGATTTCTTGCCTTAATTGTTAAGTATTTAGGGAACACAAAGTTCTCCATGCAGTTTGATTATATTCATTTACAGAATTTTTTAATGAAAACATATGTGATGATCGTGATGATCTTATTTGAATTTAATTATGTCTTTCTAATTCTGAAAAGATAAAAATGTTATTTACACGAAAAGCAATACTTCATTCAAATGTCTCTGTACTCTCTGTATGAGGTTAATTTAATTTCATAATAAATATATATTTTGTGGTGATTAAAAAAATAAAAAAATAAAAATTATGATGTTTCTTTTTTTTATGTTTAATAGTAAAAAACATTTATCTCTATTAATTAGTTAGTCATTAGTATTTTGATTTCAAAGATCCTAATACAAGAAGCACAAAAGCAATTAAAAAATTTATGATTTGCACTGCTTTCATTTCCTAATTCCTAATTCGTGTTTTTCTCATCTCAATTAAAAAAATAAATAAATCAGAAAACCTCTGGGAAAATTCTTTTTTAAGAAGGGATATAAATAATTTGAATTTAGCCCCCATAGATTTTTATATCTTGCACTTAACTTCCCTAAAACGTACGATTTTCACACTTAACCTCTGGACTTAAATCTTAAATTAACATTTACATTGCCTCGTTATCAATATTAATAGTGTTGTATCAAAATACATGTCCATGAAAATATGCAAGAAAATTAGATTGTTTGAAATGTTAAAACATATCTTATTAAAAGATGGTATGACAATATTAATGAAATATAAATATAAAACATAATTTATATATATATTTTTTAAAGTTGGATTCAGAGATATTCTAACAAATAAGATCCACCTAAAGTACTCCGCGTATTTTGTAAAATTATCGTTTTTCAAAATGAGTTAAATTTGTCAGATCTTTATTTGTGTAATTTGAATCGGATTGGAGCTAACTTCCGTTCCTATATAACATTAATAAAGTAAAATAAAACTATACTTTCACGCAAAAAAAAAAAAAATCAATTTTCAGTCGATTTCTTAAGCCCATGGTTTTTACGTATGAGCCGTAGATTTATTGGGACCAGAAACGAGGATTCTTCGCAGTTTGAATCTCTCTTTTAGAAATGCCCATTGCCCAATCAAAACCAAAACCAAAACCAAAACCGGTTGTATTCCTTTTCCCCTTGTTTCCTTCTTTTTTACATGGATTATCCAATACTATATTAATAATTCAACAATGACTGCTCAAACTTTGTTTATGATACCCATATATTATTTCTTATTTTAATGTATTGCCCAATAAATAATCCAATTCAATCATGCATATTGTCAGATGAAACCAAACTCTAGCTTATCCGCATCTTGATTGGTCCTGTCAGAATCTACATTCATTTTTCGCTTCCCTTTTCTTGTTCCTTATCTTTTTTTTTTTTCTCTTTTTTCCATTCCTTTTTTTTTTCCTTATTCTTTTTTAGCGTGAGGAGTGCATGCATTGTTAACTTTGCATGCATGTGGTCATATTCGCAATGTCCAAAATTAGTAATCCCTCGATCCATAAAAATAAACGATGAGGGAGTAGTAACATTTACTGGTTGGCAACTGAATTTGGGTGGGTAAAATACACAGAATCGAAACTCCACTGTATATTTAGAAATAAATTAAATTGAAATTTTATATAATATTCATAATAAAAAAATTATATATTTATCAAAATAATGTTATTATAAATTACAAAAATTAATAAAATATAAAAATAATTAAAATACAGAAGGGGGATTTCGTGCAAATTTCATAAAAATAGAAGGTTTTTGTGCAATAAAACTTAGTATTGGGTAGCTTCATGGAGATTTTTCATAACACATGGGTCTTCCGTGCATTTTAATTAAGTAGATGGAAATTAAGTTTCAGTCTCACTAAGAGCGAGTGGTGCACAAGCTTTTCAAAAAATTAATAGAACGGGACGGATTGTGTAGAGTTTATAAAAACATAAGAGGATTGATAATAGTTTTATGCATATTTTCTAGCTACATGCATTTTACAATTTTTACTCATGATATAATTGAATAATTTTTAAATGAAAACAGGTAATGTCGATGTCATATAAATAATACAGTTTCAAACTTTTAGATATATATAAGACCCCAATATATAATGATAATTGATTAGTCAACTAATTTACAAATTATATTAAATTTGTACAAATGGAGATATATTTGTTTGATGAAATTGGTCAAATAATTGTTTTGAGACCGATCGAGCACTATATACTTATCCGGCCAATTTCATGTAAGATTACCCTTCATATCACAATCATGCTATCTCATATCACTAATTTATTACATACATATATGTTGGTGAAATTGAAAATATCAAGCATGAGGCCCACACGTAATTATATATATGTGATTATAATTTGATAAAGACAACCTTTAATTCTCATTTACATTATCTTAAACCACATATTTATCATTATCACACGATAATTACAAATTTGCAATATATTTTGGCCAAATGTGAGGCGTACCACAGCACCGGTGTTAATTGATTTCTCCAGTTTCATAATTTGTTTGTCTTGGGCCCAAAATTTGTTGAACTTAATTTGGAAGGTTACGGTCAAATCCTTGAAGAAAAAAGGATAGATAAAAAATGGAAAAATTGCTTTTTTGGTATCATTGGATATGAAAATGCAAATTTGGTACCATATGATATGTTTTTATTGCAATTTTGGTACCAAACCCAAAATTTTTCTACAAAGTTAATGGCAATTTACCCCCTACTAAATGCATAATGTTCAATTAAACCCCTCGTGGTTTAAAAAAGAGCATTTTACCCCTTGAAATTTTGTAAAAATTTCACATCGCCCCCTGATATTTTTATATGCGGCACTTAATCCATTTTTATTATGATAATGTGATTTTTTACCCATTGTGTTATGATAAATGTGGCAATTTATCCCCCTATATTAAATAAAAAAAGTTTGCATGCATATTCTCAATTTCGGCAAGTGAGTTACAATCTCCGGCTGAAGGAGGTAAATTGCTTCATTAAAATTTTACAGGGGGTAAATTGATTTTTTTCAAATTATAGAGGGATAAATTGAACATTATGCATTTCATAGGGGGTAAATTACCATTAACTTTGTAGAAAAATTGGGTTTGGTACAAAAATTGCAATGAAAATATATCCTATGGTACCAAATTTGCATTTTCTTATCCAATGGTACCAAAAGTGCAAGTCAGCCTATCCTACGGTACCAAAAAAGCAATTTTCCCGATAAAAAATGTTTGAGTGGAAGTTCACCTACAAAAAGTTCTGATATTTGATTTTTAATTTTCTTCTTTTAATTGGGATTAATGAGAGCATGTATCAGAGTTTCAAGAAGTCATGGAAGTGAAAATGGAGTGTATTTCAGAAATTTTTTTGTGTCGATTAATTAAGTATATAAGGAAAAATTCACAAATCTCGTGATTAAAAACGTGCCACATATATATGTCAAACATGCTTTCATAATAATAAAATTTGTGAGACATTTTTAGCGACTAAATATAGAAAAATTTATAGACATGATGTAGACAATACTTTTCATCTACTTCCCGGAAAAAAATCAATGTTAACATCACGCGAAAAAATTCTCAATCAGTCACACATATTAATTTAACAAGATTCACAGACCTATAATTACAGATGAAGTAATTTTTTCAATCAATTACACATCTTTTACTCCATTAGTTTTAAATCAGTTTTCATGTTTAAAAAAATGAATTTTTATTTAAATATTGGTTTAAATATCTTGTTTATTTTGTGACACTACACCAATTAAAATAATATAAAATTCATTTGATTACAGATTCGAATATTAGCAAAAACATTAATGTGAAATTAACAATTGTTAAGATTACATCATTAAAATATATATGAAATAGAATGTAAATGTAACTTTTTTGCTAATATCAGTAAAAATAATATTGTTTGTGGGTAACTTTTTTTTAAGACAAAACCAGTTTACATTGATAAGCTTGATGTCGGAAGATTGGCCAAAAAAGGCCTTCTCGCCATACTTTTGTGCCTGGTGGAGGAAGAGTGAAAAGCACAACCATTATTATATGTATATATATATTTAGATAAGATACTGATTATATAATTAGAAATAGTTTATTCAGATGTAACTTTTGGTATTTAAAATTTGCAATGCTTCTAGAAGCATGACTTAAATATATATATATATATAGAAGATAATAATCAAACCAAAGCAATAACTCAATTTCACGATCAAGTCCAAATCACTAAATATATGCTCATGCCAAAAGTCACGAGAATTAGTATTGCACTTTAATCTTTTTGGTCCTTACTACGGCTACTTTAACAATATCATTGAACATATACAGTTACATTATTTAATTATATAAGATGCACGCCTTACAACACCACTAATTTTATTTTATTTTTTGGGCAAAGTAGGACTAAATTAAAGTACTTTAATTTTTTATGAATTCACAAATATTTCTTAGTATGCAAACACCCATAATCAGAGTTGAAATGATTTGTTTGCATCTTTGGTTTAAAATATGCATCAAATTGTTGTCCAATTTAAAATTTGTGTTATGTATGTCACCTAATTTAGCATTACTCCTGCACTCTTACACGTTTGAAATATTAAAATGGAGATTGGTTTTACACGTTGAATTAGGAGAATGCCATGAGATACAAATATGGTCACACAAATTCAATAAAATAGGAACACTATAGTACGAATTATTTAAAATTATAGGATACAATACAAGAACATGATTATATAATTTATGAATCGTTAATGCAAAATAAAAAAATATATATATACTAACGTATATAAAATAATATAACTAAAAATATTAACAAATCTAAATTCAAGAAAAATTAAACATATTTTTATTTATTAGACTTATATATTACCTTTAAATTTTGAAATATAACAACGAACCCCAGCATATCCAATATAGTATAATTATGCATCACAAATTTAATACACCGAGTAAATAAAAGATACTACTATATCCAGAAGTAACCAAATACAATGAACATATCTTAACTTTTAGAATGCTATTTTACAACATTTTACCCTTGAATTTTCAAATATTGCAAAAAAACATCTTATTCATGTCGTCTCCAATTAGATGAGTCCACCTCGTCTGATTTGTGTCCTCTTTCGTGATCAATCAATCTATTTATATTTTTCAATTTCAGAACGTCATATGACATGTGTCAGTATTATTCCACAAGAGAAGGAGATTGTATATCCCTATATTATATCTAGGGGCGTTTGGTAGGAACTATTAGGGGTACTAAATCATATTATATGGAGTATATATTAATATGAACTAATACAATATTTGTGACATTACTTAAATGTCGAGTCAAATGGATTGAATCCTTACGATCCGGTTAAGAATAGATTATAATCCATCTATGTATGGGTAAATTAGTTAATCCGGGTGAATATAAATTCGGTGAAATGCCACTTATAACCTCTAATTTACCTATTTCATATTTGACATATCATAAATTCTTCTCAAATCTCTTAAAATGGAAACATATTATACAAAAATAAATTACAAACTAAAATTTATATCAATTTACAATTAAAATAGTCATTCGAACTAAAACATTGAACAAACTTTAACATCTCATCCTCTCATATATATTATAGAAATAACTTCGATGAATTGATATATCTTAATTAACATAATATGTTCAATTAAATAGTGAAAATATATTATAATATGCTTGAACTCATAACTTCACAAAATATATTATGTTAGATTGATTTAATGTTATATGACTCAATCAAATCTACCAAACTTATTTTTAATATAATCTTCAAACTAGTTCCGATCTAATCCATCTTAATCGCATATACGTACCATACCAAACATTAAAGAGTATAATTTTCTCTTAAACACTACGTCAAGTTAAATACTACTTCCTCCGTTTTATTTATTTGTCGCTTTGGAAAAAAACTGTTTATTTTTATTTATCGTTTTAGGATTTCAATGTAAAATTATTATTATTTTATCAATTTTACCCTTCTTATTAATACTTGTCATTAATGTAAATTAATGTTAAGATTATTTAATTAAAAGAGTGTTTATGATATTTTTTAATTCATGTGTAATTATCCAAAAGGACAAATCAAAAAACGAAGGTAGTATTGCAAATTTGCAATACACTGAATCTCACAAATAATTAATTTCATTAAAGTATTTATTCCATTAAACTCAAGTATTGAACCGTATTCATACGTCCAATATTATTACGCACGTTGATTTGAGTGAGTAGTTTTAATCTTCTTATCTATAGTTTTAATTTCCAAAAAACATCATATTCACTCAGAAAATAACTTAAGAGTTTATTTTCTCTCTATAAATTATTTTAATTACAGTACAAGAACAACAATAAAAAAGTCACAAGATCTTAATAAAGAAGTTAAATAAAAATTTTATTTTTATCCAACCCATATATATAACATAATATGCAAAATCAATTTGTTATATTGCCCAAATATAATTAACACGCTCTCATTAATTAGAAATACATAAATATAGATAACCGACTTTGACTAATATTTAATAGTTAATGAAAGAATTGTTATATTGCCCAAATATAATTAAGACGCTCTCATTAATTAGAACATACATAAATATATATAACCGACTTTGACTAATATTTAATAATTAATCCATTTTCTTTCATCAAGTCAAACGAAAATAATTATGACACCTTACAACAATAAGATAGAAAGTTAATTAACATCAAATCTACCATAATCTCGTAATTAATTTCCCTAAAATCTGAATATATACAAAAGTGAAAAAAGAAGGTTGCCAGATTTCAGATTTGCTTATGCAATGTAGGACCAAAAAGGGCTCCCCAAACGTGGCATTAACTGCCGCTACTTAAAGTTCAATCTAATCTATTATGCTCCCAAAATGAAGAAAGAAGATGCTTAGGAATATACTCTTCT
Source organism: Penstemon barbatus (assembly GCA_003313485.2). Taxonomy (NCBI): domain Eukaryota; kingdom Viridiplantae; phylum Streptophyta; class Magnoliopsida; order Lamiales; family Plantaginaceae; genus Penstemon; species Penstemon barbatus. Next base: position 15,292,256 of record CM064878.1, read on the forward strand.
AGCCACCCTCGTTCAATTATTCCAAGCCAAAACGGATCACCCTTCCCAATCGCCCACCCACCACCCCCCCCCTACCCCTACACCCACCCCACATTTGTTCACAGTTTTTTTTTTTAATTATTTTTAAGGAACAAAACCCATATTATAATCTTAATTTTAGTGTCCTTTTACTTCCCAACACCCTTTTAAATCACACCAACATTAATCTTTTTATTTTCTCAAAAAAAAAACATTAATCTTTTTCTAAATTTTATCATCCACCCCCCACTCACCCCACCCACCCCCCTCCCTCTCAAAAATCTCCCTTTAAAAACAGAGAACAAACCAGTGGTTTAAATGGACTAACTTCAAAAATCTAAAAGCTTTTTAAACTAGTCTAAAATCTTAAAAATTCCTAAACCAATTATTCAACCATGAATAATTCTGTACTTTCTCCATCTGAACAAGAAGAACTCATCAAGAAATTAGAAATCTTCAAGATTCAAGGCAGAGACAAACGTGGGAACCCAGTTCTTCAAATCATTGGAAAACATTTCCCAGGTAATTAATTCTAAAAAGTAACTATTTCTTTTATAATCTCAGATAAATTTTGAAAAAAGGTCTAATCTTTTTATATTTTGTTTTATTGATAAAAACAGGGAAGGTTGTGAACGTGGAAGGAGTGAAGAAGTACTTGGAAGATGAGATTTTTCCAAGTTTAGGTGAAAACAGATTTTCGGTTGTTTATGTTCATACAGGAGTGAACAGAGGAGATAATTTCCCCGGAATATCAACATTGAAATCGATCCATGAAGCTATTCCTCTTAAGGTAAAAGAGAATTTGGAGGCGTTTTATTTTCTGCATCCAGGTCTCCAGTCACGGCTCTTTCTCGCCACCTTTGGGCGGCTTCTCTTCGCCGGCGCCGGCGGGTAAGTTAAAGTTCAGCACAAGTTTGTGTCGCAGAACTTCAGTTTTAGTCCTGGGACTTGACTTAGCATTTTCGGTCCCGTACTTATAAAAATTGTGTTCCAGTTTTTTGAAAAATATTTTACTCTTTTGATCTTGCATCAAAATTATATTTTTAGTTCAAATAATTTGAAAATGTTTAGTATTATTGGTCTCATCACATATGATAGTTTTGAGTATAAATATTTCGAAATTAAAATGCATTTTTGTGCAGAATATGGAGCCAAAATTGCTCGAGTATTAGGCGAGATTAAAGTTGAAATTTTTTCCTATTTGTAGATAATGAATTTTCATAGTTTAAAACTCTCATGCAATAACTCTAGATCTTGGATCTCATACTCTCCTTTCCTTAGGAGAAAGTTACAAAAAAGGGGACAAGAGAAATGGTATATATTATTGAATATAGAATTTTCGGAGTTTAAAACTTCTATTTTACTTTTTATATCCAATAATGATATTACGATGTAATAATTTATTAATTCTTTATTAGAATCTGAATCAAATAGATGATAAACTTTTGCATCACTCCACAATTTTGCCGTGTTCATTTCGCATCATATATAAATTTAAGAAGTAGGACGTTGACTAAAATTATATTTGGATGAAAATATATAGGTTGTATTGGAAGCTAAGGTACGTAAACAGGTTGGAATTCCTGTGGGACAACGTGAGACGAAAGGGAATGGAGATTCCGGAATTTGTGTACGATTTCGATGAAGAAATGGAGTACCGCCCGATTATGGATTACGGGCTTGAAAGTGATCATCCCGGACTTGTACATGGAGCTCCAAGTATTGACTCTTCTGTCTCTACCTACTCCATGAGGTGTATTGCCTAGGCGGCCCATGAATATGGATTTGGGCCTTAGATGGGCTGGGCTACTATATTGGCAGGCCTCTTCGGCCCATGAACTATGTTGTGTGTGTGCTGTTAGTTTCTTTTGAAAGTTTTTCTTTATTAGGTGTGGGGGTTTAAAAAAAATATAAATTATGTGTAAAGTGTGAAAGAAAGATGAATGAAACTAGGCTTAAGTCTTAATATACTTGTTTTGTTATAGAAAAAAATTGTGGAATTGAGGACTAAAGAGGTGTTTTTTTCCTTCCAAAATTTAGGTTATATCTTGGAAAACAGACATGTATCTGCAATGAATTATATTTCATAAACATATATGATGTCTGGCGATCAAATTATCAAATTAAGTGTCATTCCCGGCTAAACAAACGAATCTTGAGAGTAAGTTCAAATTACATAGAAAAAAAAAATAAAGTAAAAGATTTTTACAAAATCTAACCAAAACGTACTTAATTTCCGACTAAACTAAGTCCTGAGTGTAAATTCAAAGGAAAAAAAAAATTACTACAAAATTCAACCAAAACATACTTGTAGTAAGAAAACTTGAGATGATTTCTAAAATGAATAGAGCTTGAACATGTAAGGTCATCTCAAAAAAGTCATGTGTAACTCAAAATTTAAGAAAAATTATAAGTTTTTTCGGAAAAATAAGCTTTAAGGGAACTCTTAAATGTTTAAGTTTGGACTCTCATGCAAAGTGAAAAATTATGACATGAAGGAAAGTATAATACATTTTGTACTTTCTCATAGAAATATAAAGTGAGAATCTTAAAATATAAACGAGTTATTGAAGTGTTAAGTAAAATATAAAAATGTATGATATTGTTCACAAAAAAAACTTAAAATAGGAGACATGAATTGAAAAGTTCGGTTAAAGATGATCCAAGTATAGAGATAATTATCCCACCAATTGATCTTATGGCTTCTACAATGCATAGCCATCAAAGCTCGTTAATACGGCGTTTTGAAGTCCTTTAGATAGTTCTTTATTCGAATGAAATCAATTAAAAAGTGCAATTCTATAGTCAATTTTAAAATTAATTTAAATTAAATCAGCTTGAAACCGAAACATAATTAAACTCAATTAAGTGCAATCAAATGTAAACGGAGACTATATCATATCGAGTTTAAACGAGATACCAAAAATTTAATATTTTTCTTTTCCTTTCTTTTCTTTTCTTTTTTTATTTTATTTTTGTGTTTTCTTATTTTATTTTTAGATCGATTTTGTTGAATATATCAATCCACTAACAAAACTTGCAACAAATAATTTATTTCAGAAAATTTGATTGTTGAACTAGACAATGGAGGCTGACATCCTTCCTACCAAAATTTTGATGTCAAGCTCCGTTGCCTTTTTATTTGATGGAAATGGGTTGTTGACATCGAAATGATATCTCATTTGAGGGCTCTATTAGAGCTCAATTTTTTTCACTTTCAGCCATCAAAATGGAAATAATGATGTTTGATGACCCATTTGATGCTCCATTGGAGATGATGACGTTAGTATCATTCAGTATTTAAAAAATAAAAGTTGTATATAGCAAAAATTCTACCTTGCATTAAAATCCATAATTATTAGATCATAAAATTCAACAATACAAAACATCTGGTAAAATATTAAATTATGCAAAGATTCTACGGCAAATTTAAGAATACATAAATTTAAAAATCATGTTGCAAGGGGAATCAAAAGTCTAATAGTCAACTCACTCGACTGTGTTATCAGTATCATCAAGCTTCGTTTCTGAGCTAGGACGATTCTCCACAACCTCATCACCATTAGAATCAGATTTCGGAACATTGTATGCACGTAAATCAGCGTAGTTACGATAATCCAAAGAATGCAAAAAGAGGCCCATAACTCCCTCCTTGTGCTCTGTTGCTGCAATATGAGAATAAATGTACTTCATTTTAAACTCCTCGGCTTCTTTGGCATAATCTTTCATTGACAACTCTTCGTGACTGTGTTTCCATTTATTATTATACGATGGAAAGAAGCACTCGTCCAAATATAATCCAACTTCAGGCGCCATGGGAATGTTAATGTTAACTTTCCTGCATCATTAACCGTTATGTCAGTACTAGAAAAATCTTTGTAATAACCGAGAATTGAAATAATCAAACAATAAAAAACTTACTGTTGGAAAGCTGTTTCAATTACAGACTCGGGTGCGTAATTTCGCATGATTGCAACAGCAAGGCCGATCATTTTCCGAATTTGATGGAGCATGAAGCTCTGTCCAATTACCTCACACTTGACAAATTCAATTCCATCAATATTAACCACGGTATTCGCGTTAAATGATACAATGTATCTTTTAGCAGAAGGGTCTTCGGCTTTTGTTCTGGTAGTGAAATTATGAAAATTATGCGTCCCCTCGTAATACTTAAGGATTCTATTAAACCTCTTCTTCTCCTCCTCTCCATATCGAAAATCTCTAATTTTTTCTAATTCCACAGTGCCATTGTCATTTTCGACTTTATCTTCCTGGATTTTCTCATTTTCCTCGACTCCGTTTTCCAATACAATCTCAGTTTCAATACTTGCCTTGTTAATATCAGAATCACCGTTTTCCAAGGAATCCACTAATATCTTCTCTTCAACTAATGCAGTTTTGTTGCTCGAAGAAATGTCTGAATCAGCTAAAATAGCTTTCTCTTCACCAACTTTCTCAATAATCTCAGTTTCAACACTTAAGATAGTTTCAGAATCATTATTCGCAATACCATTACTTTTCGTAATTGTCTCTTCCAATAAAGCACCTACATTGTTCGATGAAATGCCTGAACCAGTTTTGACAGTTTCAGCTGCATTTTTCGACTCAAAGGCCTTCCTTCCTCTCTCTGAACAATCTAAACAATCAACAATTTCATCTCCAGACCCAAGTCTACCCAAAACACTCTCCCCATCACGATGACTAGACGGGTCAAGTGCAAAAACTGGAATCAAATAAACATACCTTCGCCTATCGCAGAATTTCTTCGCATTAAAAGACGGTGTCACACGCTTGTACCCAAATATCCGAATCTGCGGGGTCAATTTAGAGTTCAACCGCTCGACAAAACTGGGCGGATCGACGTAGAACCGACCCGACACCACTTGTCCAACGGCACTCACGCCCTTATCCGTCCGAGCGGATCGGGCCCACTCGAACCGTTGCGGTCGACCCCGATCCTCTTCAGGAATCGCTCCAGAAAAGAAGAGGGCTTCTTCGAGGTCGCCTTCGATTGTTTTGGCGCCGGGGTTTTTTTGCATTCCTTGATATCCTACACCGCAGTAAGCGAAGAAAATCGCGATTTTGCGTTGCTTGTATCTGGGTTTTTTAGGGAGTGTGGGGGTATTCTCTTCGGTTTGTTCGTCGGTTGATAATTTTTGCCTTTTGGGGTCTGGTAGTTCTTGTTCAGGTTGAAGGTGTGAAGAAGGTTTGGGTTCCAGGGTTTCAATTTTCTCCATGGGAGGTTTGGGGTCTAGGGTTTCGATTTCTTCCATGGTAGAGGTGTGCGTTTCTGTATGCTTCGTAAAACCCTAGAATGAGATTTAATTTGGAGCTGCTTCAGGTGGTTGCACGTTGTGCTTGGACGATTTTCCTTGCGTCCTTTATCATTTTTTCTGAATTTAGTAAGAGGTTAAAAAAGAAAATGAATATGTATTTTTTTGGAATTTGAGTTCTGAGCCAACAAAATAAAGGTTAGAACAGAATTTTTTTAGAAGAAAAATGAATTTTTAAACAAAACTAAAACTAGGAATAAATTTGTAATAAGAATATTTAAGAGGGTATTCCAATAATAAAAAAAAAAAAAAACCCTCGAAATGCATTAAAAGTCATGTGACTTGCACATGATTATGTTGTCACTGAAAGATATAAATGTAAAACATTTATAATAAGGGACCAGAAGTACTCCCTCTGTCGCTTTGGAAAGATTTTCTTGTGTCATATTATCTGTCACTTTGGATTTTCAATAAAATCTTAATTGCTCTTTTTTCATTTTTGCCCTTTATGCTCATAAATTTTCTCAAACATTAGTGGAGGATAATTAATTAAGAGGGTATTTGAGTCTTTTTCAATTTTTTTCAATAGAATTCAGCCATATTCAATGATTTTCTTAATTTGTGTTCATACATATGAAAAGACAGATATTTTAAAACGGATGGAGCATTATATAATAAGGATGTTTATAAAAGAAATAAGAAAAAAAGGATTTTTGAAAATTGAATGTATAGCATGTTATGGGCCATAGGCCATCATATTAAAAGAAACTGGAATTGTCTGGCTGTCTGGGCAATGAAACCCAATATCACCTAGACTAGCGGATATGGGCCTTTGTTAATTTCTTGGATTCTTTTCCTCTGCTTCTTTGGATTTTCTCTTTTCTCGGGTTGGGAACTTTAGGGCCGGCCATGAGGGTAAGCTGCGGATGCGGCCGTTTAGGGTCACCGATTCCGAAGGGCCTCCAATTTTTTTTATATTATAATATATATAAATAAAAATCAGAGGAAAAATTATTGCATTCAAAGTGCTTTGCCAACACAAGTTTCGAAAATTTAATTTTGAATATTAGAAGATACTTACACACTTTACACACTTGATGTTGAAGCTTTGTTTGTGAGGCAGAGATGGCGAACGACATAAATTGAGGATGAAGAAGTCTTATGATAGTTTAATAATAAAATAATGTATATGGGCTAAGGGGACGTTTGAAGTCTTTGTTTGTTAGTCCATAATATATATGGGCTAATAAAATAGTAAAATTGGAAATGGGCCCTTCTTAACTTAAGAACGTCAGGAAGCAAATTAAAAAATGCAACGCATCAAGTAATTAGGGACATACGACACAAAATTGTAGGCTTTATAACATGCGGATACCAATATTTACCACGAATTGAATTTTAAAAAAAAAAACCTAATTGCAAAAATTGACGGGGATAAATCTAAACAAGAAAATTGCAAACTCTAATTGTGAGTGAAACACAAGACGTACGTGTGGCATCTTCAAGTTTAATCTTCTCTCTTCAGAGAGAATTTCACTTTTGATACCATAACTCAACCTACTTTAGGGATTTGATACCACAACTTTTTCTCCCGACACATTTGATACCATAACTCAATCAACTTGACACATTTGATACTTCCGTCAAATTGGAAACGGAATTGTCACGTGATTGTCACGTGGCCGTTAAAACTTTGCACATTTGATACCATAACTTATGTTGACCGATAATTTTACCCCATAACATTTCAGGTTACCAAAAAAGCCCCACATCTCTAAATTTAGTGACGATTTTAGTCCACATTGTTGCAAAATTTCCAAATTGACTCGAATAAGACCACGTGCTGACCAATTTAGAACTGTACACATTTGATACCATTACTTATGTTGACTGATAATTTTACCCCATAACATTTCAGGTTATCAAAAAAGCCCCACATCTCCAAATTTAGTGACGATTTTAGTCCACATTGTTGCCGAATTTCCAAATTGACTCGAATAAGACCACGTGCTGACCAATTTAGAAAATTTTACTTATTTTATTTAAATAACTAATTTAATTTATAAACAATATTAATAAATTAAATAATACATTAACATAAATATCACCAAAATTAAGAAAACATATTCTTTTTAAAAATAAAATTTATATAATAGAATTAATCTATTTAATATTTATTAAAATAATTAATTATATAATTAAAAACTATTTAATATTTATTAAAATATTAAATAATAAATAATTATAATTTAATAAAAAAATCCCCACCCCACCCCACCCCTCCCCCTACCCCCAGATTCCCAGGCCGCCGCCGGCCTGGGTCTTCTGTCCCAGGCCACTGCCGTCCTGGGACCGAAGATCCCAGGCCGGCAGTGGCCTGGGATCGAAGAACCCAGGCCGCCGGCGGCCTGGGAATCGGGGGGTAGGGGGGAAGGCTGGGGAGGTGGTGGGTGGGGTGGGGATTTTTTTTAAAAAATTAAAATTATTTATTATTTAATATTTTAATAAATATTAAATAGTTTTAAATTATATAATTTATTATTTTAATAAATATTAAATATATTAATTCTATTATATAAAATTAATATTTAAAAAGAATATATTTTCTTAATTTTGGTATGTTAATGTATTATTTAATTTATTAATATTGTTTATAAATTAAATTAGTTATTTAAATAAAATAAGTAAAATTTTCTAAATTGGTCAGCATGTGGTCTTATTCGAGTCAATTTGGAAATTTGGCAACAATGTGGACTAAAATCGTAATTAATTTGGAGATGTGGGGCTTTTTTGGTAACCTGAAATGTTATGGGGTAAAATTATCAGTCAACATAAGTAATGGTATCAAATGTGTAAAGTTCTAAATTGGTCAGCACGTGGTCTTATTCGAGTCAATTTGGAAATTTTGCAACAATGTGGACTAAAATCGTCACTAAATTTGGAGATGTGGGGCTTTTTTGGTAACCTGAAATGTTATGGGGTAAAATTATCAGTCAACATAAGTTATGGTATCAAATGTGCAAAGGTTTAACGGCCACGTGACAATCACGTGACAATTCTGTTTCCAATTTGACGGAAGTATCAAATGTGTCGAGTTGATTTGAGTTATGGTATCAAATGTGTCGGGAGAAAAAATTGTGGTATCAAATCCCTAAAGTAGGTTGAGTTATGGTATCAAAAGTGAAATTCTCTCTCTCTCTTCATATATATTTTTTCTTCTGGTAAGGGGCTGTATATCTTTCTTTAATACATTATATATTAAGCATATTATCGTAAAGCAAAAATTTGGTTTATGTTTTGCACATTTAGAATTTGTTTGTGAATTGTATTTTTTAAATTTTGTTGATAATTATGGGTCCTAGAAAATACATGTCTGGGGTATGAAAAACAAAAAATGAAACAATGAGTTGAAGAACTTATTCAATATCAAGCATGTAAACTTGATAAGATTAATATTAGCAACAAAAATGCAGTTCGCATGGGTTCGAGTTCGACTTTAGTTAAAAATTCAGTGAATTAGGACATTCTAAAAGAGGAAACTGAATTATATATGATTTGAGAAATGAGGGCTTAGTGAACGAAGAAACGAACCTCATTATTGTTTCTTCTTCAAATAATATGTAAAAAACTAAGACCACAAATTTGAAGTTGACTTAGGGCCATTGAAAACTCAGGCCCGGCCCTGGGGAACTTGGTTGTTGCGTGAGGGACAAGACCTTACACACGTTAACTAATAAGTCGATGCCATCACAATGACACTATATAATGCATGGTGGATTTGTACAGATGTCAAAAACACTAGTTAGTAAAGTTAGTTTTACAACACAATTAATTGATCACATTGTGTGTATTAAAATTAGATTCACATGGGAGTGGGGATAAAGAGGAGGCCACTGCTCTATCACAATCATAAATCATGGTCATCGGCCTCATGATTTCTGTCTTGAAATTCAATTCAATTCCACAACATTACAACAACATTAATTAATTTGACCCCTCACTCGGACAAATACTCAATCAAAAGTTTCTTTTCCCTCTCCTTAATTCTCTCTCACGTGATACACACTGTTACGTTGTAGGAGATCCCATCCATCCATCCATCCATCGTCTAATTAATATTTTCTTGTTTTAAGTATTTCAAATAATGTTGATAATTAATTATCAATCATATTTTGCGACAATATTAATTGCTCTTCTATCTCAACATTGAAACTTCTATCATGCATGCTGGAAATTAATCAATAAACATGCAAGAATTAAGTTGAATCACATAAATATGGACCAATTAGTATTAATGCATGCTTAATCATATTTTTTCCCGTTGCTAGAATATATCGCTCGAGTTGAAATTTGGTTAATCACATGCGTGTGAGTATTAGCATAATGTCCATGCATGGATAAAGGGAAACATTATTAAACTTTAGATATGAAATTATGAATTATGTTTTTTCTTGATCAATGCATTTGCATGGCAATCGATCGAATCATACCACACACTAGCAGACCAAGACAACAATGATTGAAAACTCTTTCTTGTTTATATATATAATTATAGTCAACTAGAATTGGATTGGGACTGCTAATAACATGTAGAATTTTAATTCTTGTTCAAATCAAATTTAATCAAACTCGAAATATCAATATATAGTAAGTAATATATTTATTTTGAAATTATGTAACAAACTTTACATAGCCACTAATTACAATACATATTGAATATATTTGACTTATAATTCATGAGTTTGACTTTCTTTTTATGTTACCAAATTTTCAATTACCATTCATAATTCAACCATTGGTCAAAATTTCTAGAAGAGAGTTAAATCTTTAACAAAAGTACGTGTTGAAGCATATTTTAAACTCCAGGAAATTCTTAGTTTTGGTTGATATTGATGATACTTTCGCAAACGTTTGATATATAACGGGGATTTTCTTAGTCTTCGGCAAACGTTTGATGATGGGCAACGAGTGCGAAAACATCATTTGATACTATGAAACCTAACCTCCACGACTTTGCAACGACTATGAATGGTTGGGTTTAGTGAAACTATATATATAGGCTTTACTAGAACACTTTACGCAATAAACGAATCATGGTAGATGTTGTCAACCAAGATTCTTTGGTGAGGTTTTAATACGTACCCGTTGCTTTAAGAAAAACAAACAAACAAGTTTTTTGTACTTTTGCCGTATGCTTCCTATTTTTCAAAAGCATTTACAAACACCATTTTCAGTGTGTTAAGACTTGGGATTGTAATTTGAATTTGATGGAAGCATGTACTAAAAGTGTATTAGTTAAGGTTTATAATTAATTTTGATGTATCAATTGAATAGGAGAAGTGAATTAAATGTACTTTATGGTTGGAAAGGCAGATCCAGAACAATAAATATGGAGTGGCTATTTGAAAATTTAAAATTTATTAGTTCCAAATAAAACCACAGAGAATACAATATGGGATGGAATAAAGCTAGAGTACTCGAATTTTTGTGGACTGCAATTTTGAAATTGGAGCTGTTGACTGTTATTAATACGATTTACTGCAACAAAAAAGGATAAAAAAAGACGAGACGAGTGTAAGGAAAATTAACAGTGGCCAGGACATGGGTTGTGGACGTGATGAGTGCGACATATCACTCGACAAAAAGGGTCGAATTCTTTTTACTACATACCCTTTTTTTTGTGTTCTTGGAAAAGGGGATGAAATTACAGAACACCGGTAATTAAAACAGGGCTTTTAATTATTATTTTTCTATCAAACGATTTGACCTATGTTTTTCTAACTTTTTAGCTTATGGGTCTTTTTTCGGTAACACTTTTTTGGGGTCAAAACTTTTTTCATTCTTTGAATTTTTGAAATTTCTTATGAATACGTGCCACTTTTTACATTTTGGTGGTGGAAGCTTAGGTCCGCCACTAATAAAACTTGGTGCCCTAAAAGTAAGGAGCTTTCAATATAAAAAATAAAAGAGAAAAGAGAAAAAATTAGAGCTTGAGCATTTGACTCCTATTTTTGATGAAATAGAAAATCATAGGCCTTGTATGAGAGCGTTTTGATAAAAATGGTATGAGTAGTTTTAGTGAAACTTTATTTGGATTTGATTTTAATGTTGAGTAATTTTATAATTTTCTAAAAAATTGAAACACCAATTGAATTAAGTTTGGATGTTGGAGTTTAGAGAAAAAAATCCCGAAACCTTGTGACCCAATTTCATGAGAATGGCAGAATTAGACCAAAACTCTTTCGTTGGCTCATATTCTCATAATGCTCTCTGTACCAAAAAATTCGAAAAGAAAAATAGCACGGTACTTTGAATTTACTTATCGTGACACCATGGATCAGAACTTCCTTCTTTTCCGTCGAAAACATTGAAAAGTTTATGTTTTTAAATCAATCGTAACGAAAATAAGGTGCATTTCCCAAACTCTATAATTGCCTTAGAACTTTCTCATTTTCTTAATTTAGTAGCTTTTTTCATAATTTTATTTAGTTTTTTTGAAACGATTCCAAAAATTTGTTAAAAAGTTTCATATCATACAACTATAATATTTAGTAGCTTTTTTCATAATTGACTCCGAAATATACTTCGGAAACAAAACTTTAATTCATGAATGACATATCATACAACTAAGTTCAAGAAACTATAGTCGAGAAAACGAAATCCAACCTCCCTAGTTATGAGGTGGTTGGAAATAATTATTGAAATTTCTTGATTTCCTTTTTCTTTATAATATTTTATCATAATTTCATTTCTTCCGGAACGGCCTCAAATTAGTTATGTTTAATTTCCTTTTTTTTGGTAATGAGGCCGTATCGCTGTGACAATCACATGCAAAGCTGAATTTTCAAGAATAAGAGAGGTCATTTGATCAATTCCCCTTATATATGAGTATTTGTTCTAGTTTATTATTAAATTTTTGTAATTATTTATTATTTGTAATTTTTTGTATTTGAACAATTATTGAAATGATTTTTGATGTAACGATTGATGATGAATGTATCCTTAAAAAAATGAGGGAAAAATACTTTTGATACAAGACTTTAGTCCAAAAAACATATTTGATATATATCAAATTTTTTGGAAAAAATATAGTTCATACCATGAATCACACCATATTGACACATTTAGATTTGTCGTCAATTTTCAGACGGAATTCAGCACGTGTCGTTCTCGTGCTCGTTAAGTTGACAATGGGAGGAAAAACATGCACGGGTTTTAAAGACCTACCATTATTAACTTAATGGACACGTGTTGAATTCCGTCCGAAAATTGATCAGGAAACTAAATGTGTCAAGAGGATGTGAATCATGGTAGAAAATGTATTTTTCGAAAAACTTGGTATCAAATGTGTTTTTTTGGACTAAAGTTTGATATTAAAAATGTTTTTCTCTAAAAAAAAATTGGTTTACCAATGGTAAATGCTTGATTACACCTGTCTTAATTCCTATTGGAACGCGTTAGACACATTATGTGTAAATCTCTTTCAGCAGGGTTTCAAACATGAGTTCGCCATATGATCTGTAAGTATATTATATGATTGTACGTATTTACCATGATTTTTATGACGAGAGGATTGTACTTTTGGTAACGCTATATAGTACAATTTTCACTTTTGGTACATCTTTTTATGTGCCTAACACATTTGGTATTATGTTTTAAAACTGTGACATATTTGGTATCGCCGTTACCGTTAAGTGATGATGTGGTAGTTAAGTCTTATTGCAAAGTTGATACCATTAATTATGTTGACTGACAATTTTATCCTATAATATTTTAGGCTCTCAAAATAGCTCAACATCTCCAAATTTACTGATGATTTTAGTCCACCTTTTTGTCAAATTTCAAAATTGACTCGAATAAGATCACGTGCGGAACAATTTGAAGATTTTACTTATTATATTTAAATAACTAAATTGATTATAAACAATATTAATAAAAAAAAATATGTGAGATAAATTGTGTAAGATATATGCTACTTTATGTCAAATAATCATAATAGAGTTTGTATATATTTTGTTTAGAAATAAGCTTTTTTATTGTTTAGCTTTTGAGAGAATACTTTGAGAAAATTGAAAGATGGAATTATTTCAGAAAACAGAAAACATGTTAATTTGACATTTCTGAAACACGAAACAATTCAAATTTTCATTAAAAAAATAAATAAATTCATTTCAAATTACGTATAAAATCTTAAATGATCATGAAATATAACATTCCAACAAACAATTAATAAAATCGTGTATAGTAACAAATCCACATGGATCCTTTCAACCTAGATCCTTCCACGAGGATCAACAACTTTTTAGCTCCTTTCTCCCGTTTTCAAGTGCGTAAACGTGTTCCGTGAGGGGGGTCTCACGGGGGGTGGGTGTGGGTGCGTTCATAAACCACCAGAAAAAGAAAAAGAAAAAAGAAAAGAAAAGAAAAGATTTGTACTTTTTGTAGTATTTAGGGTAGAACTAGAAGCGATATGATTAAACCAGGGTTTCATGTGTCCATCAGAAACAAGGATCAAGAATTATCATAATCTTCATCATTAAGACATATTATTCTTTTCAATTTAACCTCTATCTCTTTCTTTTGCTTTCTAAATAAATAAATAAATACTTCTATATTAATTATATTCAATTAATATTAATTAACCCTCTTCTCTTCTCTCTCTTATTTACTGTGGTATGGTAGAGAGCCTCAGCCCACATCTTAAATAGTAGCCCCAACTGCTCCCTTTTTTCCCATCTCTCATTCTTACTACTACTTTTCTTCTTCTTTCTTTTTATTGCAATTCAGTCCACTAATTAATTAATTAATCCACTTTCTAGTGTGTGTGTTCTTCTATGAATTATTGTTCATGGTGAGTTTATCAAAGGGTTTCTTACAGAGTTTATTGGCATTCTGTCCACCTCCTCTTAATTTTTTTTTTATATTCTTTAACTCGATCTCTTGTTTTTCTAGTTTTTTTTTAGAAAAAGACAAGAATAAGAATGAAATGTTTTTTAATTATTTTTCTCTAGATTTAATTAATTATATGGAGGAGGTGGGCATACTGCCAACTGAGTTCTGTTGGTTTCTCTTTGCAAAACCCTCATGAAAAAAGCTAGCTACTTATTATTGGCTTGTTCAACCAAGTACACATATGTATGTTCTTCATGTTGATTTTAGAATACCATCATGTAAAGGTAATTTAATTTGATTTATTTCCTTTTTTCTTGAATATACTTTATGTGTCATGCATCAATTAATTAATAATGGAATCATCAATCATGTTCTTTGTTTGGTTCTTTTAACCCTTTGTTTTGCAGAGAATTAATCAATAATTCTATTTGTAGTTGAAGAAGTAGATGATATGTACTAGATTCATAGATCTCTGAAACTGCAGGAATTAACCCTATATTTTCAGAGAATGATTTGGTTTAAATTTTCTTGAGATTTAATTTACTGATCATTCAAGGTGGAAATTGCTTTATTGTTTTGAAATTTTTAATTATTTTAGTTAATTATTTTTTTGTTGCTAACAGGGAAATAGTAATAGATTCCTTTTAAATGGTTTCATTACTATGGACCACTTTTTTCGAGTTTCGACAAATCAACAACAAAATTTCTATGAAAAGATCATATTTTTTGACACATTTCGTAGGAATATAAACGAAATAACATTTTCTATTTATATTTTTATTGATTTTCAATTATTAATTCATTAACAGTCACATATTTTTTTCGTTGGAATTATGTTGTCCCTTGTTTCTTTGTAGTGCAGGATTGGAATGAATTTCTTGACTATCTGCGCATTACAAATCATATTTTAAACCCAATCAGTCAAAAGAAGGTGATATTTTTCTAGGTATGAATGTTTAAACGTAATGAAAATTAAGGTAGATGAGAAATTTTATTCTTTTTTAATCTACAAAAACATACATTGATCTTTGAACAACTGGATTAACTTTCATTGATCTATATCTGTAATCTTTCATTGATCTTTGAACAACTTGATTACATTGGCAGGAACTAAGTTAATCATTAATGGGTACATGCACTTTTTTCTTTTAAATAAACAAGGCTTCATTTCACCAAATCAATGAAAGGGTACTAACAAAGTTAAAAATGGGGAAATTCCGATCACAAAAAACGAAAAAAATAGGAAGTAAGTTAAAACGGATTCAACCAATCTAAATCACATGCCCAAGCAACAAGTTTATGGGCAGCGAAATTGGAGCCTTGAGAAATGAATCGTAACATCCATTTACGCCAACACGTCCAATACCGTCTAATTTCAACAATCAGACCACGAGCCTCCATCAAGCTCTTTCCAATAGTTTTTTATGTCCGTGATCTTGGAGCCATCGGATTATTTAAAATAAACATCATATAATAATTTGTGCAATAAATAGATAATTATGTGCGGATCTGTCATAACACAAAGAAGTATCATGTATAACGATTTTTTCTACATAAATAGAGATCCAAGAGAGTTACATAGGGTCTATTTGGATGGATTTTGGCTCAGTTTCGTGGGTCGATTTAAAAAAATTAGTTTTGGTGGTTTCGATGAAACATTTGAGACTTTATTTGGATGAAGTTTGACTTTTGACTTTTGTGGACTGAATAAGTTGAAACTTCACTTGAAATGGGTTTGGATGTTGGGGTATAGGGGAAAAAGTAGGTGATAAGTGTCAAATCAATGTCTTTTTAGTGAAATTTGG
This sequence comes from Penstemon barbatus, assembly GCA_003313485.2. NCBI lineage: Eukaryota > Viridiplantae > Streptophyta > Magnoliopsida > Lamiales > Plantaginaceae > Penstemon > Penstemon barbatus. The sequence continues at coordinate 15,308,244 of CM064878.1, forward strand.
AAGAAAAAATAGGTGGTAGGTGTCAAATCAATGTTTTATAGGTTTGAAGAGTTTGAGTGTGAGTTTCTGAATAGGTTTTTGATGATTTTATGTGTTTGACGAAAACTCACTCGAAAGGGTTTTGGCTTGATCTCGCGAAATCCGCGAGATCGGGCCAAAATCCATCCACGATGAAAATTAATTACATCATCAGTAATAAAGTACTCCCTTATTTTCATAATATTTATCATTTTAGGTGTACACACACAAATTAAGAAAATCATTGAATATGGTTGAATTCTAGAGAGGAAAAAAAATAAAGAAGACTAAAATGCCCTTTTAATTAATTATCCTCCACTAATAATTACTCCATCATCCAATTAACTCTTTTGAATATCAAATCTTTTCATATCCCTTAAATGACAAAAATAAAGAAAGAGTAGTTAAGACTTTATTGAAAATAAATTTAAAGTGAGAGATAACATGAAAAATAAAAATTCAAAACAAACGTATATATTTTGAAATGAAGGGAGTATTAATTAATAACATAATAATTTTATATATTTTTTTAGATAATTAAAACATAATAAATTATTCATCACAAGATCAATATACAACTCTAATAGACATTCGTTTTGGCAAGAACTTTCTTTCACAGAGATGGGATGGTATGTTGGTAGGGTAGGGGCATATATAATTAGGGCAACGAAATCTCATATCATATGCTTTCTTTTCTAGTGTGAACAGAGTCAGACAGAGCTTTGGGTATAGTGTAGTATGTGATGGTATTATACGAACGTATATAGGAGCTCATGATTGAAATTCTGACATATATATCTCCCCCATTAATTTACTGCACTAGTTATAGTCTATCTTCCCCATTTATGTTTTCTCATCAATAAATTCACCTCACGGTAGATAAATGTAGCTATCGTAATTAGGGTCTATTCTAAAGAGTTTTAGCTCAGTTTCTCGGGTCTCGGTTTCAAAAAAAATATTTTGAGTGACTTCTTAAAAACTTTTAAAATCTCATTTGATTAGATTTTGGATGTTGGGCTTTGTGTTTTTTGAAAAAGTTGAAGCTCAACTTGGATTATGTTTGGATGTTGGGGTTTGGGAAAAAAAAATTGGTAGTAGATGTCAAATTAATGACTTTTTTATAGTGTTTGAGAGAAAAAAATAGGTGACAGCGATCAAATCAAAGTTTTATAATTATAAATTTTAGAAGTTTGTATATAAGTGTTTATGAGTTTCATGAGTCCAGCGAAAACTCATTTGTGAGGGTTTGGTCTGATCTCATGACCCGCGAGACCCGGTCAAAGCCCATCCACTTATGCCCCTAATTTCACAATAGTTAACTTCTTAGTGTAAGCTATGGATAAAGGATGTAGACGAGTCGAGTAGTGTTAAACGATACATTGTTCAATTTTTTAGTTTATCAAGCTGAGCTTTAAAATTTATGAAATGAAAAATGTCAATCTTGTTTGATATGTATAAAGAAACGATTGAGGTTAAACAAGCTTTTGACATTAAATGAGCTCGAATTAAGCACTGAATAACTTTATTTGACTTTAAGAGCTAGATATAGAATTCTAAATATTTTGAGCGAATAACATACTACCCAAGTTCATACATGATATGTCTAATGATGATTTTATTTAGGGTCATATAAAATTGGCAAAAAGGACTTCTCATATATTTGTAACATCTCTTGCAGTTTTCTTTAGCCCTTCAAGCCATAAATTATTTTGTTATAGATTAAATTGTCCCTTTATTTTTTTAATAATTCTGATTAAGATTAAATTGTCCTTGCTTGAACAATTTTTCTAAAAAAAAGGTCCATCATATTCAATGGATTCACTAAACGGATCGATAAGTGTAAAAGGTAAATAAGAGTTGAATACAATAAATAACATTTAATTTCTTGGGGACATTCAATATCTGAATCATTACCTCATAGAAGTTAGAACAGCCCACTGAGTCAAATCATGAAATGTTGTGTTCTTTTCTACACAAAAACAATAAAAAGCGTTTACCTTAATTATGTTTAACCACACTTTTCAAACCTGATAATTAATTCACTCTCAATCGTGAACAATTTGTCAATAAACGGATTCTATTTATATTTTGAAGAAGAAAATTGAAAAGTTCTAACTTTTATCTTTAAACAAACACAAGTTTATGGGTTAGAGAATTAAGTATCCAATGTTTTTCCAATTAATTAGTTACTGCCAGTTCTTGGACACAACTAGAGTTAAAAATGTTGACAAAATATATATGGGTTTTTAGAATTTATTATATGATTTGTATTAAGTTTAGTTTGGAGGAGAAAAATCAAAGTTGATGATAAGTGTTAAATTAGGTATTTGTTGAAAAAAAAAAATAGATGTTTATGTGTCAAAACAATTTATGTGGGTGGTTTGACCCAATCTTAGTAAGATGGGATTGAACCAAAATAGATCCATGTATAATTGCCCTTAGTGATTATAGGCCCAATGAGATTCTAAATATATCTTTGACGAAATAGCCCCTTTAATAATTCAGAAAAAAAAAATAACTAATTTAATTACCCTAGCTATATTGCCCTGCAAAAATAAAATTTCCTTAAAAGAAGTTATATATCTGTAATCCAAACATAAATCCATTAAATCTGGAAAAAATCTTCCTGATTTCATGAGTTTTTCAATTATTATTAATATTAAGAAAATCATTTCCCATCACATTTTCCCATTTCAATTCAATCCCCTCATTTAATAGATTTCCTTTTCAGTCTAGATTTTGATTATAAAAATGTACTAGTATAAATCAAAGTCCAATTAATTAGGAGATCGATAAATATATCCTTAAGTCTAATATTGTTCGAAATTATCCATATCTCTTTCCCATATATATATATATATATATATATATATATATATATATATATATATTATAAGAGCAAAGCAAATCAAGTAAATTGGAATTCAGAAAAATTCAAAAAAGTTGACACATTGCATAAATAAAATAATGGGTATGAGCATGATGATGGTGGTGGTACTAATGGCTATGGTTCTATTAATAGGTATGGTATTTTTTATGGAGGGGGCTGAAGGAAGTGTACCCAAATGTTGTGATCATGATCCACTCTGCTGCCAACGCTCCATCGCCGCCGCCGCCGCTGCACGTTTCCCAAAGACAATCCCCTAGCTACATATATGTGATGATGTACTAGCTAATAAATCTTCATATACATGTGCATGCATGTATGGATCAATTTATTGTTCTAACATATGCATGTATGTATGGGTCAATTAATATAAAATAATTATCATTTTTTTTTCTTATAATAATTACTTCAAGTTTATTCTTACAAATACATCCATTTGTCCTTAATTCTAGTTCTATATCATTCCTGTTCCATATTCACTTCCAACCCAAACATAATTTTCAGTTTAAAACAATTAATTTTATATTATTTTTAAAAAGAATCCTTATATCTGTAAGTGTATATAATTTTAAAAAATATGTAATTACATAGATGAGTTCTTTTGCTTTGTCCAAACGTAGGTCTAAGATGTGTTTAAAAACAAGTTCAACCTGAAAAGAGAATTTAATTTTATTTAATTAAGAAGTGGACCAAATATAGAAGATTTTTTTTTTATTTTATTTATTTATTTATTTTTTTATGGTGAATACATTGTTACATCAAACTCTATATTAAATTGAAACTATTCCAATGATAACAAAGTGAACTAATTTTGGATGGGATTCGGTCCAGATTCTTATTCAACTCTATTTACATATGATCAAATATGAATCTTAACTTTTTAAGTTCAACTAGTTTTTCCTAAAACAATTGAATATAAGCGCGGTGTTTTTTACCCGAGTTTGAATATCCCCTTGTCAATACTTCTTAGGTCGACCTCGTTACATCTGGTTCACCTAGTGGGTTTTAATCTTTCATGTGGTTTGCGAGCTATTGTATAAGCGAAAAGTTTACCTTGTGCACTTCGATGGCTGCGGGTTCCCTTGTAAAAAAAACAAAAAAATCTCTGCTTAAGGCCATCTTCAGTCGAAGCAGGCAATAGCCATATCTTGCCTAGTATGTCATCTTCAACGGAACCAACAATCAAATTCAATTAATTCAATTTTGAAGTTTTCCCACTCTCACTTAACAATAATAATAACTATATTTTTTTAAAACTAAGTCGTAGTTTATCAAAATACACCTAATTTTTTTTACACACACAGATAAATTTTAATTTATTTAAAAAAAAATGTGACCAATTACGTAAATTTGAACTTTTTTTAGCACAAGTTTGTAAGGATTTTACACAAAAAATTTAAGAATTTTTATACAAATATATATGTTTTTTTTAAAAAAAAAAGTGACCAATTAATTTTTTACACCCATATATATTTTTTTAATAAAAAGTGACCAATTAATTTTTTTTACACACATATATGTATAATTAATATAATTTAATTTTTTTACGCACATTTTAAATTATTTTTGTAAAATAAAATAAGTCTGAACGCGACATTGCCTGCCTGCCTAGATGATCCCATGTTGCCCTTCGAATTTTTTTCCTTACGATGAGTTGGTTAAGAATTTATATAATCTAGTGATCTCCAACATAAAAGGTATGAAGTTTTGAAATAACTACTTGCTTAATTAAAAGGATATTCAAATCGAGTCAATAAACAGAAATATTGATACTAATAAAAAATAATTCATGAACAATATATAAAAATGAACACATCAATAAATATAAAATACTAACTCATGTCCTTTTTAATATGATAGTAAAACATTACATGATAGTCATAGAAATAAAATATTATTTACATATTAATTTATTTGTGTTAATTAATATCTGACTCGAACAGGGATCTTTGTTCCATACTTCCATGTAATTGGAACAGGGATCTTTTGTACTAGCTGATCGACTTAGTAAAATACAGAGTTTTTTGCAGTTTGTTTAATAAAAAATCAATGTAATGATTTTTTTTTATAGTTACAATAAAGAGAGAGTAATTGCAATAAATAAAATCCGTGAAAAAAGATACACGGTCAACAAAATTGGAACTGTAACAGAGTGGAACTTCAGTATTGGTACAAGCCTACCTAAAGTAAAGAGGTAAGAACTATTCTGAAAGAAACATGTTAGAACGTACTTAAGAACTATTTCTCCTGTCTCTCAATTATGCGCAGTGTAATTACTCACCAAAATAAAACTACAGCTATTGTACTCAACCATCACCACCATTAATATGCAATTCCTATTCTTTGAAAAATCACAATATTAATCTCTCTAAAATTCTGTCGATTGGATTACCATATGCCGGTTGGCTTACTTAACGGGTTAATCTCTTTGCCCTCTGGGTTAACCGAGGAACTGAACGGAGATCCTGTCAGTGATGATGATCGAAAGATTTTACCAGAGGTTGGACTAGTAAATCCCCTTCGATTGGGAAAGGCCATTGACTCTGCCATTAAACGTTGTTTTGTAGCATCATCTACATATAAAAGTTCGTCAATCCTTGCCATTATGTAAAAAGCTAAGCTCTCTAGCACCCTCGAGTAGCTCTCAAGAATCGACTGCCCAACATCCTACACCAAATATCGAATACAATTCTCATTACATATAGGAGGATTTAGTCAGCAGAATCAGACAGAGAAATGTTGGAGTTAAAATAATTATACCTTGTTATGCTGAATTTTGCTCATGTCCAAAGCGGTTTGTGGGAGTTCGGGAAAGTGCAACTTTAAGCTCTTTAGGAGGGTTTCAGCTCTATGTGCAAAGAGTTTACTCTTTTCTATATCTCCGGCTCTTCCTTTTACAGCGCTGCCCCAAAACGAGCCCATCTTTGTATTCTTTAGTTTCACGTTTTGACATTTCAGCCTCCAAAAGTGCACGGCATTCTCAATCCTATTTGCTATTTCGAGAGTGGTATATTCAGATGAATGGTTCAGATAATCAAGAAGATAGTCTGGAGAGTACTGATCGGATGTTATGCAACGGTGAAGGGTTTCGCCTAGACAAGCCTTCTCACTCTGCAGATACACAAAATAGAAAATCATAAGCGAAAAACAGCATATAGAAAGAAACTAGTGGTTAAAGAACAAAATAAAAATCACTGACTTTAGGCAAGGTCTCCAAATACACTTGTGGCACTTCCATTTCAGACAGCACACTGCTATTAATCGCCACAGCAGCTTTGAAGATTTGATGAGTGCATTCCTTACAATGTTGAAGTCTTTTTCTTGTCTCTTCAGACAAACCATTTGCTGGAACCTTTGGAAACGGCAACCACAATTTTTCTTCAAAAGGTCTGTGTGAGGAAGGGGAACATGAATCCTCGTCAGCAACAAGTATCCCGCGATCAACATAGTAAAATTCAGTGTCGTGAAAACCATCCAAGATGGTAATTAGCATTGCGTCTAGTTTCTTGAGTGCTGGTAGATTGACATATAAGTCGGATCTTTGTTGTGTCACCATAATCTCAAAACTCCCACTCCCTGGAAATTCTTGAACTGATGGGACGAGCTCGACAATTGAATCACTCACACATAAAAACCATTCCATTTCTCGGTGCCACGTTGACATTTTCTCTGGGGCCAATGGCTCCAACTTCCATAGCTCACCAAACACACCAGCTGTAGATTTTTAGTTGAAATCAAATAAAACTGGACAAACTTAATTAGGAATCTAGAGAAAAAGAAAAAGGTAGTGAAGGGCACAAACCGGCAAGATTCGTGATTGAATTGGAGATTGCAAGAGCTGTACTCACTCCCTTCCCTTCACCAGACATATCCTCGCCTAGCAACAACTTGGCAAATCGTTCCTTCATAAGTTCAGCCTCTGAAACCATGCATACAAGAAACATTGAAGAAAGTAAGTTAAATATGTTATGAAAATGTACAAAATAACCTGTGAAACTGATATGTGTATGATTAAAAAGTAGTCACAAAAAGAAAAGAGGAGAAAACTTTAAAGCTCATTTTTTTAATTAATTGCTTTGCAAAGGAAACCGGAAATTGCGTTAAATTCTAAAATTGAGAATATTATTGAGTTAATATATTAGCCTTCCTTCATAAAAAAATATACTCATTGTGGTAAGTGGAAAACTAAATAAAGCAGTGGACAACAGCCTTGAATGATTGGTAACTTAAACAAATTTAAATCAAATTATAAAATTTCCTAAGAAATCTATATTTTATATTCATGTTCTGTAACTCTGATTTGATTGTGAGCTATTTTCTAGAAATATCAACTATATGAACTAAATTCATTTTCAATTAGCATGAAGTACAAAAGTACAAATATTTGACAATTAAATCCAGCTCAATTTTAAAACAAAATTAATCAAACCAAGCTGAACCACAAATTTAAGCATGGTTCCTTTCTATTAATTCATATTCCTTTGTTGCAGGAGCTAGTGGAAGTGGTACCACCTGCATTTTACCTAGTACACCATTAATACCAAAACCTAACTACATAAACCAAAATTAGAAAAATCCGGAAACTGACCTGACAATTCATGCCACTCAGGTTTATCCCAATCCGACTTCTCCGCCGGGATGGTGACGTGTCTCCCTCCGACGACCGGCAACATTATCGGAGGCGGGGGCAAACACTCTAAATCTAAATTCAAGGCCAAATCTAAAGGAGAAAAGGTTCCGGCGCTCGAATTCGGACTCTCAGATTCGCTGACGTCAGCGCTCAGGCTGTAACTGCCGTCGAAACGGCACGACTGCAAGTCTTCGAACTCATCGTCGGACGGCGAAATTACACTGCTATCCATCTCAATTGGCGAATATATATACCCTAGAAACTATTGAAATTGAAAATTTGAAGCAAAATTAACTGCTTCAACGGCAAAATGTCAACGTAAACTTAAAAGCAACTGTGTGTGTGTGTGTGTGGGGAAAAGGAATGATTGAGAGGAGGAAAGCATAGATAAGAAAGGGAGAAATAAAGTGAAAGTTCATAGTATGTGTGTGTATATTATGTATGAATTGCAACTAGTATTATTTAAAGCGTAGTATAAACTCAAAATCGGAGTTGGTTTTGTGGCGGGGAAACGAAGGCCCCACCGTCACATGGTGGTGGTAGCCATTATTTCATGTGGGTCAAAAAGTAAATATGATATGGTAAACGGGTTGCGTTATTAAGAATTTTTTTCCTATATATCCTTTTAATAATTTTAAAGTGCTATCGAGTTCGATTTTATATGTCAAATATAACAAATATTTTTGTCGAAGTATAAATTTATTTGAGTGTGATTTGAATTTTACTCCTCTATTGAAACTTATTTTAATTTACTACTTTAAATAATGGAGTTTTTTTTTTTATATAACCTTTTACACAAAAGTATTTCTCAACATGATTCAAATTGAAAAGTATTTCCCTAAATGTATATTTTAGGTAAAATCGATGTTGGCAATATCGATTCTACTGAAAAATCGCAAGTTCCAACATCGATTTATCAATTATATTCGATAATAAAAAAAAATTAAATTTTATAAAAATCGAGATTAGTAACATCGATTCTTATTAATTATAATAATTAGGGACTAATTAATTCAGGGAAATAATCGATATTGGCAATATCGATTCTTCAGAAGAATCGATATTAGCAATAGCGATTCTTCTAAATATTTTTTTTCTTCTGGAAAATGAGGACATACTGCTGGAAATTCCCAAGTTGTTATTGAACTGCAATTTATACTTTTTTTTTAAACCCAAGTTTTGATTGGTTCTTGAACCTTGTGCAGGTTTTACATGACCAATCCCAAGTTTTACACTACCAATCCCAAGTTTTAAAGAACATGTTCAAGAACATAAAAAAATATTCTTCTTTTTAATATTTGGGAAAGTTTAGATCATAGAAAATAGTCATAAACATTACAAATTCCATGTTTTAAACACACTTGCATCGTTTAAGGTAATAAATACAAGATTAGTATTTAGTAGTAATGTCCTTACCAAAAAAAGAATAGAAGCCGCACATTGACATGTTTCTCAGCTCAGGTGACCTATATATTTTGACAGAAAAAGTGTTCGGGAAATAGTTTTAGTAGGAAAGTGTAACATTAATTAAGATAAGTCCGGGGATTATAATATCTCCTAAGTTCTGGTCAAATTATTAGAAAACTCATCGGGTAGAGGCACAAGGTTCAAGAACCAATCCCAAGTTTTAAAGGACTTGTTTTTTACAATAGCAAAGGCAAGTGGCAAAAAATCGAGCTTCTGCTCCTTCACATTTCACAAGATTTAAAAAAAAAGTATAAATCTCAGTTCAACAACAACTTGGGAATTTCCAGCAGCATGCCCTCATTTTCCGAAAAAAAAACTATTTAGAAGAATCGCTCTGAAGAATCGATATTGCCAATATCAATTCTTTCCCTAAATTAATTAGTCGCTAATTATTATAATTAATAAGAATCAATGTTACTAATCTCGATTTTTATTAAATTTATTCTTTTGTAATTATGGAATATAATTGATAAATCGATGTTGGAACTTGCGATTTTTCAGTAGAATCGATATTGCCAACATCGATTTTACCTAAAAGATACATTTAGGGAAATACTTTTCAGTTTGAATCATGTTGGGAAATACTTTTGTGTAAAATGTTATATAGGAAAAAAAAAAACTCCATTATTAAAAGTAGTAAAGTAGTAAATTAAAATAAGTTTCAATAGAGGAGTAAAATTCAAATCACACTCAAATAAATTTATACTTCGACAAAAATATTTGTTATGTTTGACATATAAAATCGAACTCGAAAGCACTTTAAAATTATTAAAAGGTAAAGGCTGTTAATTTGATTTCTAGTATATGGTCAATAAAGGTGAAATTAACTTTTATTAATGGAGCTTGGAAAGTTCAATTTTTTATTTTATCCCTATTTTTAAAATAGCAACAAATTAATTACACGATATGTTTAAATAAATTTTATTTTGCGTACGATAATCAATTATGTTCCATAATTTTCCTAAATGTGGCCAGGTAAGTTACATTAGTACATCATCCAATATTTAATTGAGATATAATGTATAAAAATAGGTCTAATATAGTCATGTAATAGTAATACCTCCTAATAGTTAAAATATATACACACTTTTGATGCACTTAACTTGAAAACCCAAGTTTATTATCCCAGTATAATATAATTAACAAAATTTTGAAATGTCAATCTTAAGTTGAGAAGACCAAGTAACTATAGTCAAATTTCCAAAAATATATTATGCTTTTAGTTCGAAAACACTATATATTGTTAGAGATAATTCTCATAATTCAGCTGTTATCATATTTATTCTCAGCGAGTTTAAAGTTGATAGCAACAAAAAAAACGTAAAAATAACAAGTTTTTTTCTTTTGGACTAATGAATGGTGTCTATGTAAAATTGCATAATAGGAATAATAAATGAAGAATTTATTTAACAAAATTATAGATGAGAGTTGGTGTTAGTTTAGCCAGAATTTAAATTCTTTATCCTGCCAATAGATTTCAAATTTAAGAGAGCCTCTTGGAGAATTTGAACTATAATGTAAGTTGACAGGCGTTTGGTGCAGTATAATTGTTGGCATACTATTATAAAATTATAATACAGTATATAAATGCTCATCCATTTTTTTTCATTTTGAATTTATTTTTATTGCACTGTTATTAACTGTAATTTCTTTTAGTTGGTGAAGTGCTATGATTGTTGTACATAACGCATTTATTAAGGTTTGTAGAACATGTTAATTTTTAAATGAATATATATAATGTGAAAAATAATTGGGGGAATAACAGCTAAACGGCATGAGCTTCAACCGCTTCCGGTGATAGTCCAAAGTCGATTCCCATGCACCCAACACAAGGTTTTGGTGATAGCAAGTTTTAACAAAGCTGAACTTCCAAATATGTTTTCTCTTTATTCTTGATTTTCTATTGTGCGATCACCACGTCATTATTTTATGGAATTACTCGAACTACTCCCAAGGTTTAGTATAATTACATTGACCATATTATCGATATCTGAACAATTAGTTAAATTATCCTAAAGGTATTAGTAGGGGTGGACGTTTGGTATCTGGAATTGGGAACCCAAACCGTACTGATCAAGTTTTTACCAAAAAATTGAAAAATTGTGGGTTTTTCAGGTTTTGGGAAACCCGATTTCCCAATTAACAAAAATCGGTACGGGTTTCGGGTAGGTAGTCCTACCTGATCGGGAACCCGATTTATGCATATGTTTAATTTTTTAATTAATGAAAAAATACATTACAACTTAAGGAAATCAAATCTCATCCCGGTTTCTGCCTTTCAAGTTTTTTCTTCCGGAAATCAAATATGAACTCTCAACTCTCAACCTTGAAACCTAATGTTGCCGCCGCCGTCATCTCTCTACTTCTCCTAGCGACTATTATTAAATGTTGGGAACTTGGTAGTGTTGGGAACTAAATGCCTTAAATTTTAACAATAAAGCGTGAATAAATTAAACAATTAGAAAAACTACAGTGACGACTCACGAAGGATTGACATCATGTGTGTTCCTTCAACTTTCAAAACTAATTATTAATCATGAAAGTTGTCACTGAAATTCAGTTTCGGAAAATCGGCGTCATAGGTTTTCTGCTGTGGAAAGGTTTTATCTTTTTCTCTTATTTTCTCTTTTTTTTTCCCTTCATTTTGGGCCCTCCAAAATTTCAGCTAAATGGTTTTCCCGAACCCGTTCCCGAATTCCCGGACTTTTTCGGGAACCCAAAATACCGGGTAGAGGATAGATCGGAACGGGTTTCGGGAAGGAAAATTAGAATCCCGAAACCCGAATACCGTTCCCGAAATTCCCAAATTCCCGAAAACCCGAACCGATCCCACCCCTAGGTATTAGATTGATTACATTTACCCCTTTACGGAGTTCATTTCATCAATAAAAACATTGAATTCTAGAAATACTCCTATGTACCATTAAAATCACGAAACTCAAGGGTGACTAATCTGTACACCCGTTTTTCACCTATTTCAATAATTTTTTTCACCAATTTAACCCAAATTCACCCATTTTTCACATCATTTTTTTTTCCAGATGATGTCGGCATGCACCAATAAGAAATTAATGTCGTAAAGGAGTGATTGTAATAAATCTAATATCTCATGGCTAATTTATTTATTAATTTTAGTTATGTCCAAATTTGACTTAGGGGTGATTCTAAAACTTTTTTTTATATTAATTAAAATATCAATTTAAAATGAAAAAAAAATGTCTTTACTCATCAAAAGACCATTTTCACATTTAACAAGTATCACCAGAAAATTAAGAGCAGTACAAATCTTGCTTTTGTTAAGTTATCAATAATTTTGTTTTTAATTCATAGACAGTGCCGGCCCAACTCATAGGCAGCTTTGGTGCTTGCCTAGGGCCCCCAAATTTTTAAAGCCCACTCTCCCTGGTATATTAGTTGTTAAATTGCCCAAGGCCCATTACCTCTTTTTATTAATTGGGCCCAAAGCTCTTATTCACACAGTATTAAGTACACCACATTATATAACAAATTAAAAAAATATAGATATTTACTGTAGAGATGCCTCGCAAACTTCAGTTCAGAAAATAAAAATATCAAAAAAAAAAAAGAAAAAAAAAAGGGAAGATGAATTAAAATATTATCGGGCTTTTTATTAAATGTTAAAGCTTTAAAGTCTTTATATGATAAAACGTTGTAAGAATATTATAATAATTTTGAAAATGTTTTAAAACATGATTTGATATCAGATGTAGATGGTTTCGATTTATATTATAAACTAAAAGTACTATAAAAAGTTATTCCTATCCAAATAGACTAGCCAATTGATTTATTTAATTATATAAATTTGATTAGTTCTTATCCATATACATATATTTGTTATAGAATTATATTCACTATACCTGTAACGGTTGCATTTGTTGAAATAAGTTTTTCTAAATTAGAATTACTAAAAACATGTTTATGTACGACAATGACACGAGAAAGATTAAGTGATTTGGCTATTTTGTCTATAGAAAAAAATATGTTAGAAGAATTAGGATATAAAAATTTATTAAATACTTTTATTTGTAAAGGAGTAAGAAAAATAAATTTTACATAAAAAATTATTACATAAGGGCCCCTATTTTTTATTCGGTCTAGGGCCCCCAAAACCCTTGGACCGGGCCTGTTCATAGATCCCTATGATTTTTTGTGTTTTAGTTTAGGTGATTTTGTTTATAGGTATCCTTTTTATATTATTCAAAATAACGGACTTTTATTGTTCATTAAGATTTGCCTCAGGGATATCGAGCATAATTTGAATATAGAAATATAGAATAATATTCTTTTTAGCCATAACCAGTTCACGTTATCCGTTTATTTTAAGCAAATCATAAATAAAGTCAACCAATCAAATATAGAAAAAAAATTGAGGACTTAATTTCCAAAGCTATACGTTATATAAATTATTTATTGTTTAAAATAAGTTATATCAAACATAACCTAAATACATTACATAATATTTCCCAAATTCTTTATTTATCTTATATCTCTCTTAATTTATTAATTTAATAATTTTCCCCAAAAATATTTCTAAATTTTTAAAGAATTTTCAATATTTAACTAACCAAACACAAATATAAAACAATTGTTTGATCCAATGTCTATAATATTGTTCAGACATATCATGGGTTTTTCGTATATTTATCTTAATAAAAAAATACTATCTTTCAAACCACAAAATCATTAAAATCATCCGAAACCGAAAGAGTCCTATAAAAAATTCCAATAAAAGAATGCTATCACGCACTTGTCACGCGCACGCCATCCTCTCCTCATTGCACCTAAATTCTTTGCCTGTTACCCTCCTCCGCCCAATATCTTTCCGCACCCGCCGTGCCCTTTATTTTCTTTCTTCTAAGGGGCATTTTCACGAACACTTTCGATCACCAAAAAAGTCTTTCTGCAATTCTCTCTTTCTCTCGCGTTCTTTGTCCACAGCTCAGGAGATGGGATCACTTTCCGCCTTTGACGAGCCTTTGCAGTATCCAATTGCTCGTCGGGATGAGTCTGTAGTTGATAATTATCACGGGGTTATGGTCCCCGACCCTTATAGATGGTAAAAATTTGTTATTTTTTAGTGACGTGTTTTAATTTTGTGCATTAAAGTATTAAGGCCCTGCATTCTAGATTGAAAAAAGGAAGAAAAGAATAAAACTTGGGTTGATATTGTGTTTCTGTAGTTTGTATGAGTATAAGTTTTTGTTCATGTCAGTTGGATTGATGAAGATTTGAACTCGAATGTTGTTTCAGAAAATTGAGATTGGATATTTATGAAATTTAATTATTGGATTTTTCTTTTTCCCTTGGTTAGGCTTGAGGACCCTGATTCAGAGGAAACAAAAGAGTTCGTGGAAAAGCAGATGAAATTAACAGATTCGGTGCTTAAAAACTGCGAAATAAGGGAAAAGCTTCGTGATAAGCTTACTAAATTATATGATTTCCCTAAGTATAATGCTCCATTTAGGGAAGGGGACAAGTACTTTTACTTCCATAACACTGGTCTACAACCACAAACTGTCCTATATGTTCAGGTTAATTTCGAGATTTTACTTGTTTAGATTTTTAAAGTGAAGGAAGAATGTTTGATTTAAAGTTTTAGCCTTTTGGTGTTACAGGATAGTTTAGATGGAAAACCTGAGGTTTTACTTGATCCAAACACGTTAAGTGAGGATGGAACTGTGGCGCTGCGTGATTTTGCAGTTAGCGAGGATGCAAAGTACTTGGCCTATGGCATTAGTTCAAGTGGAAGTGATTGGGTTACAATTAAAGTTATGCGGGTTGAGGATAAGATCCCCGAGCCTGATACCGTTTCATGGGTAAGGTTTACATAAGTTATGTCATTTATTATTTGTTATAGATATCGTTCTTTTTATTTTTTATTTTTGTAAAATTCTGGGATGGGTCTTGATAATGAGACTAAATCTATAATTGTTAGTGTTTGTTGATAACTTGATCCTGATACATATTTGTTTATTACAGGTTAAGTTTTCAAGTATTAGTTGGACACATGATAGCAAAGGTTTTTTCTACAGCCGTTATCCAGCTCCTAAGTAAGTGATGAATTTATATTGATATACATATATGAATTTCCTTGATCCATGTGTATTATTTTATTTTTAGCTGAAAACTTTACTAAATTCGCAATAAAAGAATGACCATTCCATTATTTGATTTTTTTTATACAAGGAGATCCTTTAAATCTTAGTAAAGCAATTATTTCAGATTTTTATATACGTTAAAACAATCCAGATGGTCCATCTGCAGTCATTTTGACAGTAGGTTAATCGCGATCCTCATGTTACATGGTTTGTTTTAAAGTGATGGAGAAAAGTTGGATGCTGGAACTGAAACACATGCCAATCTACACCATGAAGTGTATTACCATTTTTTGGGTACCGATCAATCTGAAGATATCCTATGCTGGAGTGACCCAGAGAATCCTAAGCATACACGTTCTGCCTCAGTCACGGAGGATGGGAAGGTAATATTATAACTACATTATACATGATTGGGAAGGACAATAATATCCTTTATAATATTTTCACTTCCTCCTTATCTGATTTACTTTTCAATTATCTGGTTTTCCTTTAAATATGCAGTATGTTCTTTTGTATACTTCGGAAAATTGTGATCCAGTCAACAAGATTTATTACTGTGACATGTCAGCGCTTCCCAAAGGACTTGAAGGTTATAAAGGGTCAAAGGAATTGCTTCCTTTTGTCAAGCTCATTGATAAGTTTGATGCTTTATATCACTATGTTGCAAATGACGACACGGTTTTCACATTTCTTACTAATAAGGATGCTCCACGAAACAAGCTAATCCGGGTTGATCTAAAGGAACCTAGTTCTTGGTCTGAAGTACTTCAAGAAGATGAAAAAGACGTTCTTGAATCTGCTTCAGCAGTAAATGGCAATCAAATTGTAGTGAATTACTTGAGTGATGTGAAAAATGTTTTGCAAGTAAGGGACTTGAAAACAGGTGCTCTTTTGCACCATTTACCACTCGATATTGGATCAGTATCTGAGATTTCTTCTCGACGCAAAGATAGTGTCATCTTTATTGGGTTTACAAGTTTCCTTGTTCCTGGAATAATATACACATGCAATTTAGAAGGTGAGGTCCCGAGCATGGGAATCTTCCGAGAAATAGTTGTCCCTGGCTTTGACAGGACAGAGTTTGAAGTCATTCAGGTAAATACTAGTTTTTTTTTTTTTTTAATATTTTCAGTTAGGCGATGAGAAACATATTTTGGTTAATCTGAGTGAGGAATATATTTAGTTCCAATTTCTTTCCTTTTTGGTATTTCTGTCAGTGCCATGTTCCTAATGCATATGTATTTTCATTTGGTTAGTTGTATTGATGAGACTGTTTTAGTGGTGATCTACGCTCGGACCCCCTCAGGTAAATCCCAATTACAAAAAGCCTCCTATAGTTCCAGAAATTACAAGAACACCCTTACAGGGGGTGTGTTGGTAAATATGTCCTGAAGTTGTAGGGGGTATTCTTGTAAGGATTATTCAAGCTGTAAAGGGTTTTTTTGGTAAATAGTCTAAACTAGAAGGCAGGTTCTTGTAATTTCCGGAACAGCAGGGGTAGTCCGGGTAATACCTGTAATCACCCTTTAGTAATTTAAAAGATTAAAGGACATTGAACACTTTCTTTTCACTATTTACCTTAAATCATAATGTTTTCCGAATTTGGTCGCTCATGTCTTGATTTAGCCAAAACCTATTTAGCATTTTCTACAGACCATACTTGGTGTTGCTGAATACATATTAACATGAGTAGACAGTAGTAGACTTTTAATATCTAAGAGGTAAAGTAGTGATGCTCCTAAACCATGGGAATTAAGTCCAATAATAAAAGCATGAATCACTTTTCAGAATTTTAGTGCTGAGGCTTATTTGGATTATATGCTTGTTCTTACATTATTTTTTTTGTGCTTTAATATCTTGTGTTTTTAATAATAAAAATAGAAAAAGAATATCCGATTTAAACATTTTCTTCTTTAGTCTAATGTTTCTTCCTTTATCCTTTCCATAATTGATATGTTATTCTTCCTCAGGAATTCGTGAAAAGTAAAGATGGTACTAAAGTTCCGGTGTTTATAGTGGCTAGAAAGAATATTTCCCTGGATGGTTCACACCCCTGTTTACTCTATGGATATGGTGGATTCAATATCAGCATTACACCATATTTTACCGCTTCTCGTATTTTGATCGCAAAACATTTAGATGCTGTCTTCTGCATTGCAAACATTCGTGGAGGTGGAGAGTATGGAGAAGAATGGCATAAAGCTGGTGCCCTTTCAAAGAAGCAGAATTGCTTTGACGATTTCATATCAGCTGCTGAGTATCTCGTCTCGGCTGGTTACACCCAGCCTAAGAAATTATGTATTGAAGGAGGTAGCAATGGCGGACTTCTTGTCGGAACTTGTATTAATCAGGTATATTTTCCATTACTTCTATCTCATAAACTTTTCACGTTTTTAATTTTTTAATTTTTATTATAATTGTTAACTTAAAAAAATAAAAATGGAATTGTTGTGGTTGCAGAGACCTGATCTTTTTGGCTGTGCCCTTGCTCATGTTGGTGTTATGGACATGCTAAGGTTTCACAAGTTTACCATTGGTGAGATTTCTTTGTTTTCTAAGCGACGATTTTTCTCTATTGTGTTTTACTTGATAGTTTTCTTTTTACTCTTTTTTCGAACTAGGCCATGCATGGACATCAGACTATGGCTGTTCAGATAACGAGGAAGAGTTCCAATGGCTATTCAAGTGAGCTATTGTCCCTTCAGTTAGACTTATCTTGCCATCCTCTTCAAATTAGACTACACATGAACTTTCTTATCATGTTGCTTCAGTTTTTTAGGTATCTGAGTTTGTTTGCTATTAATCTAACTTTTTACTTTTGTTTTTAGGTACTCGCCTCTTCATAATGTAAGGAGACCTTGGGATAATCCTTCTGATAAGGCGACTCAGTATCCATCCACCATGTTATTGACAGCCGACCATGACGATCGGGTTGTCCCACTGCACTCGTTGAAGTTGTTGGCGGTGAGTTTTTAATTTTTTCTTTTCCAAATTTGAATTGATGTTAATTTTAACCTCTAATTATGTGGTCTAATCACTGTTTTTATCACCTAAATATTAGTTCTTGGTCTGTTTTTACCATTTGTTTTGTTTATTTGGTTGTAGACAATGCAACATGTTCTATGCACAAGTGTGGAGAAAAGTCCTCAAACTAACCCGATTATTGGGCGCATAGAAAGCAAGGCAGGACATGGAGCTGGAATGCCTACACAGAAACAGGTAACATACTCGTGTTCGAATTTGCATCATTTTTGGTGGTGTTATAATGACTGAATTACCCTCCTGTTTTTCAGATTGATGAAGCTGTAGATAGGTACGGGTTCATGGCTAAGATTGTGGATGCGTCGTGGATTGAATAGATTGTTGATAATGCGAAGAATCAATTTCAGCAAAATTATATGCTTAATTATTTGTTGAGAACTGGGTATTTTCATTTGTTTTAGGATTTTTTTTCTTTCTTTTAGCTTATTATTTTATTTTGTGATGAATAATCAATATTTCAATTTTTGTGGAATATTTTACATGCAATTTATCAATTTAAAAAAAAAAATAGTCAACGCAATCCTCTATGTTGCATGTAATGCTTGTAATAATAAAGTTATGTTAGGAGTACTCAGTACTGTAAAGTAAAATTCTGGTATATAATCTCCCATCCTAAACCAGATTATGGATTTTCTTATGCAACTTTTGGTCTTAAATCTTGATATAGCATGGGCAATATTCCAAATGCCTGAATAATTGTTTTGTTAATCACAGTGTTTTATTCCTAAATCAACAATACTTATGAAAATGGTAAAAATTATCCTTCTTTATTATGTAATCGCAATTCTTCTTTTAACCGGAGAGTTTTAACATATGTAAAACTAATTGTTACATTTGACTATTTAAAAGAAAATGAATATTGAAAAAAATAATAATATTATAATGTTAATGTCCCCTTTCCAAGTTATTTAAAATATTATCTTAAGTTAATTTATTGCAAATTTCATTGTTCTTCAATTATCTGGATAGGCGCTATCTTAGTAAATTAGTATGGTTTTGCAAATTGCATGAATTGTGGGATTAGTAGGTAAGATTTTAAATCAAAAAACAAATAATCGATTTGAATAATTTAGTTTGATTTGCCCCCATATTCCCCAAAGTCAAGGAGGAACATTAAAAAAATATTTGACCAGTACAATTAATAATGCAACTTTATTTTTTTTGGGGTTTTTTTTTTTTTTTTTAATCAGATTTCTATAGAGTGACAACACCTTTTAATTTTCCTTAAATGTGTCATAGTTAACCAAGAATATCATATTTTGTTCATTTCAAACATAACATACTATTAATTTGACACAACACAACTAATTTATGAACGAAATTATATCAACATAAAACAAACCAATCTCATGTTTCTTGATTTTATCCTATCATCATAATGGTCAGATTTTTCTTAAAATTGATATAAAAACAGTCCCCGTATATACTATATTAAATAATGGATTGAGTTAACTTGATTTTATAAACGAAATGAAGCCTAGCTTAGTTCAAAAGTAAGCTAAAAAGGTAACAATTGTTCAAAATCATACAATGATCACTGAGTTTTCATATCACTTAGTCTTAATATACAATATTCTTGATATTCAGATCATGTTAGACATCTCAACAATTCTACTTCATGTGAGGGCGTGTCGAATATGTAGGTAAAACAATCTCGATACGTGACACTATGAAAGTTGACCATTGTGAATTTTGATATATGAGTAGTCCAATATGTGAAACAAATGAAGTTTATCTTGAAAGCAGATGACTACATTAACTTATAGCTCTGATATCATATCAAACATATGAATTATATTAACTTTACCTAAATAAATGGAGTCTAAATCACCTCAAAAATCTAGCTCATGATGTGAAATTTTCCAAAGACCAAAAATTACCTAGTTTTAATATGCAATACATGTGAAACTTTTATCTCCAACACAAAATTTGAATAATTAATCGCAGTAAAGTACATATATACCCTCACATAGGAACATAATCTACAAAAATTATTCCAAACACAAATAGATAAGCTTTGATTCGTCTTTTTTTTTTTCTTGAATTTTTAGTTTTTTTAGAGAATATAACAAGTACATTATTATCAATATTATCAAAAGATATTTCTAAAAATCTTTAAATCCAATTTTCAGACCTAATACTTCAGTAATTCGATACTCATGAATGTTCCAGAGATTTAATTATGATGGTTACAAAAAAAAAAGAAAACACAAGCTAATATATAGCAGTTGGCTAACGTCATTCAATGATTATTCATTAAAAATATACTTCGTACGTAAAAGAAGATAATTAAGAAGTTAAGAAGAATTAATCTTCACACACACACACACTATATATATATATATATATATGTTAGTATTATTATTTGAACTTTCTGATCTGTTTTATAACTCATATGAAAATAAAAATATTTATAAGTATGGACAACCTTTTCATGAACAGGTCAACTCATGAAAATACATGCATGAAGCTAAAATATTAAACATTCATTATTAGGAATCTGAGAATTACATGCATCACACAATTACAAATCATTATTCTTCCTATGCAAAAAAATAATTATTTCAAATATTACAATTAAAAAAACAGCACTATACTATATATCTGCAAGCCACACAATTCAACCCTGCCCTTATCCATGACGTCCAAGAATAATAACCGCACCACAATTTCTTCACACATTAATACAAAAAGATAGGAATACTTTGTTCATTTCTAAAAAAATTACTTGGATCAACCTTTGTCTTCACTTGAACCAATCTTTTGAAATTGTTCTTGAAATATTTATTACCCCAAACACTTGCTTGTTCATAGCTTGTATTTCCTTCAATGTTATTAATTCCCAAATCCAAATCCCTATAGTTCAAATAAGCAGCTCTTGGGTTCTTGGAAACAAATGGAGTAATATATTTGTAAAGCCCTCTTATCCAAGTTAGATACTTTTGAGACTCTTTATTTCCCTCTTTATCCCAATAAACCAAATGTTGAATCTCATATAAAATTCCACTTCTATGAGGAAATGGGATTTCAGATTCAGAAATTTCACTCATTATCCCACCATATGGTGCAAAAATCAATTGAGCATCTCTAGCTTCATCTTCTTTAAAGAATTCCCATAATTTTTCCAAGGCAAATTTCGGGATCGGATCCATCACAAAATCCGATTTTGCCTTGTAATATGTTCTCGGATTCGGATTTCTATTCATTAAATCATCCAAACTCGATCCAAATGGCAGATCCGAGAAATATAGCATTGCTTCAATCCATTTCCTCTCCATGCAATCTTCTCTCACTAATCCCAATTCGGGAAAACTTTGCTGCATCAGTGGGACCAACTTATCGATCTTTCCAAGAAAAACCGAGTTAAATGCAGCCTGAACTGTGTGGTTCACGCGGGTTATTAAAATCCTGACGAACAAATCACGATCAAATTTGTACGCAATTTGTTGCCAACGGTGAACTAAGTCGGTTGCATTTTGTTCCAATGTCTTGTTGATCGTAAAAACGGTTACTATATCCGGGACTTCAACTAACTTGATTTTCCACGACGTAATAACTCCAAAGCTCGCGGCACCCCCACCTCGTATAGCCCAAAAAAGATCCTCCCCCATCGATTTTCGATCAAGAATTTGCCCATTAGCGTTAACAATTCTTGCATCAAGTACATTATCGGCTGCTAGGCCATATTTCCTGAACAATGTACCGTACCCTCCTCCGCTAAAATGCCCTCCGACTCCAACCGTGGGACAAAGGCCAGCTGGAAAGGCGAGATTCGGACTTAATTTCGCAATTTGAGACGAAAGGTTGCCTAAAAGTACACCTCCTTGAACCCATGCAACTCTGTTTTCGGTATCAATTTTGATTGATCTAAGATTTATCAAATCAATTAAGACAAACGGGACTTTGGAAGAATAAGAAAGACCCTCATAATCGTGGCCCCCACATCGGACTCGAATCTGTAATCGATTGGCTTTCGAGCATATAACTGCAGCCTGGATTTGAGATTCAGTTACAGGGGTTACAATGTATGAAGGCTTTGGCATTGAAGGTGATATAAAACGTACGTTTTGTATGGAGAAGAGAAATTTAGATGTGTAGGAGGTGTTTTTCGGGGTGTAAATCACTTTAGAAATTGAATTTGAGTTATGGGATTCAATACATTGGAGAAATTGATCAGGGTGACTTTGAGCTACAACATTGCATGAAATAATTATGAAAACATAGATGAAATTGGACATTATTGAAATTCTTGAATTCATCTCCATTGTGTGTGTGTTTGTGTGTGAGTAAAAGGTGATTTGTTTTTGCAAAAAATGTTTTTGGTAGGTTTATTTATAGATAAAAATTTGTTGATGTCGTGTACGTTATGATCAAATTTCTTAAATTTAAGGCAAATTTGAAAACTTCTTGAGTTGGAAGTGGTAGTAATTTAGAACTTTTTATTATCCGGATGAATCATGTGTGAAATGTCTTAATTATTTCCACTATATATTAACGTGCATGGTTCTGAGGATTGAGAAGGACATGAGTTATTCAAAATAATAAGGTGTACCTTTGAGCAGCTACAGCCACAAACATTCATTTCAATAAGAAAAGGTCCCTCTTTACAAAAATTAAACAATTAAACGAGAATCACGTGTTCTTCGAATGTATCTATTTCTTGACAACTAATAATATTAAGGTAAAAATTTTGAATAACTTGGGGTAGTTTCTTTTTGAAAAAGAAACAAGGGTCCTTTAGCTTTTTAGTGCTTATAATTTTAGAATATTAATTTGGTTGCAATTTTCGTCTTTAAATTTTTTAATGTTTGCAATTTTAAAATATTTAGTTCCAATTTTTATCCTTAAATCTTTTATTTTTATAATTTTTGGACATGTGGATGCAATTGTGTTCAAACTACGTACTCCTGGAAATAAAAAATATCGTCGACATTTGTCATTTATACATGGACGGACATCAAGTGATGCTCAAGAGACAAATTATAAGGAGAATCTTTAAATCGAAAGCAATAGACCAAAAATATCATGAAATTGCTAAACTAAAAAGTTAGGGTGAAATATATTTTTCCCCCTTAAAGTATGAGGGTGGCATCAGTTACTCCTAAAATATCAATTGTAACACTTACCCACTATGTTATAGTATTAAACATTTTATTTTAAAAATATCCCTGTCCATTTTGAAACGAATACATTATTTCTTTATTAATTTATCAAAAAATATTTATGTTAATTATGAATTCATCTATCCACCAATTAATATTATATTTCAATTTCTTAATTTTTTTTGATTTCCTTCTATTTTATGGTCTCAAATTTTTTCTTTATTTTCGTCTCATTTTTTTCTTGATTTATATTTCAATTTGTTTTATTTATTTTATGTTTCAATTTTTATATTTCTATCTCAATTTTTTCTTTATATTTTTCTATGTTTTTATTTGGTGATAATTATTTCATTTATTTTCAGTACGAATTATTATTGAAAATATTGAGTAATTCTCCTTCGAATTCTTTTCGCAAAATTCACGGTTGACACCAAGCAATATTATGTTTTAATCTCTTCATTTCTTCATCATTTTTTTATTAATTATGAATACATCCATTTACCAAACAATATTAAATTTCAATTTTTTTTGAGGGAAATATTAAATTTCAATTTCTTCATTTATTTTGCTTCTTTTGGTTATAAAAAAATGAGATGAAAACGAAGAAGAAATTTGAAATTGAAAAAAGTATGGTAAAAAAATGAAGAAATTAAAACATAATGTTATTTGGTGGATTAATAGATTTATAATTAATAAAGACATAATTTTGTTTTTATAAATTAATAAAGATATTTTTATTTATGAAAGGGGCGGGGGTGTTTCTGGAATAAAAATTACAAAACTATAACAAAAAGGGGTAAGTGTTACAATTGATACTTTAGGGTGATAACTGATACTACCCCTATACTTTAAGGGGGGAACTGTATTTCACCCAAAAAGTTAAATGTCTAAAACTGCTTAAAAGAGAGAAAATATATCCCAAAAATCCTCCATCCAATAAAACTTAAAAGGACAAAAAATGCAATTTTTTCAATTCTTATCTTATATACAGTTGTGCACGATCTAGTGATCCTTATTGACACACACCATGTTGCCAGTGAAGACCTTGTCCTACTTGTTAAAAACATAGTGATTATTTGGTGTATTCGTTGAACTTTTATGTATACAAGTATATGAGATAATAATGTTAACTTTTCCTTGAATTAAGAAATTATATTCAATTCCAACCTTTTGTTCATCACGTCTTCAATGCTACAGATGCACCAAATAATTTGATCCAATAAATTATGTTTATTCAGACAATAAATTTAATTGTTGTTCATCACTAATATACGGGAGAAAGATTTTCGCAAGTAACAATAATCACGAGTCTTATCTCATTTTTAATTCCACAAGTTAGGATTTTTAGTACTTTTGGTCTCTTATATTTTACAAATTTGCACTTTTGTCTCAGTTTTTTAAATTTTTTATATTTTTGGTCCTATACCTTATGGTTCCAACTCTGGAACACTTTGCATCTCTTGTCTCACATATAGCCTTTTTAAACATTAATTTTCGGTCTCGAAGGTTACTCATTTTTGCGCTTTTGGTCCCAAAGAATGCTATATATGTGACGAAAAATGCAAAATATTTAAATCAAAATTATAATTTTATAATATGTGTACCTAAAAATATTGAGGTGTCCATCTTAATTTTAAAGTTAAGTTTTAGGTACAACAATAGATAGTAGTACTAATTTACGGGATTCTATCAAACTTTTGAAATTAAAGTTATTTGTTCAAGGATAATAATAGGATTTTGGTTGAGTTAGGCAACCATATAAAATTAGTTTAACTATGAAAAAGGATGTTACAAAATATTCAAAATAATCAATTTAGGTACTAAGTACTAACTACTCCCAAGTTCGGTTAAAAAAGTCGTAGACGGGAATACAAAATACTTGTGAATTTCCTTCTCCGTCTGAAATCTTTGATTATTTGGCCGGTGACCTTTTTTTTTTTTTTTTTTTTTTTTTTTTTTTAACTCGATAAAATCGACAAAGACGTCAATCCTTTTAAAAGATATATGATGTTTGTTTTGCGTGTGACCTTACATATTTATATTTTATATATATAATTTTATTGTCAACCGAGTCTGAATTTTATATAAAATATCCAACTAAGAAAGAAAAAGAATCATTGTTTGTTATATATTTGTAATTGAAATAATTACATTTCCTTCTAATAGTTTTGTATCAAATAAATTTAAGTTATTTAAAAAAAATCCATTGGTTTTTTTATGATGAAAGAATTAGTAACTGCGGAATTCCATGAGTCTAGCCTTTCTTAAATCTAATGAATCCACAAATAGTTAAATAAAGTTGATTAAATAAGTGTTCTGGCTTAGCCTGATTGTAAAGCTAATTTATGAAGTTATTGAGTACTTCAGTTTGAATCTCGTTTCTCAATTAAGTATTCTATATATTTGTTAGTTGAGCAATATTATAGTGATGATTAGATAAATTTGTTAATACGATGTAGGGTTAATGGCAATTTACCCCCTGTAATATTCATAATGTTCAATAAACCCTCTCGTGATTTGAAAAAGAGTAATTTACCTCTTTTGAAAATTTTAAAGAAGCAATTTATCCCCTTGAGCTGAAGAGTGTATCTCACTTGCCTAAATTGAGAGTGGCATGAAAAATATTTTGTAACATTGGGGATAAATTGCCACATTTACTATAACACGAATAAATGACCATATTATTATAATATAAGAGATAAATTGCCACATTTATTATAATACAGGGAGGTAAATTGTCACATTATCATAATAGATGGAGATAAATTGCCTCGAATAAAAATGTCAGGAAGACATTGTATCTTTTATAAAATTAAGGGGGATAAAGTGTTATTTTTTAAATTACATGAAGATAAATTAAATATTATGAAAATCAGAAAAATTGAAATTAACTCGTATGATTATAATTAGTAGTTACCGCTTCACTATAAAAGAAAGAAAAGAATATATAGCTTCAAGCCCATACCTAGATTGGATAAACATGATTCAATTTTGGGAGTCCATTACAAAAGAATTTAGTGAGTTAATCTGTATTTGACTTCAATCCAACCAGCCCAAATAGCACCCTAGCCCTTTCAATAATTTTTTATGTATCAAATGCACATATTTAATATTTGTTGTTATATTTCACGCCAGTATACTAATATAATTTTATCTGGCACATCAATCTTTTTCTCTATTTTATCTTCGCAAATATATATGATAGTATAAAGTTTACACTAAATGTAAAAAAATAATAAAGGTTTACCCTAGTGGAGAAACCAAATAACGTTATAACAATACTATGCGAAGAATATAATCAAGGATAGGGAAGCTTATCAAAAAGAAAAAGAAAAAGAACTAGATAGGGAAGAAAAATTACTTTCATTATAAATTTATAAGAGCAAATTAAATAAAATTACAAAACTTATTTTGTATCTTCACCGCCTTGGCCTTCAAAAATATATGCCACTCCATGAAATATTTGTATTCAGACAGGCACACCGCTGCATATAAAAGCATATCAGTAAATTATTTTTAGGATAAGTTTGTTTCGGTAATTAATTTTTTTTTCCAAATGATTCATTTAAATAAAATCAATTTTAACAACTATAAACAATTACAATTTTGGAGGTCAAATCTCATATTTTATATTGACAAATTCCGTTAAAATCACAATAAAAATCTAAACGTGATTTCTCAAATTTTAACCGATCAAATTCAACCTTGGTACCCACGATCCATGTAAATTTTAATGAAAAGAGCATTATTTCTCTTAGTAGTATGTTACACGCATGAGTAACATGTGTGAATTTTGAAAATATGATAATACTACGACAAAAAAAATAAAAATTTATCTCTAGTACATTACTTACATTAGACAAACGGAGTATTTGTCGAATTTGGGAGGAAGATTGCAGAGGGAGCGAAAGCCTGCGGCTCTCTCCGGGAGAGAGATGAAACCCAATCGAGACGATGCTTTGAGGCACTTGCACACCACATCGGGTGGTGTAGCGAGCCATGATGCGGCACCCTTGCAACACTCAGCGCTAGGTGGGGTGTATTGACTTCGATTCGATAAAAAATCTTTGCAAGGTTTAATATTTTCTATTGGGATTTTGGAGCAATCGTCCGCCATTAACCCATTTGAAAATAGAGTTGTTAAACAAAACAATGTGAAGATTAATGAACAAAAATCATGAATTAACTTTGCCATTTTTTTATCTCAATTGTATATGTGTAGAGATAAAATCACTTCAACAATTGATGTTCGCTTTTATGTACATGATACTTTGTTCATTTATAATTTGAAATTTGAAGCAAATTGGTTGATTGGTCAAAGGTAATATGATTTTTGAAGATTTAAAAAGATTAGATTACGACGCTATTTCTAATTGGGGAAGAACTCCATGTGTGACTATTAGGAAAATCCCTCCCTGTATTAGCAATTTAATTATTAGGAATATTCCTTCATTAATATTTTATTATTTCATTGTACCCATCTAAAAGGTTAGAGTTGACAGGTGGAGAATGTAAATATAAGATACCATTGGGGTCATTATTAATTTTTTTTTAAGTTAATATATACTCATTTCGTCGTTTTTTGTTTTATCATTTGGTATAGTCGAAATGTATTAGTTTTATACACAAGTAACTGAATATTTTACATAAATTTTATTATTCCTTTATTTGTCAAGTTCAAATCGATTTTCAAAAATCATCAAATATTAAATACTCATAATAAATCAAATCCCGACAATCATATGCGAGATTGTGCTATGTAAATTCTATACTCGGCATTTTCATAAGATTCCAAATAGGAAAATATGCATTGCATGTACTATATTATATATAATCATTCAAAAACTAATTATATGATATCAAACAAGATACAACACAAAATTGAAAATAAAAGAATGAGACCTTGAGCTAAGGTCATTAACTTAATCAAAAGTACTAGTGAGTGTAGTATTACTCCCTCCAATCTTCATATAGGTGCTGAAT
The DNA here is from genome assembly GCA_003313485.2 of Penstemon barbatus. NCBI lineage: Eukaryota > Viridiplantae > Streptophyta > Magnoliopsida > Lamiales > Plantaginaceae > Penstemon > Penstemon barbatus. The sequence continues at coordinate 15,336,492 of CM064878.1, forward strand.
TAGCACCCCAAGAATTGAAATTGTTCATCTAATTAACTTATAATCTTCACTTCACTTCCACAAAGTATTCGAAAATTTTCTTGCTTGCTAGCTAGCTAGCTCAAAGGGGCCGCGTTCGCCTACCACTGGCTCGACCACAAAGAAGTGCATTCTTCGGGATTGGATATTCGTCTCTCAACGAAGTAGATGCGGTGTATACTCTGAGGTAAAATTGTTGTCCTAAGTATTGTCGAGCCCAGAACTCCGATCTCAAGTTCCACATTCCTACATTGTCGAGCGCCACATAAATCGCGCTCCATGACTTTGGATAAACCTGCAAAAAAGATCATCAGCTTCAATTTAATAACTTATGTCCGCGTATTTTAGATAGAATTTCATTTTGCGCCATGAGATTAGAGCGACTTGACAAAATGCTCACTTAAAAAAATAGGAAAAAGGACTATGATGCACATTCACTTTTGACTTAAGACATGTTAAATCCAACCTTATGGTGCATTTTTCGCAATGAAACTATAATTCGAGGAAGCAACTATATAGATTCAAGGTGCAAAACGCAATTAAGCTCGGATTTTCATGTTACCTGAACTGTGCAACGAGAGACTGCATCACGGAGATTGTACACGTTCCTACTAGCTGATGTCCACTGACCTCCATCCATTCTGATAATTTTGAGATCAAACCAACATGAAAATTAGTACTAATAAATTAAGACATTGCATTACAATGTGTATGTGTGTGTTTATACATACATACATATATGTGAAAATTTAGTGAAGGTTCAAAAGTGTATATATACCCTACGACAAAGAATGAGTATCCACTGAGGTGATAGCTCTGCACGATATCTTCGTCGTTTTGAAAAACAATTTCGACGAAATTTCTGTAATCAGTGCCCAAAACTGATGTATCGAGGTATATCCCTCCACCCGTAGGAGCATCAGATATACTCCCAACCCGAAAAACTCCACCGATTTTGAAGTAGTCAGCGAGTTTCAAAGGTGTATCAGCTGGCACAAATGAGACACTATTGATTGCATATCTCTGCTTGTTGCTTACCTGGCCAGCTGAGCTCGATAGCCTAATTGTTCTCGTTGTGTTTATCATGCCATAATGGTACGAGCCTTGTGGGTTCGGTCTTGGTCCACTCGCAGTAAGATTAGTCCTGAAACGCGTAAAATACGGACGTAATTAACCAACCTGATTCAATTGTAATAAAATTCTAGCATGTGAAGAATATTAACATTATCTTATTGCAAATTTTTTAAGTGAACAAAGAGTTATTGCCAATTTTAAAGGTTATTGAACAAAGTGGATTATTGACATTTATTTTTGGTAAATAGGGGTGTTTTTGCAAATTTTGATGGGGTATAATTGTTAGTTTTCTGCAAAATATGTACTCTTTGGCTTAGGAGGGGGTATAAAAATTAGCATGGGGAGTTTTGATAATAAAAATATTACATGGATTTTTTATTTTTTTACTAATTAGGCAAACATAGGGGTATTTGTTTTGGTGCATAGACTAGTCTCCGTTTTGCATTTTTGGTCCCAAATAGGATGGCAGTGGAGGTGCAAAATATTTTTAAAAAATGCGACTAAATTTGCTAGGTTTTTTATGGCAAGGATATAAGGGGTCAATCCTGTGGGACTAAAAGTACAATTTAGCGAGAAGGAAAATGTACCTAATGGAACGAGCCTGGTTCAGGGACCAATCGACTTCAACGGTTGGTCCACCGGGTAATGGTCCAATGGCGGGACTGTTTGAGTTTGCATAACGAAGAAAACCGGTTGTGGTGAGCACCGGAGTGGTGAAACGGGATGAAACGACTATGTAATAGTCCCGAGATGGCTGATCTGCCGTTATAAGAACTGACATGCATTGTCCAACATGAATATCAAGTGAGGAATAGCTAATTTGCACTGTGTGTGTTCCTTCAACTTCAACTACTTTCATTTTGTGTCCTTGAATTCGGAAATTGAGTGAGTTTTGCAATCCAACGTTGCATATTCTTAGCCGGTAAGTTTTACCTGTTACAAAAAATGTTCGAATTTAGTTTGTTATGTTACACAATCGTAACGTAAATATATGAGTTTATTTTTGGGTCGAACTCGAACCGAAAATACCTTGTTGGATAGTGAAAGAGGTGGCATTAGGACCACGGCCATTCATGAGAATACCATCTGGGAAAGGTAACTTATTGCCCCCATCAAGAATTGCCTTCAAGTCCTATAATATAAATCAAAATCAACAGCACCATAAATTAAATTGAATATAAAGACCAAATGATCCTTATATGATATTGGACATTCTCTAAATTAAAACTAGTTTTAATTTATGTGTCAGGTCCAATTTATATAATAAACTTTATTATATTAGAAGCTCTATATTCGTAGTGGCCAGAATTAAAGTAAATTAAAGATGCAGCGTTTTTTTTTATATTTTATTTAAAAGAAGAAAGAACTAAGATGTAAAGTTCTTCTATGGGCCCAAGTTGGAAGCTGGATCAGAAAAGATCCAGCTGTAATATGGATCACAAAGGAAAAACAAAGGTCAAAGATTGGGAGTCAAAGGATCCAATTACGTTGCCGACACTTGAAATATTAAAAAAGCCCATGAGCCGAGATTAATACGACGACAGCCTCTGTCGTTCTGACCAATCATAAAAAAACAACTTTAAACAGTTATGTTCTGAGCACATGTTGCCAAGAAAATGTACATTTTAAAAAATCATACTTAAAACATTATTAACATTTAAAAATCCAATACCTAAGGAAATCAGAGGAAATAAAGATTAATGAAATTAATTAAACAAAAAAAAAAAAGAGAGAGATTTATGACTTACAGTGTGATTAGACTTGTACCAATCTCCAATTAAGAGGATGTAATCATCAGTAGGATTATCAAAAGGGACTGGGATTAGTGGTCTACTTAAGATTTTAATTCCTCCAAATCCACCAGCAGCTTTGTGAAAGCCCAAAGATGGAAAGTAAAAGAAACTTCCAATTTGATCCTTCATTTGTAGAATATATGTGAAATTCTTCCCCGGAGGAATTGGACATGTTGTCCCATAAACTCCATCTTCAAATGAATTCCTCCTATTTTGGATCCCATTCCTGCATTTTAATTTCCATGATTAATTTTTTTAAACATTTTTGTTAATTATGATTAATAGCGACATTTGGTTTTGTTGGACAAGTGGGATTCGGACTTTTGTTCTTGGAGGCAACAACACTAGATCTCAGAATTGATGTCTAGAAAACAATTGGTGATTCTCGACAAACTTATGATGTAACAGCCCCCATGTGTGATTCTTTAATTTTATTTGGAAATCCATGTGAACTTGAAAAATTTGATGTGATTTATTAATCTCACACTCCATAAATATTTTATGACCCCATTTTATGTCATCTTTTAATATTTCACAATACCAATAGAAAGTATTCGTGTATGTATGTATTTGGCTAATATTTTGTCACTCTTTGTCAATCATTAGACATATATATTGCACTTGATTATGAATAATTTGAGCTCAATGAAATTGAATTTAAAGTGTTATACGTCTATAACAAAATAAAATAAAATAAAATAATCTCATCCTCCTCGGTTCTTGCACTAATGTTGGACTTTGTATCACCAATCGTGTTAAAATTCAGGACCCATTTTTTTAGTGAACAAGTTGCAACGCGGTAAAATTTATTATGCGCACATGTTAATTTTCACTCCCAATGCCAAATAACGCGTCTAAATTCTACCCCGATTTTTCTACCCAAATTTCGCTCCTAAAATCTACTCACAAGTCACATCTAATGAGATTTATTCAATTTAATTTTTACATATATTCACATTTAGTGCAGAAGTTAGGCAGATATGGAAAGATAATCAAGAGCAGCCCTGTCATTTCGATTAAGGCAAATATAAATAAATAGACGTAAAGCTTGATCTAGTTCCAATTAATGACAACTTAAAAGCCAACAAAAGAAAAAGGGAAATGACAGTCTATGTAAATATATATAATAATAAATTAATAATATAATGAGAATGATTAATTTCCTCTTACCAGTGAATGAGGAAAGGCTCATCTAAGCTGTTGAAAACATTAACAATGATATTGTCATTTGTCACTGAGTAAATATCAGGCCCTGGAAATTGCCCATTTATCAAAATACCCTGTTCAATAAAACAAATTCAAAAAAGCTCAAATCTTGTTACCAAAAGTAAGCCATTTTCAGACATAAATCTTCATGAGTTTTTATAAATGTGAAGAAAAAAAAACCTGTTGGGGAACACCAAGAGGCCAAATGGTGCCATAAGTCACATTCCATGTAAAGAATCTGTAAGGATCTTCTGCTGCAACAATGGCGAAACAAAGAAACAGAACCGCTAATTTAAGCGGCATTTTTTTTATTTATTTTTAATATAAAGAGCTAGAAAAGAGATAAATTAAGAATAATGTGTTTGAAGAAATGAATTTGAGTTTTGCTCTATTGGGGGAGAGTGAATCTGTGAATGGCATATTTAAAGTGTGGTGCAGAGTACAGACTGGCTGACTGTATTTGTGGGAAAATAAAAAAAGAAAAAGAAAAATAAAAAGTGGAGTGCGTAGGAAAGAGACTGGCTTGTCTTATTGTTAATTTAGGGGAAGATTTAAATATTTTTTGGATAATTTAATGAGGTGGAATAAAAAGAATACAAGTTAGTTTGCAATGGAGAAAATTAAGTGGAATTAATAGTGCTTTAACTGTAAATTTATATTGAAAAATTAATGTGAAGTACTACACTAGAAGATGATCATTGCTAGTTTTGGTATTTAACATGATTTTCCAGTAATAAACAATTTTACTATGATCATGTTTCACCACATAAAGTATCTTTCGGTTATATTATGTATTAGGTTATTAATTTGAATTTTTAGTTGTTTTCTGTGTCCTAGACTGTAAACTTACATCTAGAACCCTAATACCCGTTTGTTTAGTCGAGAATGACATGTAGTTTGGTAATCAGATTTCTAATAATATAAATTTATTTGTCTTTTTGAAGGTTTGCACAAGGATTAAAGAATGTCATAAATAGTCATTTTTTTGAAGTAAAAATTTTAAAATATTCATTTAATCAAATAATCTTAGCTTTAATTATCATTATTGATAAGTATTAGAAAGAAGGGTAAAATTGATAAAAGAGCATTAGTTTTATATTGAAATCCTAAAACGACAAATAAAAATAAATAAATTTATTTTGTCAAAGCGACAAATAAAAAAACTCAAGGAGAATATACCATGAAATAAAGATCAAATAGAGCATTTATTTCATAGTATTTTAAGTATATTATATTACATATTTAACAAATATTATGAATAATTATTGTACTCCTTTGAGCTTAAGTGAAATTGCATGACCAATCGTTGAGGTCTTTGTAATTACAAAGACACCACATTTGAGCTCTTTTAAAAAAAAAAAAATTAACCTAACTTGCAAAAGCCATTTTATTCCTTCATTATATCTTTAAACGCGATTTTGAGAATATGATAAATGCCCTTTATATTAACTGACAAAAAAACCCCTCCAAATCGGTAGGTAAAATAGGTTGATAGATTAACAATTTAAAAAACAGATTGTGTCGGTGGTGGGGACGCGGCTGTCAAATTTTGGCGAATGTAATTTTGTTTCACATGCGGTGTTTTTTTCTAGTATATTGTTTAGGGCTTTTGGCCTAGATGTTGATTTTTGAAATTTTATTACACGTACGCAACCATGGGAATGCGATGTCTTGACTTATCAAACACGTCCCTCAGCTCAGCTCCAACCCACCCCAATCAACGAACCCCTCCATAAATCTATTTTTCCATGTCCAATTTTTTTCTTTTTGACTGACAATTTTACTCTCATTTCCATCCCTTATACTATGTTCGAATATTCAATTTGACCTCATCCTAGAAAAAAAAAATGCACTATCCCCATGACTGAAAATATTATTGGGATGCGATATTTTGTTGACATTTTAGTATCAGGGAGTGTATTAATATTACAAGGACTAATTGACTTCTCCAATCTCACACTTTTGTGACTTATTTTGTGCTATATCGTGTCATAGTTTAAAGTGTATTATAAAACAAATATGTTAAGTGGTTACGTTCTTCTAGTACACAGTGCCGCAAAATTAGAAATGTTTATTAGAAAATAAAAGTACTTGGAATTGTGAAAAAGTGAAGGTTAAGCAAAGAAATGGAGGATGTGTCCCCTACATTTTCCAGTGCATGTGCCGTGATTTCAGTAACATTTACAATCAAGCAAGAAATTCAAAATACAATTTTATGAAAATCATTAATTTCATCAATATAAGGCATAACCCATTAGAAATAAATCAACCAGAAAATTATGAGAATCCTTTCTCAAAGATTGATGAGCTTACTAAATTCAAATCATTGCTGTGCACTTACATTTCTACATCCATATAAATATTATCAAATATCAATTTGGGGGAAAAAGATAAGATTTAATCTCCATAATAAATAAAGAAATCAATCTGGCAGCCTTCCCCAGCTCCAAATGAAAGAAGTGATTCAATCTAAACATAGCATCAAGAAGTCGAGAGTTCTAACCACCTACCAGCACGAGCATTAGAAGTCAAGAGTGCCACATTGTTTGCTCTCTATACTCTTTGTTCCATTAGTTTGCCTCGTGTCCTTGTCACGTTCGTTATCAAGAACTCGGGTTCGACCAATGCCCATCTTAGGTAAACCCCGATTAAGTCCCTCCAATAAAACGCATGCTTTACACCATTTCTGGATATATATTAAACATGTGTAAGGTTTATGTGCATAATCTCTTACCAACTTGAATAGATATGAGATTTTAGCTTAGAAGCATCCTCCTCACCTGGCTAGAAATGTATCCACATCTTTCACAATTTCCCTGTTCTGGCATTTTTGTAAAAGTGGAGATCCTGAAGTCCTCACCTGATTGGATGATATCCAGTATAGCTCTCGGCCTAATAGATTAAAAACGTAGAATATAACATTATTTTAAAATAGAAATGAAACAGAAGCAGATACAAATTAGGAAACAGATCGTATCTAACCTGATTCTCTCCAAATCTTTAATGAATTCCCGAGCAAATCCACGATAAGCATTTGGAGAGTAGATGCCTGCGATTGCAAAAGGAGTTAGATAGGTGTAACCAAAACTCCTAGAGAGACACTATGTCATTGCAATATAATAAACTTGCAACTTGCAAGGTTAACTCATATTTGAATTTATGTCAATAGAATAAACTGTCATGTTTTATGAAGCTGAAACCTCCATTATGGTATGTCAATGAAAACTCAGAAAGAACCCTAGAACCCGTGATTTAAATTAATAAAACAAGTACATGCATCAACAAGTGTGATAAGCTATCTGCAGATGCAGAGTCTTAACTCTTAAGAAGCATAGTTGATGGCATTAGATTAAGTCCTTTCCACAAAGGGTTGAAAGAAAAACACCAAATATAAGAGAATTATAACCGAAGAAGGCAACAAGAACATAATCATACCATTAAACTCAAAAGGTTAGAAGAAATAAATGATAAAAGTTCAAGTTAAAGATAAATGTATAGCAATGTCAACTTACACTCTGTAGAGAAGTAATCCAGCTTTTTAAAGTATGCATACGTGAAGAGCATGTTAAGGTCATCTCTCATCAATTAATGAGTAAAGCACATGGATCAGTACAAGAACAAAGTTAAAATAAGGGAATGATGAAAAAGAGATATGATAACATTCGTATATTCAACAAGGATATATCACGATTTCCTTCTCATAGGTGTACTTGAAAGGCTTGCATCTTGGGATAGGTCCATCTTCACCAGTGGTTATCGAGGTGCATCGACTCAGCCTGGTGAGTTAACCGCATGGCAAGCGTGAGTAAAGAAAGATAACAGAAAGTTTCATTAATCCTATCGAAGTTCTCTCTCTAACTTACAAGATATTAATAAGGAATAAGTTACCGAGCAATGTCACCCCTTAATATGTTTAAGAGGACTGTTTCAGCAATGTCGTCAGCATTATGCCCGGTAACTAGCTTGTCTACCTTCAAGAGTGTAGCACCACGATCAAGGGCCTTAAACACAAAACATATCACCACAGTTAAATTTGTATACTAGTTCCAACATGAAGATTTGGAGAGGAAAAAAAAAGGTTATCAGAACAGCTTATCAAATGCGATATAGGTTCAACAGCATGATGATACAAATAATTGAGCTTTTTTTCATTTTAAGTCAAATATTTATAGGAATTATATTATTTCAAGGGTCCGCTAAAAGGGTACCTGTTAACATGTAATGTTGAGGCAAACAAATGAAGAATAGTAGATTATTGCAATACCAGTAAAAACAGAGCCAAAAGGTGCTTGTACTTTTGAGCTCATGAACTTAATAATTAGGAACCTCATTACCTGGCGGCGGAAAACACCACAGAATGTACAGTTATTCTTCAAGCCTATTAGCTTCACGATCTCATCCATTGTCCACCCATATAATTCTTTATATGAGACAACTTTAAGAGGAAGTCCATACTGAACAATACCAAACCAAATATAATAAGATGTGGCCAAAGTTGAAAAGGAGCTAATGTCGAAAATAACGGTGCATCAAGAATTTGTATGAAAAAATGAGTTGATTGATCTTCATAGGATGAACATATGCATATGAAAGATATACTAATAGATAAGAGATGCAATGTAGAAATGAAACACTCAAGAATCTATAAAGGAGAAAAGAATCACATCAACTTTTCAATAACATGTAAACCTTAAATTCCATTCCACAAGTGTTGTTAAGAGTAATACAAGGCAATTCATAACCGAACATACATTTCACGTTGTAACTATTTTCTGTATTTCCTACACATTCCATAAAAGCTGGACCACGTGATTTAGGGAAAACCTTTTTTTCGTGTCACAAAAGACCCGGGGCATTTCAATCCAGTCAATATAACTCATAAGCTAACAAGTTAAAGCTCGAGTATTATATAATCTCTAATCCAATCAAGAAAAAGAAACAGGAGTCTACAAATCAATCACAGTACCTGAATTTCATTCCTTTTAACAGTTTCAAGTGAGTCATCCCTATAACCAGTAATACCTTCATCAACTGAGAGCAAGAAAAGATCCAGGCCGTAATCGTGCCTATTGTTCAACTCGGATAAAACATAAGCAAGAACCGTAGAATCTGCAACAAGCAAGTTCATTCACACTTCAAATTTTCTTCTAATTAACTAATTTAGTACTTAACTGCTGATGAGTAAAGAGGTATTTAAGTAAATTACCTTTTCCGCCAGAAGCTCCAATAGCGACGCGCTCGCCCCGCTTAAAAAGATGATTATCTACTATTACTCTGTGAATTTCATCTTCAAAAACTTCGTAAAAACACTCCCTGCATATCTTTCCAAAAAAAAAAAAAATCCTTTTCAGCAAAAGCTTACAGAAAATGAAAAAAATAAATAAATAAAACAAGTGAATGAAAAGAATACTTGTTCTAGGGTTTTGGGGCGCTTGAGTGCTGCGCGTCTGGCGTTACAGATGGTGCAAAGTCTACCACCCCTAGGCTTCGCCGCCGATCCCTCCCCCGCCATCATCAGAAATTTTTGTGTATTTCGCTATTTGATTTTCAGGTGTTGAAAAAATTAATTTAATTGGGCTGCATCATCAATATTGGTATGTTTAGCCCAGATTTCGTATAAAGAAGTATCAATTGGGCGGCCCGTGGAAAAGATGGGCTGAGAAGATGGAATTGTACAAGGCCTGTCAATGGGGCGGATTTCAATCCGAATTCGTTCCGGATTTGAATTTTAATTCGATTAGACATTCGATGGATAAATATATGAAATTAAAATAGAGATTCAATGGATAATATATGAAATTAAAACCCAATCATTAATGTAGTCCCCTCTATATGCAGCACCACTTGACCTAACAACCAAACATGATCATGTTGTAATTATGTGGATGTATACCTAATTAAATAGTTAGAATTCATAGATAAATTTATATATATATATATAAAGTGGGGAAAAAGATATTTCAAATAAGATAATTTGTATGTGGGCTTGTCCCTCATTGATCTAAGATTAATTGGCAAATTATAAAAGCCTTGTGAGAAAGTTAAAGAGTTTAAAACTCTTTATTTGTCCCACATTGACTTTTTATATTTGTGTGTACTAGTATATATGAACTAAGTGTATAAGACTTGTTATAAGTCTTTACAAAGAGGATCATATGAATACACCACACGCGTGCCGCCGCCCGCCCGACTCAGATCTGAACTGGGCTCGGGCGTTTGGGCGAATTGTTTCGGAATTATCTTTTTGGAAGAATTTTCTATTAAAATATAAAGTTAGTTACATAAATTGAATTAATGAAACGTCTCTCATCATTGCACCAGTTATAATTGCCAAGGCTCCCCTAGCAGCTATATATATGAGTGTTTTTCAGCTCTGAAAAACACACCAAAACAAGAAACATTCTCGATTCCCTCTCTGAAAAGAAAGAAAAATATATTTTGGTTATTTTGCTTTTGAGTGTTTTTCGAGGTGGAATTTCTGCTACTGTGCAGTGGAGATTCTTGTAGCCAAATTATCCTGGAAGAAGTGTTCGTGATTCTCAATTGCACCGAAGGTAGGTCTATAATTTCTTCAAGGCAATCAGAGTCATTTCTGCTGAATCAATTCTGTTACTATACAGAATTGTGAGATAAGTTTGTTTAAATTTATCTGTTCGATTATTTAATTAATTATTTTTCCTTTACTGTCAAATTGGTTTGTTTGAATTTAGTTTCGATTTGTGTTGACATTGATCTTTTTAAAACTGATTTTTCCAACAGATCACTCAACCAAACCATCAAATTTCCATGCACGCCACAAATTGCTCTTTAATTTGTTATATTGAGATAGCAAATGTCTTTTTCCCATCCCAACCAAGTTCTTGATAACTTTTGGTAATGCTTATATCTAATTTTCAGGTATATGATCATTGAACAAAACTTTTACCTAATTACGAGTTGGAGTCTGAGTATCGAGTAACTTGATTTTTTTGAATGTATTTTGTCAACTTACACTCTTTAGAGAAGTAATCCAGCCTTTTAAAGTATGCATACATGAAGAGCATGTTAAGGTCTTCTCTCATCAATTAATGAGTAAAACACACATGGATCAGCACAAGGATATATCACGATTTCCTTCTCATAGGTGTACTTGAAAGGCTTGCATCTTGGGATATATAGGTCCATCTTCACCAGTTGTTATCGAGGTGCATCGACTCAGCCTGGTCATGGCAAGCGTGAGTAAAAAAAGATAACAGAAAGTTTCATTAATCCTATCTAAGTCCCTTTCTCTAACTAATTACAAGATATATATTAATAAGATACCGAGCAATGTCACCTCTTAAAATGTTTAAGAGAGGACTGTTTCAGCAATGCATTATGCCCGGTAACTAGCTTGTCTACCTTCAAGAATGTAGATCAAGGGCCTTAAACACAAATAAGTATTTCTAAAATTTATCATACACATGACGCAGACATAATTTGCCCCATAAAACTTCAAAATCTAATCCAACTCCTCGTTCCTCGAAACATGAAACAAAATACTAATGCTCGCATTTCGCATACAACAATAAGCGACTGCTCTAAGCCTCTAATATAACTGTTCAATGGCAATTCATTCCCACTCGTAAATCTCTCCATTAGGAAGTGACCTGGATTACCACTGCGGGACGGGATGGTGGGGAGGGGTCGTTAGTGAGATTGCTCCTCCACCAACATCGGCTGATATAGTTTTGGGAGGGGAATCAAGGCAATTTCGGAGGTAGTGGAAGGGGAGGAAGAGATACAGTGAACGTTAATGATGACTATGGATTAGAGAATTTACCTTAGTCCTAACAAAATTTTATGACGAAAATGGACAAAAAAAGGAAAAAAAAAAAAAAAAAAGGTGCAAGTAGCCCTAATTTTTGAATTGGGAATTCAATGGCAGAAGTCTGGACCTGCCGAGGGTTTAGGACTTTAGGGATTGGAACCGCTCAATTGGGGATTTAATTAATCAAACTGCGTCGTTTGATAGGGGTACGTTGAATTACCACGAATAGGGCGCTGATTAACTGAATAATAATTATTTCTAAGTATTTTACCAACCTCGAACTAACATTTAAATACTTATTTCTAAGTATTTTAGAGGGTTAAACTTGTGCGTTTCACAAGAACACGTCATGTACCATATATAAGGAGATATGTATGCATCAAACACATTAATGCAACGACACATACGAAGAGTCACGTTTACATAAACACAATCATGTGTCAATCGATAATCTCCTTAGAAGATTCTAATGACCAAGTCTTAGGAGACAAATACTGACAAGATTCGTCTTAACTTATTATAGTCCTTTCCCGTGATGGAGACAAATCTCGAAGATACGGGAACATTTAGAACTTCGAGGGCAGCAATAGAATAAATCATCAAATTATTCATTTTACCCTTTAATTCAAATAAGACTAACTGAATTCTGAATTCAGTAAGTTATTTTCCAATATATCGGATAAACGACATATTTATTCCATTAAAAATGGAAACTAATCTTTCAGTAATTTTCTCTTAGCTCTCAGCTAAAGAAATGTCTCAATTGCATCAACTTTCACCGTGTTAGGTTCATTACCGTAAAACTCGATAAGTGTGCAAAGCACTTTCATTAGAATTTCTAACTTTTACAACATATCACAATTGCAAAATAGTTTCAGATTCTTTAGTGATAGTCGCCCTCCCACTATGTCCGAGATCGCAATTTCAAAAAATGAGTTAAATATTTTATTGCGCTTAAAAGCAAATTCGAAATATCATTAATTCTTTTCATAAACATACCTATTTTGCCTTAAAAAAATTCACTTTAATGGTCAACTTTGTCGGAAAAAATAAGGTTTGAACTTTTTTTTTTTTAATTTGAGGGTATTAAGTGTTAATTTTGTATTTTGGGGTGCAAAGTATTCATTTATTGTGTTTCAGGGTGCAAGTTGTTAATTTATTCTTAAATAGGGATAGTTAAGTGCTAATTTTATTTTGGGGGGGCAAAATGCCAAATATTTACAATATAATTACCTATTTCGCCCTTGAGTTTTTGCTTGAAAATAAAAGAGGGTGCAAAGTGCTGTATTTTTTATATTTTGAGGGTGCAAAGTGCTAAATCTAAGTTTCGGGAGGTGCAAAGTGCCTATTTCCTATGTTTCGGGGGTGCAAAGTGCAAAAAACCCTAGAACACCGGTGAAAGAATTTAAAAAGGAAACAATTTCTTGCTCTCCTTAATATGGTAAATTTAATATTTAATCTCAATCATAGGATTATAATATTCTGTAATCAAAACTCAACATCTATACTATCTACCTATACAAGCCATGTATTCTCAAAAATAAAAAATAAATAAAAAAAAATAAAAAAAGAAAAAAACTATACTAGCCATAAAAAGAAATCCTTTTTTTATATCATATAAACGGCGTTTTTTTTTATGGTATTTTTGCCATATATTTGCTAATTTAACTCTTTTCAAAAAAATATACTTTGCATTAAATTCGCGTCATTTTCTACTATTTTAAGGTTAAAAAGATAATCAAGACTCCAAGAAGTTACAACACCACTTTTTTCAATAACCCAAAACTAGCCCCAAACTTTTTTTTTTTTGGGTTCAACTCTGGCTTAGTGTGTGTATTTTTCTAGTTTATAATTAGTTTTTATAATTTAGTACTTATTTGATGGAAAATTCTTGTCTAGATCTAGATTGATTAAATTCATTCAAGCGCATGGCAAGTGTTAGCACTTGCTTTGTGATGGTCACTCTCCTATAAATTTCATCCAGTCCTATTAAGTGTTTGCATGAGATGGATGGTGGGAATTAATGAATTTAGAAATGGGGTCATTCCCGAATCATAATTATTTAAGCTGGCTTTTATTAATTATGTTTATTTATATTGGGGTTCACATATTTATTTCTATTTTGTTGCTTTGGAATCATGGGTTTGCAGCAAAATATTCATCAACGCATAAAAAATTTGGATTTAACTCAAATCCAAGTTGTTGCCATTATATGTAGCAGAAACCATGATTCATATAATAAGAGTAAACAGTGGATGCCATGATTCTTCAATATAAAAACTGGAGTGGAACTTTCTTAGGAGTTAAATATAAATATATATGGGGTCATATATACACACATACCATCTAATCTATCTAACAAAAGATTCCAGGATTATTGTAGTTATTTAACATATATAATAGATGAGATGTGCATAAATAAATAATTGCCTTTGGATAAATTAGTTGACGAAGAAATTAAGTAACTAGGAAAACATTTTTGTTTCTTCAATACAATACAATACAATGCAATAATTAATTAATTAATATCTACCAGTACCACAAACTAAATATTAAGCTAATGACTAATCAATCCTCTCCTCTCACACTCGGACAAGGAGATGGATATTGGCCATGGAGGAAGCACAAGCATAAAATTCCCATCACCTTCAATTGACCCCCTGGTATCGTCAATAAAATCCTCTTCAACTTGCAATTTTATGGTCTTGATGTTGTATGATAACATTGTACGGAAATCTCTCAAAAACACAACATCTGAATCATATGGATGGAATGACATTGGTAATATAGGGCACCGGGGGACTCGTCTCCCCCGACTTGAATCAACAGGGTTACCTTTGTGCTGCAAACACCAATCTTCGGCTTCATTCATTACCCATATTTTGAAATTCAAATTCTGAGATGTCAGAAAAACAGACAAATAAGTTGCTCTAAAATATCTGAGTTGTCCTTGATATGCAGAACACATATCAGTGTCCATGAAACAACGAGTTCTTTCAGCGGGGGGCAATGCAATAATGCGGGCTTGATCAGGACTTTTGCTGGGATCATATGCAAGCAATACATTTGCACGAAGAATCCAATAAATAATTCCATTAAGAACAGTAGTAGACCGGTGGCCCTCCGACGTGAACTTAATTTCAACGGGTATTATTCCGTCAATATGCACATTATACATCTTCCATTCACCAATATCAGAAAAATATACTTCACACTTTGTCAACTTAGCAGTTTGGCCACAAGGCTCATACATACGCACCACAATAAAACTCAAGAGAACTCCATCTTCGACATTTGCCACAAAACCCCTACCGACTCTTTTACCAACCCCTTGATCGACAGGGTCCTTTTCGTGCGGGGGAAGGGCAAGCCATTGCCCAGTTGCAGGATTGCATATCCTAAAATTTAAGGGTCTTATTGAGTGGCTGAAATTGTCTTTAATAAACTTATATAGCAGTAACCCATTACTCTCTCCATTAATCCAATGCATTTTGGGGACTCTTCCAGGAAATGGATAAAAACAACTTGCATGTTTGCTAGAAGAATCATCATAATCAAGAAAATGGGGTGTTTCTGAGCCATTCAAGGTCATATATATGCCGAAGATGGCCCAACGACGCTGCTGCTGCTGGGCTCGGGAACAATAGAGACGGACAAAATAAGGATCTAAAATGATAGAGAGCCATTGTTTGGAGACAAGTTTACACCTAAAAATCGATTTTAGAGGCAGCCTAATAAGCACCTCCACTAACAACCAACTAGGGATATTATCCCCATCCTTAATAATCCTATCCCTAATCAAACAATTAATATTATTCTCAACTATCAAACAATTAGTATCCTCCATCTTCTTTTTCAAAAAAGAAAACAAACAGGGGTTTAATTTTGAAATCTTCCTTTTCTTTGAACAATTATTAAATAAGGATGGATTTCTAAAGATTTATAAAAAATTCTTTAAAATATTACCTCAGGCAGGCACGAAGGGACACGAAGGCCAAAGCTTTAACACAGGGGTTTAGTGAATTGAAGGTAGGTTAAAGAACGAACAGGGGAGTGAAAGAAGAAAAAATAGGGACAAAAGATCGAATGAAAACAGAGTTGCAAAACCCGTATCTGTTTGGAATGAATTTCGCCCTAGATTTTCGTCCGCGAAACGGGCTAACTATCATCCCAATCACTTTTGGCCCAAAAAGTCTGTGAAACATCTTGTTTGTTTCACTTGAGGCCCAAATAAATTTTTCTAACATTTTTTTAATGCATGACTCTTATCCATTTCAGTCTTAATATACTAAAAGGTCTGACACTTTCATCTGGTGTATTATACTTGCACAGTTACCCCTGCCACCATTTATACTATATATAATTGTTGTATAAATTTATGGAGAATTTCGACGTAGCTTATATATTCTATAGAAATATATAAGAACACAAAATAAATATAAATTTGTATAATATTTCTTCAAATGAATATTAATTATTTCAATATTATATAATTTCAACGTATCTTGTATTATTTGCATTTCGGGTGATAATATTTTCCTCAATATTATATTATTTTATTTTGAATGATTGTGTAATAATTATTAATTATATACCAATGAAAAGTTTTATCATTACTATATTTATTTTAAATAGTTGTTTAACCATTATTAAATATGTATAAAATTTACTATTTATTTTAAATATATTAATTTTGAAATATCCTATTTATATAAAAAATACTATTTAGGTATGCACCTACATTCAATTATTATTATTTATTCAAATCAATATCACAATAAGATTATTAAAATCATCCTACTAATCATAACAATATATTACAATCACAATATCAATTATTACACTATAATATCATATAATAATTCCATAAAGTTTTTGATTTGACACAAGTCATAAACTTTTCACCCCAAAACACCAACATCCAAAACCATTCCAACTCATATCTCACATTTTCAAAATCTATTATCTATTATTTTACTATTTTGATATTTCAACCAAAATCAATTCAAATCGTGTTTCAAATATTTCGCGAAAATCACCCAAACAATTTCAAAACACTGAAACATAGCGAAACAGAGTCAAAACCGATTCAAACGGGCCCTATAGAATTCGGCAAGCAATATTACTCGATATCTAACTATAAATATAAACAAGAATATTACCTAAATGACAGTATAAGGCCAAGTAATAATTCCCTCCCATAAATACAAAAAAGGGTTCAAATTCTCACTATGTTAAAGACCAAAAAATAGTGACTTAAAAAGCATAATTCCCCTCTGTACATCTGTATCTTTAATTTTCTCTACTTTCATAGATTCTTTTCATTCTTTAATTACACTTCCTGTTTTTTATATCAAGAATCCATTATTTCCACATATAACACATCAGAATAGTCTTTTGTTTTCACTTTAAACCTTAAAGTCACAACTTTTGTTCCTCAAACATATAGAATCATAACTTCTAATTTAAATTTCACATAAACCTTCAAAAAAAAAAAAAAATCTAAATCTAAATTACAACAATAAATCACTAAAAACACAAAAAGATTGAAAATTATTGAATTGATTGTTTGATTTAAAATGCCTCGATAAGGTACTAACTTCTAATTATCAGATTGTTTAAGTATGATGTTAAAAGGTAAAATTGCAGAAAATGTCACAAACTAATCAGTGATTTTGTGTTTACGTCGAATTTCATCCCGTAATTTAATTTTTTTTGAAATATCGTTCCACCGTTAATTATGAGATGAAAATTGAACATTTGTCAATTAAATTTCCACATGGATGCTTACGTGTCATGACGTGATAAATTTTAGCATAAACATTTATACAATATTGCAGAATTCGCCTCAAACTAATTACAATATTGAACCGTCATTTCCATTAAATTAGAAATCTAATATTATGACAAAATTCATGCAAAATGGTAAATTATGGGACGAAATTCGGCTAGTTGATATAATTTGGGATAAAAAATCAAACTTAGTTATTAGTTTGGGACAATATTTCAAGAAAATATTAAATTACGGATAGAAATTCGATGAGGTGATATAGTTTGGGACGGAAATCTAAAATTTCTAATTAGTTTAATTGGGACTTTTTTTGCAATTTACCATCTTAAAATCTATTTGTTGAATTGAAATTACAGAAATTAACTACACCCACTTTTTTTTTTTGAAAAAATAGCGAGAGAAAAAAAAAAAAAGAAAAAAACATGATTCAAGTGTAGACCCAAGACGACACGTATAGCTTCTGCTTTATTTTTGAAAAAAATAAGGATTCAAGTGTAGACCCAAGACGACACGTATAGCTTCTGCTATATTTTTGAAAACAATAAGTATCATATTTAGAGGTTTTTTTTTTTTCCTTTATTGTTAAGGCCCTGGGTCCGGGTCTCACCTGGACCATGTCCTAAGTTTCAAGTTCGGGTACGAGTCCAGATATGAACTCTTAATAGCCCTATGAATTGAATGGGGCTTGATAGGGTCGGGGTCCGGGCCTGACCCATGATTGGCCTAGATTTAGAATACTAAAAACATATTGTTTTAATTTAATAATTATGTCAAATACTACAAATGGTGAGATGAGATTACTCGGAGCAACATTTTTTTAACATAAAGAATGTCTCTGGACTGGAACTATCTTGAACAACTACTTGAATATAGAGTAACCCAAAACTATCCAAATAATCCAACTTTAATTTGTGTTATTTTTTGTGATATGACAAAGTTAATTTTGTTATAATTTATAAAATTTACTTATGAAATTAACTAACACGTACGTGCACTTTTCTAATACATTAAAATACGAGGCTTTAGCAATTAGGTACAGTTTCCCCAATTTGCCTAATTTCTTCATTTCCTTCTTTGATTTGAATTGCTCTTCTTTCTCCAGTTTCATCTTTCGATAAAGCTTCAATTTCAAACTTTGTTAGTAATGAAGGTGCTTATGTCTAATTTTCAGGTATAAATCCTTTTCATACTAATTAACAAATTATTTGCAAAAATAACACCCTAATTGCTACATGACATATACTAAAGTAAACTAATTTACTCGATCTGGCGAAACGACCTAGGTTTATTTCTGTCGTAATGGATGCAAAATTGTAAATCAATCTAGTGGGACTGAAATGAGTTGGGTCTGCCTGAAGCTTGCTAACTCCGTCGAATTAATTTTTTTCTTTGAAATTTGGTTTGAATTTATGTTTGAGCTTGAGTTTCAGCTTAGTTCGATTAATGAACCGATTATTGAACAAAATTTTTACCTAACGAGTTGGAGTCTGAGTATCAGAGTAACTTGATTTTTTTGAATGTATTTTATCAATGTTTAACTTATCCCAACTTCAAAAGTTACCAAATATATTGTTCAAACTAATTTGGTAAGATTGACGAACCAAACTTGAACAAACCTGTTATGACTTATGAACTCCAATCGAATATGTCGTGTAACATAATTTGAGTTTGACCCTATAAATAAATTTGCAATATCATGAATAAACACACCACCCCTTAGCTCATCAAACACATAACCTTATAGAAACTAGCTAGAGATTATTCTGCACATATCATTTTCATCTTGAAAATGGATAGAGCTAATATTGTTGAATCAAGTAAAAGTAGTACTGCTGGAAAACCCATAAGATGCAGAGGTATGTAATGCAAGCGGACATTTTTAATTAGCTTAATCTCAATAATTGATTTTTAGTATATATATATATATATATTATATATAAATTACGAAAATTGTGGGTGCAGCTGCTGTGGCTAGAAAAGCAGGGGAGCCACTGGTTATGGAGGAAGTGATTGTGTCCCCTCCCAAATTTGAAGAAGTTAGAATCAAAATCATATGCACTTCTCTTTGTCACAGCGATGTCACATACTTGAAATTGAAAGTATGTACATATAATATAACATATAGTACAAATACTTTTTCTAAGGTTTAACTAGTCTTGCTTTGACTCTGATCCTTTTTGATGATTTTTCCTCTACCCCATGTCAATATGAAGGATCCTTCTGCATGTTTTCCAAGAATTTTGGGCCATGAAGCTGTCGGGTAATTTTCATTTAATTTGCTCACATGGTTTGTATAATTTGTAAAAGCTAGCTTTTGAGGTGAATTAGGTCCAAACCTTATGGGCCATAGTCCAATCCTCGTGGTGAATGAGAATATCTAACTTGACGATAATTTGTTTGTCACATTAGATGCTAGCTTAAAACTATGTATGGTTTCTAAGTAATTGCTGTAATTCTTTAATGACAGTGTTGTCGAGAGCGTTGGCGAGGGTGTAACTGGGTTTCGCGAAGGTGATACAGTTATCCCAATATTTATACCAGAATGTGAAGAATGTAGAGATTGCAAATCAAAGAAGAGCAATTTATGTTCGAAGTTCGCTTTCAAGATCTCTCCTTGGTTGCACGATGGAACTAGCCGCTTCACTGACCTTAAGGGACAGACATTATATCATTTTATGTTCGTGTCTAGTTTTGTCGAGTACACAGTCGTGCACGTTGCTAATGTAATAAAACTCGATTCTCCAATTCCTCCAAACAGAGCTTGTCTCCTAAGTTGTGGTGTATCAACAGGTATGTTGGATATTGTATTGTCTAACTTCTTGTTAGTTTCTGAACGTTCCAAGATATAGAATTCTGCATAAGCAGTCTTAACGAGCTAAATGCAAAAACACCCCTTCTGCTTTGCTTAACTATCAAAACATAGGGAGGTTATTGTCAAATTTTTTTTATAATTTAGGCAATACATATAGGGGGTATTTTTGCATTTCACTCAATCTTAACCAAAGTGTCAACTTGTTTTTTCAATATGATACAAATTCAGGTGTAGGATCTGCCTGGAGGTCTGCAAATGTTGAAGAAGGATCTACGGTTGCCATACTCGGGTTGGGATCAATAGGATTAGCGGTAAGGATCTACTTAATCTTTTATTTTATTTTCTTGTTGTGATTCGATGTGGGATACTTATAAGCTTGAGTTGTATTGAAGGTTGCCGAGGGGGCAAGATTATGTGGAGCTGCAAAAATCATAGGGATTGACTTGAACCCAGAAAAATCTGAGATAGGTAAGTCAAAGCCAATTCTTCTTATAGTACATTTGGCCGTACATTTGATACATCAATGCCTAATCCATGATCGATATATATAGCTAAAGCATTTGGCGTAACTGATTTTGTTGACTCGAGGGGCTGTGGCGACAAACGTGTAAGCCAGGTAGTTTTCTTAAACATGTCATAATTAATTTTTTGTTTCTTGCTTTTTCAAAGTTCATCGATCATCATTTGTTATTGTACTTGTTGCCATCAGATCATAAACGAGATGACTTCCGGAGGAGCAGACTATTGCTTTGAATGTGTTGGAAAGGCCTTTTTAGTTGAAGAAGCATACGCGTGCTGCCGAAAGGTTTTCACCTAGCTTTTTGTATTCCTTACATACACCATAATTAATTCTTTGTTTTTGGTTTCATTTAATCGCGTCATATCTATACTCAGGGATGGGGGAAGACAATCGTGATTGGGGTGGACAAACCCGATTCGAAGTTGACATTCAGCTCTGCCGAGGTCCTACATCAAGGTAAAACTATAATGGGATCGGTGTTTGGAGGTCTAAAACCGAAGTCTGATATACCGATTCTCATTAAACGTTACATGGACAAGGTAGTTTAATGTTGTAACTTGTAAGAAATTAAGTTTTGCTTCTCTTTAGATTGGATTTTTCAATCAACTAGCTCTTCTTCTTATATATAACATGTTGCATTGCATGGTGTTTAATTGTTTATGGGCAGGAATTGGAACTTGAAAAGTTTGTGACGCATGAAGTTAGTTTTGAAGATATCAACAAAGCTTTTGATTTACTACTAGAAGGAAAGAGCCTAAGATGTGTGATCTGGATGGATAAATGAATTTAGTGTTGTTTTTATCAACTCATTATTTCGATCGTTAAGCTATATATGATGGATTCATAATTATAGAAAATGTTGTATTCGGATTTATTTAAATAAAATTTAATATACATATTATTACTTAATTTTGTTCCCATGTTTTTCAAGCATTTAAACCGCTTATAATGATGATATTTAAAATCTTGTGTTTTCCTTTTTTTTGGAACAAAAAAAAAAAAACCCTCAGTAGTTATTGTAGTCGGTAATAAGTTAAGAAAAAATATTTATAATTTAATGAAGGGTTAAATATAATTTTCCCTAAAGTATGTGGTTGTATCAATACCCCTAATAAATTATAATATTTTTTGTCCAGAATATTCTTCCCCTTTATATATGCTAAATGGTGATTAGTTTTAACATCATATCAAATTTGTTCTTAAATTCATAATTTATATCCAATTGTATTTTTCTTGGAGATTTTTTTTTTCATACTTCTTGCGAGAAAAGGTCCTAATTATTATGTAGTTATATCCATTATAATTTCACCGATTCATATATTTATATCTGTCATTATTCAATGCATTGTCAAGTTTATTAGGTAGATCGTATATTTAGAAAAGTATAGAGTTCTTAATACCCATTTCTACTATTATCAATATTTTTGGATTCTAATTCATTAGCCCAAAATACTTAATTAGATGTTATTAAATAGAACTGAGTCAAGTATTTATTAATCATTCAAACAATTCTTCTATAATTACTATGGAATTCGGGTGTAACAAAACTTATATAATTATATCACCTAAAATTTGAAGTAATTGTACCGCATTCACCTCTAAATCCTATTTGTATGTCGCCGTGGGTAATTATAAGTGTGTCGCGACTCGCGACTCAATTATACTCCTAAATCAACTTAATTATTTAATTAACACTAATTTGTAGGACAAAGAAACAGCATAACACAATATAATTAAAGTCATGAACACGTATTGTCTCCTACATCTTCATCATGGGACTGGGACATAGTACTAAATACTCGCCGGAGGTGTAGAAAATATCACAATCTAATCACACATTTTCATGCAAGGGGCCATGTGGCCGTACATTTCAATGTTCTCGACTAAAAGAAATCTGTTTAATTATTCCCTAAAGTACCTGAAATAAACAAAATCAAATGCATCTTTTTTGAATTAACACTATGTCAAATTTGGGCCAAGTTGCTGGCATTTTTTGTAGAGCTAGTTTAATTCCGTTGTGTATAATTAAGGGCCATTTTTTTAGGTGCTCGATTAAAAAATTTAAATGGTCGACTAAGCAAGGTATACGATTGAAAGATTCTAAAAGTATCTATTTGTTAAAGTGTGGAGTTCAATTATGTAATTAACATTTTTAAGGTGTCAGATATGCAATTATTAAACCTTGATGGATATACATATAACTCCATGCAGTTATAGTTTAGGCTTTGGTCCTTGACAATGATATTATACGTTTTCTCCCCCCAACAGATTGAAGAATAGAAAAGGCATCGTACCTTTTGTTTATGCATGATACAATATTGTTACATCTAAAGTTTTACTACTTCATTTATTGCTTTGAATAATTTCTATCTAAATAAGACTATTCTTTATTTTCCTCAAAAAAATTATTCATTTATTTTCAACTCAGGTCATCTTGACAGATTTAATCATTTTTCAAAAAAAAAAAAATCGCACTGTTTCATGAATTGATCTTGGACTTGTAGTTGTAAGAGCTTAGATCTGATTAAATTGATTACTGTCTAAATATCTTTTTTCCTAAAAAAGTTTGATTGATAAAATATCAAATTTTATTACTATTCAAGAGAATATATACAAATTAACTTGAATATATAATTGAAAATTTTAACATGCTCAAAGTAATGGAAGAAACAAACCAATTCATTTGAAGAATGAGCGAACTCTATGGTATAAGATTCCATATATATTACAAAATTTTGGTCCTAAAATTTACATATTAATTAATTAACACATTAATTCTAAATACTCTCAAACATGAGTTAGAATGTTAAGAATTGCAACTCTACTTTGAATCAACTCCCTAAACAATTTCTCCAATCCATACATAAATCCTTCAATGCAAGCATCAAGATTTTTCAATCTCTTTTGCACCATTTGCAAATCAAGAACCCCAGCTTCATTGTTCCTCATTTTGCCTTGAAGAAAA
Source organism: Penstemon barbatus (assembly GCA_003313485.2). Lineage (NCBI taxonomy): Eukaryota > Viridiplantae > Streptophyta > Magnoliopsida > Lamiales > Plantaginaceae > Penstemon > Penstemon barbatus. The sequence goes on from CM064878.1 coordinate 15,360,460, forward strand.
TTAAGAGCAAAATCTACACGTCCCACATCGTTTTCATCAATAGAAATACTTTTACTCCCAGATACAAAATACTTCGAAACCAAAGACCAGCCCCCAAACTTAACCATTTCACAAGACAACATCACTAATATACTCTTGAAAATTGCAGCATTTACTCCCATAACTTCACCTAATTTGCAATCTGACCCATTCTTTTGTTCCGAATTCTTGAGTTTTTTTAGTGTCTTTGTTATGCATTTGTTCATTTTCTTTCTGTTGCAGAAATATGTGGCTATATCACTCTGGATGCTGGAATGTTCTAGACCCTTCCGGCGTAGTGCTGATTGAAGGGCTTGTACATTTTCTTTAACCAATTGAAACAATTCTCTTATTGTATTACAAGAATCTAAAAGCTCGACCGATCTTTCGAGTAGTGATTCTGCAATTGATGGAGATTGTGTGTGTTTTGAAACAGAATTGTACAGTTCTGCTAAGCCAAGAAGAGAAGATTGAATGGCTTCAGAGCTAATGGGAGTTGCTTTTGAAGTATTCAGATTTTGTAGATATGATTCAAAATCCGATGTGGGATTTGTGGAAGGTAATCTTGAAGGCAAACTAATGGACCTAGTGTGGATTTGTGCAGTTGCCATTTTTTCTTTTCTTTGCTTGATTTTCTTGGTTTGTGATTTTAAGGCTAAGAGAAGTTAAAAATTGATGAGATATCATGAAAATGGATGATTTGATCGGTTTATATATAGGACCCTTCTGTTGTGGACCTTTTTTTTAAGATTTTTATCAATAATTGAATATTTTAATTTGAGCTTATGGCAAGTGGCAATTTGGGGGACAATTTCTGAGTTTTTTTTTTTTATGTGGCAGAATTGCATATAGAATTTGGATGATGTCTTTCTGCCTCCCTAATCATAGGCCTTTTTATTCAACCAATTCCAACAGCATCTCTTATAATATTTTAAAAATGCCAACTTTCAAAGTTATGGGGCATGATTCCAAACACGTAATTATATATATGCTTTGTAAATTTGAAATACACGTAGCATGGCAAAAGTGACACCACAAAATAATTTGATATATAATAATAATATAAGTAAATGATTGAATTATGCGTATATAAAAAAATAAATATATATATGCACATGCTATACATCACTATATAGCGAAAGATATTGTGAATCCTTTGCTTTTGGTACAACAGCCAAAAGTATTCATATAGGACCATGTAGGTGTAAGAATATCTTGTGATGACGAGTTGAAAATATCTCCAATATAATGCGCACTTGCACCTTAAATTAAAAGCAATACTCCCTTCACTCAACTTTTTTTCTCCAATTTTGTTTTGAAATGGAATTTAGTAAATGAGGGGGAAAAAAACTTGTGGATCTATAATTATATATATTCTAATAAATATATAGTGGTTAGAGATCAGTGATGAAATTTACTTTCGTGAAAGAATAATTTTAAGAAAAAAATTGTTTCCGGAAATTCTTATTTGTTGAAAATCAAATAAGAAACCGTCATACAATAAACTAGAAACACGGTCAACAACAACAATCCTGGTATTCTAGCTAGTATCATCCGGTAATTGGATATATTCAAATACGCATGATTTTTTCCTCCATATATTTGTCCTAATCTACATACTGTGATTTATATTTTTTTGTTGTATAAAATAAATTGCAATTAAATAATATTTTGCAGTTAAAAAAATCAATATCTTTTTCTTTTAATAATTAAAAAGTTATCAATATCGATCCATGTCCTTTGATTTTTATATATTAAGATCTATTACATTGATCAATATGCTAAATATGGGAAGAATTCAAATAATAGAAAGTATCATGATGAGAAATAAGAGATGGAAATTAAAGCGGAATGACGAAAACTTATATAACAAGAAATGTAAAATTCATAAATAACACTACATTACATTCACTGTTCATTATTATGTGTTTCTTATTACTTTGTTGGTTATAACAGCTCACTCTTTCCTAGATTTAGGCACGATTTTGAGTAGCAAAAGAGCAACAAAAATAATAATGCTAACAATATAATCTCGTGAGCACATATTATGTTTGTAATTGGTTATCTCCCAAAGCTATGTGTCTGGCCTAGGACGTGACACGCATCTTGTTATGTGAACCTCTCTTATGTTACCACTTGGTGGAAAGCTTGGTGTGTGTGTTTTTTTTTTTTTTTTTATATATATATCTACTAGACTGTGTATTTACAGCTCGATTGGATCGAAAAGTGCAAACGGTATAGGTCATTCCCAGTGTGGTGTCTTCATTAGAATTCGATCTTGAGTCTCGCCTTCGGGGAGTCGCAAGTCACTACCACTTGATGTTTTTTTTTTAACTTTAAAAATATTTATTTATAACTAGGATGTATTTATTTAATTTTAATTTAGTAAAATACACACTACTATTGTATCTAAATGGGCCCACACATGAACCAATCCGAATCAACCTTACCAGTTTATAACCCGTATAAAGTGACCAGTTAATGACTCGACCATTTTCGACCTGGCCCAACTTGGCTGTTTACCACCAGTGTTTTAAAAATGGGACCGGACCGACCGGTTCAACCAGTTTAACCAGTAATCAGTTGCCAATCTGATCCGGTTAATCCTCCAAAACCAGTTGTGTTCCTGACCAGTTTGAACATGAAAAAACCAGTCAAAAACCGATAAAACCAATGAACCAATAAACCGATTGAACCACTGATTCACTTATAAAAATAAAAAGTTTACGCTACGGATTTTTATTTCTCTTTCGTGACCTTTAAACTTCAACAATACTCTCACATCTCTTCTTCAATTTTTCACTTTGAATTAAACAAAATCAACAAGAAACAAAAACAATCTTATATATAATAAGTTATATAAATATATTTGAGTATCAAATTCATTAGAAAAGTCATTTTTCATAAACTTCAAGTATTTTTTTTTTTTTATATATAATTCAATGACAAAATTATATTTTTTCATATGTATGATAATATGATATTTGAATTATTGCGCTGATATCATGTTATTATACTTGTAATTTTGTTGCTATCATTCATTCTCAACTCAAATTTTGTAGGAAAAATAATTGATCATGAGAAAAACATTTAGTTTATGAAAATAAACTTGAAAAAATAAATAATATATTTTTTTAAATAGTTGATTACATACATTAAAATTAAAATTAAAATATTATATTATAATGACGTCATACCGCCGGTTGGATGAGTGGTTAAAACAGTTAAACCGATCTAACCTGTAACCAGTAAAACTACCGGTTCAATTCGATGTCCGATCCGATTTTTAAAACATTGTTTACCACCCTTAATTATCTGTGACCAAAGCACAAGAAAGAACTCCACCCCCTTATTATATCTTCACTTCCCTATTTTTAATGAATGTAAAAAGGTATTTAATTACCGGGGTGAAGAGTTATCTTACCTATAAAATGACAAAACCCACACTTACCATATATGGCCAATATATAATGAACAGGGGCAAATTGGATATTTTACAAGATTACCATAAATGCTATTATCTTAATATGTCCCAAAATAGAGAAAATGGCTAAAATAATGCCATGTAAATTAAATCAACAGAAATGTTCAATTCATCAATTCTTGCCCCGAAAGACCAGATTAATTGAATGGATTCTGAACAATATATAATGGCAAGTGTAATTAGGTCAACTCATCAAATTATAGATTATAACGACACATGTGATTGTAATATGGGTACCCCTCATGCTATTTATTGTATTTGTCTAGCTAGAATTTCACAATCAATGTATTTTACTAATGGACAAAATTGACATCTATTCTGTACGTGTTAGTCATGCAAATATTTTGCAATTAACCCCAAAATATATATCATAATTGCATATATATATGTTGTCTCTTAAATTATTATTTTAATTTGCACTTCATTCAACCAATTGCATACGGAGTATTTTGGACCTCAACTTTAGGTGCTGATGCTAGCATATATATTTGTGGAGCAAATAATTCAGAAGCGATCATATCTTTTTTAATTTTTAGTGAATATATAGTTGTATATATATGCCGACATGCATGCATTCGTATCAAAATAACATTCATATGGATATATATCTTCCGATCCGTATGCATAATTTATATAAAACATTAGTTATTTTTGTAGTAGTTCTACAATATTCAACAAACTAAAATAAATCATTTTAAATTTATGTATATATATCTAAAATAGATTTATGATTAACCATTTACCTGTAAGTATGTAACCCCTATTAAGTAAGAGAAAATATATCACGCTCCGTGTTGGTGTATTATTTGCATCTTCATTAACGATAAGTATGACAAAGGGATTAGTAATATTTTTTCTTTTTTGATGATTGTAGTAGTATATAGCATACCAAATTATTATGTTTATTTTGTACTTTTTGCCAAATTTTCGGGGTCTGGCAGTTCGTTCATTTTTCAAGGAGCGTTTTGATATAGTCATCTGAAAAGTTAAATAAATAATAAATTTTCTTTTGAAATATAAAATTATATCTCTCAATTTTAAAAAATAATCTCTATCTTAAAATCTTTTCTTATCTCTAAAGCATATCTAAGCAAACACTACTTTGATTTTTTTTAAGATAAACGATCACTATAACTAAATAAGAAAATTTAATGAATTATAATCAAATGAAACTGAAAATCAATCACTATAATAAAAATAATCATAAAAGAAATGCATGAAAGATGTTAGACTGACCTGATATCTAAGTGGGTCTACAATATATTTTTTATGTTATTTAATAAGAAAAATCAAAACCATAATCATTCATCCTTCAAATTGTGTCTTCTCTTCCATTTCTCGATATTGAGTATTTTCTTTCTTTGTCTCAGTTTATATCTTTTTTATTTATATTTTGTTTATTCCTTTGCTCTAATTTTTACCATTTATTTAAGTCCACCATATTCCATCTTCTACAAATTTCAGGTAATTGTTTCAATGAAATAAGTAAACTATTACATTTTTAATTCATAATGGTGGAATCCACCAGTGGTTTAAAGGAAAACGAGAAAATATATCACGCTCCGTGTTGATGCTAAATTTATCCGGATCCGGGATATCCATAGAATTCGAATCCGGTTACTAATATTCAAGATCCGAGCGAATTCGAATTCGAATCCAGATAGAAGAATTGGAAATCGGACTCGGATCGAATCGGGTCCGAGTCCGACCCAATGACATCCCTAATTTTAGTTTAATTGAATTGTTTATTAGGCCACTCCACAAAGCCGCCTGGACACTGACCTAATTATATATAACCGTACACCAACCCACGGTGCACGCTCAATAGATTATTAGATTTAGTTTCGGATAGGAGACTTTCGATCAAAATTCAGCTCTATATACATGGAATCAAATTTGGAGATCGAATATTATTCTTGCCGGATCTTTACCAATCCAATCAAGTTTCAATTTTTGAATTCATACAAACATTTTTTTGTAAAATAAATAATTAATTAACTTTACATTTTCATTTAACTTAATTTATGTTTTTAAATTTTCTTCATAATTTAATAAGTATCGATAAAGGAGATCAACTATCATTAAGTTTATCTATTTATATCAAACAAAGTATCATATCACTTTAGAAAACAGTGATTTTGATGTAAATGTATCATAATTAAGTTATGTTGTAAGCTAAAAAAAAAAAGAAGAAGAATTATTAATTAATTAACTTATGTTTTCATAAATTGAGGTTAATTACGGATTTATGGTGTATTCCTTATGGAAAATAAAAACAATATATATATATATATATATATATATATATATATATATATATATTGTGTAGGATACTAATTTTAATTGATCGAATCGATCTTGATCAATATTCACTCTAGATATTTTGAATTATAAATCTTCGTAATCAAATTTTTGATCAAGTAAATATTTTAATAAATTGGACCAAAAGTAAATATTTTAATAAATCCGGATTAAAATACAGGCTATTAACAGCCCTAGGCCTACCTAAATTTTCAAATCATATTTTGGACAAGTAGTATGTGTGAGAGAGAGTAATTACAAAATTTGATTCATGTCTTTCTCCAAAGAGAATCATGTTTTTGGTTGTGTCACATTTATTCATTCATGCCCCGACCCATTTGCAATTGTAGATATACCCCCAAAATTAATAATGAGAAAGACGAGGGGCTTTGTCGGAAGTGCCATGTTACCGTACACGACAATACTATTATTCCATTATGAAAATCTATAATCCGTATTTGTACCTAAATTTGATCAAATCATAGATTCTCTTGTGGATTAAGAATAACACAATTAATGGAGCCATTATGCACTGTATTTGTACAATTAATGTACGGTGCATTATTATGTAATACTTAGTGGCACCATGATAGATTTTAATATATTTGCTTTTTTTTTTCCTACCAAATATTGCAACGTTGTTAGTCACAATACCACACATGTCAAAGAAAATAATACGTACAGTCTTATAAAATGCCAAATTTTGCTTTAAGCTTAATTAGACAAAATAAATGCAGCGACTTTAAGTTTACTTTAAAGAACTTATTTTGTACTGAACTATCAATAATTACTTAAGGTTCTCTGCATCTAGAGAGTCTTTCTTATAACTTTTGTTCCTAATGCAAATTACCTTTAACTAAAACCTCAATAGAATAATTCAATGCATGTCCTTCTTAAGCTCCATCTTGAAATTAATATGATTAATTAGGACTGTCATGACATCAAAACACATTAAATATTATATATATATATATATATATATATATATATATATATATATATATATAACTTGATTAACTTTTCTCATTTTGATAACTTATATTTCCTCCGTCCCAATTATATTTATCATTTGGTACAATTGACCAGTAACTTGTCTAAATTTATAAAACTTATAATAAATAATTTAATTATTATATTTTATTAATAAGTTAATAATATTACATGACACCGTATATATTCATATTTAAAAGGTTTAATACTCCACAAATGTGAATAATTTAATATGATAAGTCACTTAATAAATCAAAAAGTTCGACCGAGTACTGTAGCAAATGGAGCAAAATAAATGGGACAAAGGGAGTATAAAATATTAGGCTTGGGGTCGAGGTATACACTTTTTGCCATCGGCTTGATATAAGTTTATTTGAGCTCGATTCTTGAGAAATCAAGTTTACACATAATTTCAACTTCGATATAAATTCATTTAAAGCGAACTTGAACATTATATTGTTTGGTAATACAAGATTAGTTTAAACTCCTAGTTTAATGTGGATTAACACTAAGCTTTTCACATTCATAGTATGAAAATTATTTAATTCTAGCCATACTACAATATCACAATCAAAAGGGATTTTAATTACTTAGGAGTATATATAATTAATTTTATAATTGCGAACTCTTAAGACCTGAGAAGTTAACAATTTTACTAAATTGAATGTCATTATTTCTTAGATCACATTTATGATCTTATACTGAATTTTTTATAAGATTATAAGGGGATAAACTGTTTTTTTTCTTTTCAAATATTATTAATTCATTAAACTTTAGTTCTTTTTTTTTTTTTTTGATAACTCAGGTATATAAGCTTACACTAGACTAAATAAATATTACTTGTAACAAAAAAAATGACAAAATAAGAAAAGAAATACAAAAAGAGAAGTTGTAGGGATCTAAATAATTATCTTTTTTGTTTTTTTTTTTTTGGAGAAACATCTAAATAATTATATAAAACAAAATTTGTCACTAATCAAAACCTTGAACATATTAACACTATGTCAAATTAATCTCATGAATTAATTATCGTTAAGAATGTTAAGAAGTGTCACTCTACTTCTAATCAATTGTCTAAACAATGTTTCCAATCCTGTCCCCATTTTTCCAATGCAAGAATCAAGATTTTGTAAGCTTCTTTGCAACAATTTTCCATCCGAATTTCTAATCTTCCCTTGAAGTGTATTTAGTGCAAAGTCAACACTCTCCACTTCACACATAATCCTTCCATTATTTCTTCCATAATCCTTTGCAAGAATCAGCCTCGAAACCAAATTCCACCGCGTAGATTTAAACGCCGTTGGGCAGGACAAGAACAATAGAACATTCTTGATTATCGCAATCGAAACTAGTGTCACTTGTCTTAAAACATTTCCTGAATGACTAGATTCATTCATTTTGTTTTCCAAATTCTTGAGTTTCTTTAAGCTTTTGGATATTGTAGAAATCATCTTCTTTCTGAAGCTGAGATATGTTGATATATCATTTTGGATGGTGGAATGTTCTAGACCCTTTCGGCGTAATGCTGATTGAAGGGCTTGTACATTTTCCTTTATCATTTGAAACAACTCCCTGATTGTGTTGCAAGAATCGAGCAACTCGACCGATCCCTCGAGTATTGATTCTTCTAGAAGGATAAGTGATTGTTGAGAAGCTGGAGATTGTGTGAGTTTTTCTACAGAATTGTATAGTTCTGCTAAGCAGAGAAGAGCGGAGTGATTAGATTCTGAGCTTATGGGAACTGCTTTTGAAAGAAAAGTTGTGTTCAGCTTTTGTAGATTAGATTCTAAGTTTGTGGAATTTATTTGGTGTAATCTTGAAGGCAAGCTTATGGACCTTAATTGAATTGCCATTTTTTGGTTTGTTTTGTTGGTTTTTAGGCTAAAAAAAAGCTGAAATTGAAATATTGATGAGAATGTGGTGTATTGAGTGATGATATTTATAGTGAGACAAACAATTTTTTCTTTGAGATTGATTTTGCATGTGACTGCAGTATTTTGAATGTGCTTTGTTGCAATTTTCACCACCAAAAATGCAATGTTTGATAATTTTTTATGTAAACTTTATGGCAAAAAGAGGGACAAGTTTAATTTACTATGATATGGGAGTCATGCAAATGCAGTGAATATTGACCATAGACTGTAGTAGAATCTGTTAGTGTTTCTCTGCCTCCTCAATCAATAATTGGATTCACTCAACCAATTCTGAATGGATTTAATTTGTTATTTTATGGATTATTTGACTAAAAAGGTGAAGTTTGAACAATAGTGGCTGCTGATGGTTAATTGCATGTATTTTGTATGGGCAATGAGCAAAGAATCCGGTCACAGTGTATGTATCAATTGGATCTTTTGATGCCCATCCAATTCAAGTCTAAATTCATGATTCGGAACTTGGTTCCAACTATTGTGAATCTTAAGCCAACTCGGTAAAATTCTAATTTAATATTATTTGGTCAAACTGATTCAATCATAAAGAAAATGCATTATATTTGATACATGAATCGATCGTGACTCTCTTATGAATGTTTTTTTCCAACAAAATTGGTATATTACACTAGCTATCTAAACATCTGAGTTTGATTCAACCCAATTTCGAGATTTTAAGTCCGAATGGTCAAGAGTCCTTTTAAATACCCTTATGACAACCGCTTCAAGTAAATTAAGCACGACTCCTGACTAAACTTGGGTTGGAGATTTTTTCCATCTTGGACAGTCTTTGCTCAATCGTATAGCATCGTACATTTTGTAGCGCGAATCATTACAATATTACATACTGAAAACTAAAATTGAGAAATACACATCGATTTAAAATAAATATAATATTTAATTTGTAATTAAAACAAATATACTACAACTGTATTAATCTATTTGAATCTGCCGAATCCATTCTAGAAAGAACTAAAACTATACCCAAGAAAAAGTAATTAAGCTTTAGCGCTTACAATTAACTTAATGAAATGGTCTACAACTACAAATATTAATGATTGGAGCCTAGGCCTGTCACAAAAAATATACATATACTGCTAGCTATATAGATCTTGGTTTAGACCTAGAGGGCATAGAACTTTTTAGAGTAGTTGGTGAAATACAGAATGGTTCCCCATTACATTCATTAGATTGGATAACAAAATATGAGTTGGCAATTAGATAGGTAATTTTGTGGGTAGACAAGGAAGCACACATTAATTATTCCTAAGATTTAATTTATTAATTAATTAAAATCTTTCAAACTTCTTTTATAAGCAACACACGATCTAGTTATAAATGGTTTATGTCTTTTACCTAACAATTAAGGACAAAAGAATGGCAATAAGAGTGAAGTCTAGTGTTTGTAATTAATTACTACTAGGGAGATGAATAAATTAGGACAGCATCTGCTCATAAGATTGATGCACGAGGATAGGAGACATTGACATATGATTGAGGTTCATAAATATAATTAAGTATAATGAATCAAAACTTTCGTTTCATCAAACTTATATCTAAACAATAGGAAAAATTATTTTTTCAGACTTGCACTTTTGGTATAGTTGGATATGAAAATGCAAATTTGGTATCATAGATAGGTTTTCATTGCAATTTTGGTACCAAACCCAATTTTTCTACAAAGTTAATGACAATTTACCCCCTACTAAATACATAGTGTTCAATTTACCCCCTCGTGGTTTAAAAAAGAGCATTTTACCCCTTGAAATTTTGTAAAAAATTCACATCGCCTTCCTGATATTTTTATAGGCGGCACTTAATCCACTTTTATTATGATAATGTGATTTTTTACCCATTGTGTTATGGTAAATATGGCAATCTATCCCCCTATGTTAAATAAAATAGTTTGCATGCATATTCTCAATTTCCGCAAGTGAGTTACAATCTCCGGCTGAAGGGGGTAAATTGTTTCATTAAGATTTTACAGGGGTAAATTGATTTTTTTTCAAATTATAGAGGGATAAAGGGGTAAATTGCCATTAACTTTGTAAAAAAATTGGGTTTGGTACCAAAATTGCAATAAAAACATATCCTATGGTACAAAAAGTGCAAGTCAACCTATCATGTGATACAAAAAAAAAAAATTTTCCCTATATATGGAGTGATTTTCGTCCAATTTCACGAAACTCGTATCCAAATATTATTTGTTATTTAATTTGTACAGGTTCACAAAATCAATCCACATGTTTGGACTTTAGCTTCGCCACAAGACTACAATTCCTATGGGTTATGATTATTTTGAATTCTTAAGCGCTTCTTTGAATTACAAGTATTCTATTGACTATATATTATCAACCATTTATTCAAAGTAAGAAACTAAATCCATAATTACCTATATATGGGTTTAATTTATTAAATAAATAGTTTAACAAGAAATACACCCATATCAAGAGAGCTTCTCAAACTGGTTAAACTTTTTTCTTTTATTGATTGAAATAATTCTGAGTAAAATTGGGTACTCGGAAGAAAACTACTCTACATATATATAACTCATATAGGAATTTTTCTATTTGATAGATCTTAGATGTAGAATGAAGTTTCAACCTTTTTTACTTGAAAAGTGATTATTTAAATTTATATTTTCACACTACAGTTTAGTTGGGAAACAAAATTGATTTTTAATTTTTTTTTTAAAGTAGAAAGGTAAAGCTAATTTAAATGTTTAAGAAGAAACAAAAAGTTTGTTATTAAGTTAAATTAAATTATTAATGGGATATAGGATCCTTAGCGCATTAGAAAAGATATTTGTTTTATGAGTGGTGCATGTTGGAATGCTAATTTTGACCCGGCCCATCTGTCGCATTCTGCTATCAGGTCTTCACAGGTAGCCAATGGGCCCAACAAGATGCTGAGTTTAATTATCGGAATTTCAATGGGCTCCCTACTTCAGACTTAAAAAGAAGTGGTTACATAATTACTGTTTAATTTTCCAAATAATTAGTAATCCTAAAGCATCATTTATGTACCAAAGAATTTGTCATTTACCATGGAAACCAACACAAACTATTTGTATATCATCTAATCCATATTTTACATACGTAAGAACATTTGTTGATCCATTGAATCTTGTTATAAATTTTTATTTTATATATGTTCTATATAATAAGCACCATAAAAACAAAAATTACGAACGAAAAATGAAATGATAAATTACATTAAAGGCCATAAACAATAAAAACAAACAGAATATATATATATGACAGCATTATTAGAAACAGAAGAAAACAAAATAAAACAGAACATCTATTATATTATATGTGGCATTCTTTTTCTTTTGCCTTTTCCTTTTCTTCATCAGTTTTGGAATGAAGCCCAGGAATTTTGTCTTTGATCTTCTCCAAGAAACCTTTCTTCTCCTTACCCTCAGCCTCTGCCGCGCACTCGGCGGCCACCTCCTCCTCAGCCTTCTTCTCGCGCTTCTCCTTGATCTTACCTATCAACCCTTTGTTCTCCTCTACCTCATCATCATACTTCTCTTTTTCTTCTTCCTTCTTTTCTCCACCTATTTTCTCTTTCAGCGTTTCCTTCAATTTCAATCCTTTCTTTTTCTTCTTCTTTTCTCCATTTTCGTCTATTTCTTCCTCATCACTCGACTGCAATTATAGATTAAAAAAAATACAAATTAGATCATCCCACATCGTAAAACTTTATCAATCAATTCATATGAGTACATAAAATTTTTAAAAATCAATTCTGAAGGCTGAAGCTATATTTAATTATTTAAAAAAAACGGACTTTACTGTTTATTTTTTAATTTAGCAAAATATTGTCAATTTATTAAATTTTTACTCATATATTCTATATAGATAATTATATAACTTTCTCGATAATTTAATTATATTGCTAATTAATAAGAATAATACACAAACCAAAATTAACTTACTGAGCTACTACTCGTATGGTGCTTGTTCTCTTCAGAAACATTAACTTTCTCTTTAAACTCGGAAGAAATCAGTTTTTCTTCTTCTTCTTCTTCACACTTTTTCTCCTCCTCTTCTTTCTTCTCCCCGCCCAAACCAAACAATCCACGATCGCTGCTAGTCTCCACCGGCACGCTTTCCTCATTCTTCACGGCGACAGGGGGGGAATCGCACGGCTCCTCTGTCTTGGTTTTCTCCTCTTCTTTCTTCTTCCCCCCGTAACCAAAATATCCAAGAACGCTACTCCCCATTGACACACTTTCCTCACTCTTCACGGCGGCGGGGGAATCCTTGTTCTCGGTCGCCATTTTGAACAATCAAATATTAATATATATATTATTATGAAATGAAATACTAATTATTAAGAGAAACTGGATTTCGGATATAGATATTGAATGAATTGAAGAGTGGAAAGTGGAGGGGTTTATATAGTAAATGCAACGCATAGCTGACGCGATTATTATTTAATTAAGATAATAATATAATGTTGATTGTTGCGAAAGCAGTTCAATAAATTATATATTTATTACTTAAAAAGAGTTCGGGTAGTCTATTATAACTCACATCCCATACGTGAGTCATAATAAAAAAAAAATTGTGAGCCTTTGATTACTAATTCTGATGAATCCTGGCCGTTAATACATGTACAGGTGTATGAGCCCAAGAAATCGGGTATGACACCAGTAAGATAGGTTGTACCCACCGAATTTACAATTTTACCCACGTATAATACATGAAATTACACATTCCTTTTCTACCCCTCCCACTTTCTTTCTTGCTGCGATTTTGAGATTGAACAATTCCTCTGTCAAATTCTATGAAAACCGCGAAACATCCACAAAGACAACTTCTGGTTATTGTAGTTGACTCTAAACTTGTGAACGAAAATACAATCGTCGATTTGACACACCCGATATCATTGATTAACACAAATATTATGAAGAAATTAAAAGTGAAAGTATATATTAATTTTTTGTTGGCGAAGAAATTAAATATATTAATCGTTGTTGATTTCAATTCTTATGCGCTTGAATTTGTTGGTGGTTGATTTAATTTAGTGAGATTTGAGTTAATTTGGAGGAATTAAAAATTGGCTTTACATGAGTGTTTCATTCCTTCAGCTACTGTACAGTTTGGTTGGGGAAGATGACATATTTGCACATTCAGTCCCCAGGCTTTGTCCCTAGTTAAAATTGCCCTCAAACTTTCAGTTTTGTTGAGAAATTAAAGATTTAGTAAAGTTTATATTTAATTACCTGATTTGTTTAAAAATTATTAGTTTTAATTTTTAAGTCTGAAATTTGAAAAATACGAAGTATCTAGTACAAATATTAAAAAAATACGACGTAATTAGAATTTTTGAAATAAAACTTAAATAAATCTTAATAATACCTAACACATCTTAAATAAAAAAAAAAAACACAACTATTTTTATGATGGTGAATTTCCTTTTCTTTTCTTTTTTTAAAAAATTCAGTTTTTTGAATTACAAATTCGTTTGATTTGGTTTTTTTTAATTCTTGTTTTTCAAATTTCATAATTTGAAAAAATATCGATAGTTTAAAAAAATTATTGACTCAGTCATTATTTCGATCAAATTTTCTTTTAGATGGTTATGTAACAGTAACTCGTCCATAATTTGAAAATATATTGATATTTTTTAAAAAAAATTGAAGATTCGATCATTATTTCGATCAAATTATCTATTAGATGGTCATGTAACTCTATGTCTTTCGTAATTTGAAAATATATCGATAATTTAAAAGAAAAATTGATGATTTAGCCATTATTCCGATCAAATTGTCTATTAGATGGTTATGTAACACTAAATTCTTCGTAGTTTGAAAATATATCAATAATTTAAAATAAAATTAATGACTCGGTCATTATTTCGTTCGACTTGTCTTTTAGATGGTTTTGTACACTAACTTTTCCGTAATTTGAAAATATATCAATAATTTTTAAGAAAAATTGATGATTATGACATTAATTCAATTAAATTTGTCGATATATTTTCAGATTACGGAGGACATACATAACCACCTAATAGACAATTTAATCGAAATAGTGACCGACTCATCAATTGTTTTCTAAATTATCGATATATTTTCAAATTACAGAGAACTTGGTGTTACATAACCATCTAATAGACAATTTGATCGGAATAATAATCGAGTCATCAATTTTTTTAAAATTATCAATATATTTTCAAATTACGGAGGTGTTAGTGTTACATAACCATCTAATATTCAATTTGATTTGAATAATGACCGAGTTATCAATTTTTTTAAAAAATTATCGATATATTTTCAAATTACGGAGGACTTACTGTTATATAACCATCTAATAGCCAATTTGATCAAAATAATGACTTAATCATCGATTTTTTTAAAAACTATCGATATATTTTTAAATTACGGAGGACATAGTGTTATTACATAACCATCTAATAGACAATTTCATCGAAATAATGATCGAATCATCAATTTTTTTTAAAATTATTCAAATTACGGAGGTGTTTGTGTTATATAACCATCTAATAGACAGTTTGAACGGAATAATGACCGAGACATCAATTTTTTTTTTAATTTATCGATATATTTTCAAATTACAGAGGACTTAATATTACATAACCATTTAATAGACAATTTTATTGGAATAATGACATAATCATCAATTTCAATTTAATCGAAATAATGACCAAATCATCAATTTTTTTTTAAATTTATTGATGTATTTTCAAAATTACGGATGACTTAGTGTTATATAACCACCTAATAGACAATTTGAAAAGAATAATGACTGACTCATTTTTTTTTTAAAAAAATATCAATATATTGTTAAATTACGGAAGAAAGAATGTTATATAACCATCAAATAGATAATTTGATCGAACTAATGACCGAATCATCAATTTATTTAAAATTATCAATATATTTTCAAATTACAGGGGAGTTAGTATTACGTAACCATCTAAAAGACAATTGAATCGAAATAATGACCGGGTCAATAATTTTTTAAATTATCGATATTTTTTCAAATTACGGAATTTAAAAAACAAAAATTTTAGATAAACCCTATCGAAGAATTTGTAATTTAAAAAATGAATTAATATTTTTTAAAAAGAAAAGAAAACGAAATTCATGATCTTCGAAAAAAAAGTTGTGTTTTTTATTTAAGATGTGTTGTGTATTAATTAAGATTTATTTAAGTTTTTTTCTTTTTCAGAAATTCAAATTAAGTCGTATATTTTTATATTCATACAAGATATTACGTATTTTTCAAAATCCAGGATTAAAAATTAAAACTAACAATGTTAACTAATCACGTTATTAAATTTTAATCTCTATTAAATATTACAAAATCTTTAATTTTTCAGCAAAACTGAAAGTTTGAGGGCGATTTTGATCAGAGACAAGGCCTGGGGTCTAAATGTGCGAATATGTCATCTACTCCAACACAATTTCATACACCAGCGGTTGAAGAAATGAAATACACATATAAAACCTATTTTTAATTCCACCAAATTAACTCGGATCTCATTAAATTAAATCAACCACCAACAAATCCGAACACATAAGTTCCGACCGTAACTTGGGGATGGTTTGAGTTCTTCCCTAGTAAAAGATAATTTCAATTTCTTAAACACTGTAATTGGAATTGATGGGTTTCTGCGTAATAAGGAATAAGAAAATGGAGATGGTGATTAATGTTTTAATGTTTAAGTAATTTTATGAAAGGGCAGTTTAGTATTTAGAATGTTTAAATAGGGATCATACCAGGGGTCGTATTCGTCCATGTGGCAGAATACTGCGTGATCGTGTATGCCTCTTCTACGGGGGTGAGTAATCCTAGACAATCCCGAAAGAGTTGAGCTCAATCAACTACTCCACCAAAATAAGTAGTCGACGTGAGCCGACATATCTTCTTTACTTATTGATTAATTTAATAAGAATGCAAATTGATAAGTTTTATTCTAAATTCGACTTTTCATGTTCAAATTAGTCAGAATATTTGACGGTGTAAGTTGTAACAGGTAAATACAATTATTTGAGTGAAATGGATTTAATAGGGCCTGTTTGTTTGACCTTTCCCAAAAAAATTTCGTATTTGAGAAATGTCAAATAAACATGTTTTTTATTTTCTGAAATAAATTTTTCATCTCTCAATTTTCTTAAACTACTTTCTCAAAAGTCAAACAAACAACAATTTTTCTTATCTCTAAACAAAACCTATACAAACTCTACTCTGATTTGACATAAAGTAACATATCTCTTACACAATTTATCTCACAACAAACATGATTTGACATAGAGGCTTACACATCTTACACCTACAACCTAATTCTTCCAAAAAAAACCTACATCAACTCTCTCAAAATCCAAACAAACAACATTACGTAAATCGAGATTATTTCACAAACCTCTACTACTCTCCCAAACTACTTTCTCAAACACCAAACAAACAGACCCATATATTTTATATAGGACTTGTCATGATTTGAAGTATGCAGGGAAAAGATCTGACATATTATTATACTGTATACTATTAGATTCAGATTATTGAAAGAGTTCTTAAATAACTTACTTTTATTTTGAGTCACCTCTATCTCTATCTCTATCTCTATCTCTATCTCTATCTCTATCTTTCTCTATAAAAACGTTAATATTTAATAACTTTTTTGTGCGAACTAAAATGTCCTTATTTAAATTATAAAATCATATTAATTCAATGATAAATATGTAAAAGTAATTAAAGAGGTATAATTAAACATGAGGTATTGTTATATTTAATTCTTCTACTATATAAACTCCTAAAAATTATAAATTCTCTCTTACAACAATTATTGTAATATTAATCTTCTTCACTTATAGATAAAAATGAACCATTAAAAAAAACTATTATTTTAAATAATCCCTAATATATATATATATATTATTTTTTAGCATCAGTAATTATTGGAGTAAGAAAATGTTAATTTAAAGATTTAGTACACCATTAGTCATAAACACTCTAAATATAAAATTCAAAATGAAATTCTCTTAATTATCATGATGATACAAAAAAAATTAAGATTGAATCGCATCTTACTATGAAAGAATAAAAAATACTTATGACTTAGCTAATTACGTAATTTTACTTTGGCCAGAATAGAAAATTATAAAGAATATTCAATAGTATCAAGATATGCATAACCTCAAAATTTCATGGAATTCTTTTCGTGAAAAACGGGTGAAATTGGTGAAAAATTGTGAAA
Source organism: Penstemon barbatus (assembly GCA_003313485.2). Taxonomy (NCBI): domain Eukaryota; kingdom Viridiplantae; phylum Streptophyta; class Magnoliopsida; order Lamiales; family Plantaginaceae; genus Penstemon; species Penstemon barbatus. The sequence continues at coordinate 15,378,418 of CM064878.1, forward strand.
TCAATGAAAATTCAGGTGAAAATTGGCAAAAAAAAAATTCCACTGAAATCGATAATTTCATGTGAAATTGATAAAATTTTGGATGAAATTCGTGAAAAATAATGAAACTGGTGAAACAACAACATATAAAGCTTGTGAAATCGGTGAAAAATTAATAAAGTATGTGAAAACGTGTCGGATCAATGAAAATTCAGGTGAAATTGGTGAAAAGAACATGTGAAATCAGTGAAAAAATGTGAGAAATAGATGAAAACAGATTAATATGATAAAAATATTTAAAAGCAGATTAATATGATAAAAACGTGTGAAATTGGTTAAAAAAAATTAACCGACAAAAGAAGATGATGCTGGTAGAAAAATGGTTTAAAACGGCAAAAAAAAAAAAAACAAAAGGACAAAATCGTAAAAATGGTGAAAATAAGTTATAACTGATAAAAAAAAAAAAGGGTTAGTTTACTCTATTTTGTGACATAATTAAATTAATTTTATTCTAATTTACAAAAAATACCAATGAGATTAACTAGACATGTACATCGTACGTGCACTTTCCTAGTTATATAAAAATTGATGAATTTAAGAGCTGAGTTTGAACCTTTCAAGGCTCAACCCGAATAAGGCTCGAATATATTATTATCTTAGATATTATTTCTATAAATTATTGTTACTAATGCTATAAATATTTTAAGAAAACTTACAAATTATCCACCACATATAATTTATGACTTGGCCAACACATATATGAATTATAACTAAAAAGTATCCGCAAGCTAAAGGGGAACATTATATATCAACAAAAAGAAAAATGGAAAAGTTAAAACAAATGATGAAAAATTGGGAGTTTTGACACTTTACATATTTATTTAATGATTTATATTATGGATTACGAGTATAAATTTTTTATATTCTTGTGCATTATATAAAATCAGTCTATATATTACATTTAAAGAATGAATATTTTTTTATTTGTCAAGTAAATTCGCTAGAGTGAGCAAACCCGATATAAACCTGAAGACCAAAGAGTTACATGGGATGAGTATGAACATATAACTGCGAAACCGATAAGACGTGTCGAAGTGAAAGCCCCTGGAATTATTGAACGTAAATATGTGCACGAGCCTATGCAAATAGGGTTAAAAGCGGTAGGATAGTATTTACTTTGAGTCTATAGATATGAAGTCCGACAATTAAAGGCTCGACTCACAAGTCACGGGGCTTGATTGATAGGCCTAGCAGAGTAACTGCACTTGGTCTCAAGCGACTCTAAGGAGATCGGTTAGTCATATACCATAAAATATTACAAGCAACCACATAACATAGACAATTACTCTTAATAGATCATCAATGATCACTAAGGTTCCATAGATGTATCCTATGAAAATTTGGCAATAAACGTTTGGACTATTATAGAAGAGTAAATTATTACCAAAAAAAAAGGTAAAATTTGCACTTTAGAAGGGTAAATTTGACAATTGGATAATTGTGTTCTTGCGACAAAATTATTGCTCCGACAATAACGATAATCTAAAAATGAAACCATTTGTCCATCAATGGAAATCCAATTGCCAAATTTTCCCTTCTAAAGTCAAAAAGTTTATTGCTATTTTTTTTCCCATTTCTAACTAGTGCTTTGAAAGTCTAGTAAACAGAAAAAGAGTTCTGATTGAACGGAGAACCCATTTCCTCTTTTCAATTCCTAGGGCAAGAGGGCATATTTCCATGTTCAATTTCTTCATCATTCAATCTGAGAACGAAATGAAAGACTTTTATTAAACTTTATGCGGAAAAACTTTAACAATATGCTTATCAATTACCACATATTATAAATATAAATTAGGATACGAGAGTTCGGTATACCGTTCGCCATGGAGTCTTCAAGATATGGCGTTGCTTCAAGTAATCCTTCGAACTAAACTTGTTATCTCCTCACTTGTATCACCTTTCTAGTGAACTCACCTTCTCCTCTCTTTCTATCCAAATGACACAACCTTAGAATACTTTTAGGTGATGGAAGTTTGCTAACACTTTTGTTTCTTTTTCTTTTGGTGTAGCTTTGAGGAGTGATTGTGGATCCTTTTATAGATGAGAGTAGAGGGCCACTAAATGTAAGAGTTACAAGAAGGTGAAAGGCCAACCATCATGACCTCCATAACCCACTCCCTTGTAAGTTACAAAACCTTTAGCATATCCATTAAGTATCAACCTTAAATCAATCATATGAAGAGTCCCAACCTTAAAACTTGTAGTAAAAGGAGGTTAGTGGACCATTTAATAAAATAAAACTAACATTCTCCCACTTGGTCCACTAAACCGATTAAGTTAAAAATAATTTTGACTTTCTCGAGCTCTTCAAAGAAAAATTGACACGTGATCACGATTTAGATAAAAACAAAGGTTGACAACTAAAATAGATAAATGATATACTTTAACACTAGATATAGTCTAAATCACTAATGTGAATCATAGAAGTCATATGACTTTATTTATCATATTCCCTTCCATGTATTACACCACTAGCAACTTCTACTACTCTAGTAAAATTGCCCCTTTAATTTTGTCTTGTTAAGACATATCCTGTTTTATAAAATCCAAACATAATATGTGTACACATGATTGGAAACAGGAAAACAGAACCAATAATTTAAGCAAATGACAATTTATTGATAACCACTTATTACAGTCATGGATTGCTTAAAAGACCCATACTAATAACATGTTCTTTATAAGTCTTTATAGGCAATCCTTTGGTCAATGGATCGGCGACCATATGAGTGGTACTTAAATTTTCAATTGACACTTGTTGTTTCTGGACTCTTTCTTTAACAACTAAGTACTTAAGATCCATGTGCTTGGATCCACTAGAGTACTTTCCATTCTTTGAAAAGAAAACCGCTGCGGTATTATCACAATATATCTTCAGCGGCTTAGCAATTGAGTCAACAGCCCTAAGCCCTGAGATAAAATTTCGCAACCACAATGCATGACTCGAAGCCTCAAAACATGCAACAAACTCGGCCTCCATCGTGGAAGAAGCAGTGATGCTTTGTTTTACACTCTTCCACGAGATAGCTCCACCAGCTAATAGAAATACAAAGCCCGAAGTGGACTTTTTACTATCCTGACAGCCAGCAAAATCCGAGTCTGAATATCCAACAACCTCTAATTGATCCGATCTCCTATATGTGAGCATATAATCCTTCGTTCCTTGGAGATACCTCATAACCTTCTTTGTTGCTTTCCAATGATCTATACCTGGATTACTTTGATATCTACCAAGTACACCTACAGCATAACTGATATCTGGTCTAGTACAAGTTTGTGCATACATCAAGCTTCCAACAGCTGATGCATATGGAATCGACTTCATTTTCTCTTTTTCCAAATCATTCTTTGGACATTGCTTTTCATTTAACTTATCACCTTTCGTGATAGGCGCATCAGTGGCTGAACATAATTGCATATTAAATCTTTCCAAAACTCGATTAATATATCCTTTTTGAGACAATCCCAGCAATCCTCGAGATCGATCCCTGAAGATCTCTATGCCAATAACATAATTTGCCTCTCCCATATCAACCATCTTAAAGTTTGTGGAAAGATAATTCTTGGTTTCGTGCAATAAACCAAGATCACTACTTGCTAACAAAATATCATCCACATATAAGACTAAGAATATAAACTTGCTCCCACTGACCTTTAGATAAATACATTGATCAACAATGTTTTCTTTAAATCCAAAGGAAGTTACGGTATCATTGAACTTAATATACCATTGTCTGGAAGCTTGTTTAAGCCCGTAAATAGATTTCTTTAATTTACAAGCTAAGTGTTCTTGTCCTTGTTTTGTGAACCCTTCAGGCTGGTCCATATAGATATCTTCATCTAAATTTCCATTTAGAAAAGCGGTTTTCACATCCATTTGATGTAACTCCAAATCATAATGAGCTACAAGGGCCATAATGATTCTAAGAGAGTCCTTCTTAGACACTGGAGAGAATGTCTCTCTATAATCAATGCCTTCTTTCTGAGTGAAACCTTTGGCCACTAGTCTGGCCTTAAATCTTTCGATATTGCCCTTAGCGTCGCGTTTGGTCTTAAAGATCCATTTACAACCGACTTTCTTACTATCACTAGGCAATTCGACAAGATCCCAGACATCATTGTGATCCATCGATTTCATCTCTTCATTCATGGCATCAATCCACTTATCAGAATCTTTACTATTTCTGGCTTGTGAATATGAAACTGGATCATTTTGAATACCTATATCAAAATCAGATTCTTGTAGATACACCACATAGTCATCTGTTATGGCAGATCTTCTTTCCCTTTGAGATCTTCTCAAAGCTACCGGTTGTGGTGGTTCTACATTAACGTCGTCAATGGTGACATCTCCATGAAGTGGTGAATCGGTAAGTTGTTCATTTATCTCAACTTGTTGTACAGGTTGAGTAACAACTTTATCTTGAGAAAGATAAGGTGGTATAATATCCACTCTTACTTCCTCAATTTCAGCTTTTCTCGATTCACTGCTCCCACTAAATTCACCATTCTCTAAAAATTTAGCATTGCCAGTTTCAACTATTCTCGTACTATGGTTAGGACAATAAAATCTGTACCCTTTTGACTTTGATGGATATCCAATAAAATATCCAGATATTGTTCGTGAGTCCAATTTCTTTTCATTTGGATTGTAGATTCTAGCCTCCGCTGGACAACCCCAAACATGTAAATGTCTTAAACTGGGTTTCCTGCCAGTCCACAACTCGTAGGGAGTTGTTGGAACCGATTTACTGGGAACCCGGTTTAAGATATACATTGCGGTCTTTAAGGCTTCACTCCACAATGAAATAGGTACAGTTGAATAACTTAACATACTCCTAACCATATCCATAAGAGTACGATTACGCCGTTCAGCAACCCCATTCTGCTGTGGCGTTCCAGGCATTGTGTATTCAGCACAAATACCCCGCTTTTCTAATAATTTTGCAAATGGGCCAGGATGTTGTCCCAACTCATCATATCTACCGTAGTACTCTCCACCACGATCTGATCTCACAATTTTAACTTTTCTATCTAATTGTCTTTCGACCTCCGTAATGAACACCTCAAGGATGTCAACGGCCTGAGACTTTTGATGAATTAGATAGATGTAACCATAACGAGACAGATCATCGATGAAAGTGATGAAATATCTTTCTCCACTAAAACATGGAATAGGTAGTTTGCAGATATCTGTATGGATTAACTCAAGAAGTTCTTTACTTCTTGTGGCACCCTTTTGCTTGTGTTTGAATTGCTTACCCTTAATGCAATTCACACAAATATGAAAATCAGTAAAGTCTAGATTTTCCAAGACTCCAGACTTTACTAACTTTTCCAATCTTTCCTTGGAGATATGCCCCAAACGTCTATGCCACAACATTGAAGAATGTTCATTAGTTAGACTACGTTTTAAGCCAATTTCTGATTGTGAAATTAATAACGATTGTGCAAACTCATAATTTAAAGATATTTTATATAAACCATCACATAAAATACCAAAACCAACAATAACTTTATTGAACATAATATTGAGTTTTTGACAACCGAAAACAACGGAATAACCACAAACATCTAATTTAGACAGAGAAACTAAATTCCTAGAAATCGAAGGTACATAAAAAGTGTTTTGAAGATCCAGTTGGTGACCCGTCTCCAAGATGAGGCGATATGTGCCTACTAGTACCACATTTGATTTGTGACGGTTCCCCATATACAGGATCTTTTCACTTTCCTCCGGTTTCCGGGTTGTAAGGAATCCCTGCAAAGAATTTGTGATATGAGTCGTTGCTCCAGAATCAATCCACCAAGTATTAGAAGGAACTTCAACAAGATTTGATTCATAACATACAAAAGAAAGATTAGTACCTTTCTTTGCGAACCAGGCCTTGCGTTTTTCACAGTCCTTCTTCAGATGTCCCTTTCTGCCACAAAAGTAGCATTTGACAACTTTCCCATGACCCTGGCTACTTTCCCCAGGCTCATTTCCTTTCTTTGGTGTGTTTCTGTTTCCTTTCTTCACATTCCTTCCTTTATTCTTCTTTATTTCATGAGTTACAGCCAGTGCAAGATGGCGCCCTTCAGTTCTCAACCTCGTTTCCTCCTGAGCACACATACTGCTCAGCTCATTCATATTCCACTTCTCTTTTTGGGTATTATAGTGGATTTTGAATGGGCCAAACTTAGGAGGAAGTGAGTTGAGTATAAACTGCACGAGGAATGGCTCCTCTACTTTCATGCCAAGAGTTCCAAGCTTAGCAGCCTTATCAGCCATATTCAGGATATGTTCCTGAATTCCTGTATCACCATCATATTTCATGGTGGTCAATTCAGCCATGAGTGTTCCTGCTAGCGACTTATCCGCTGATTTAAAACGGTCTTTTATAGCCGCTAACAGGTCCTTGGCATTGTCAACCTTGTCGGGAAGTGAAGTCTTAATGTTATTTGCTACGGTCATGCGAATAAACATTAGACTAAGCCTGTTAGACCTATTCCAGGCTTCCTTCACAGTAACCTCAGCCGATTCCTCTGGCTTATCAGTAACCAATGACAAGTCTAGATCCATGACACCCAAGGTGAATTGGATTTGTTCATACCATTCAGAGAAATTTGATCCATTAAGAGTTGCAATACCAGAAGCATGCGAGTGCAATAAAGTAGGAGTAATAGCTGAAATAAGATGCAACAAATATAATAAGGCAAATTATTAGATTAATGCTCATATTGAGGTTTAAAGTCAATTAAGATGAACTTATTGACATCACTACAATTTCTCCTTTGGGCGAAAAGTAGTATACCTATTGTTCACTCTTTACAGGTGTAAATCACTTAATATAACACCTAAGTAGGTCTAATATAATTTTATCTCACCCATGTAATTAGTCATGTTACCTTTGGGAATTCAATCCTAATTGTTAGGTGAATACAAATTATACTATCCTACCCGAATCATAATTAATTAAAAGTGACTCTCCTTTGGGCGAGTCCCAATCTTTTAATTATGACCGCAATCAAGAATATTATTGTCCTTAATATCATCTAAGTGATAAAACTTTTATGTAATCTTTATATTTGTAAAATTTCATTAACCAAGGTCACTTTGGCAACTACAAGATTAGAAATATTTTACAAAATACAAGATTTAACCAATAATATTCTATTATCTTATTATGACAGTAATTTTTATATGCACAAAAAATTTACACATTTAAGTTTTATATACAATATAAAACTGTGTAGAACCATTCATCATATAAAATTTACACATAAAGTTTTATATATAATATAAAACGGTGTAAAGCATTTCATAATATAATTTGACAATGATTATATATTTAAACATAATTTTCCGTTATCAAATCATGTAATACTACAAAAGTAAACATAATAGCCATATTAAATCAAAGCATGCGTACCATATTTGCAATAATCTTCAAAATTGAAGCAATCACTAAATCAATATTTTATTAGCTTTTAGGCAGAAGGTTTATATCGTTATTAAAAAACCAATAGTCACAATCTCACTAGTCAAACATGAAGATTTATCCAGCAATATTAATAACAACCTTGAAATTCTTTTTGATTTTTATATGACATTAAACATCATAGCATAATCAATTAAAAAGTTTTTCATCTGCCTTAGTGACGGAAAATAAAAAGTTGAAACGTTACAACAAAAACTAATTTGCTGTTTTTGTAGTCATGTCATGAATCCATAAAAAATATCACTTTACCAGATTAATTCATTCAATATACGTAACACTAATCTGCTTAACGATTTCTAAAATGATCAAAATAAAATAGGCTATCATTGATCATAATTTAGAATCAAAATGATAATAACATCAAGGCAAAAGTATCGTATGGCTCTGATACCAATTGAAAGACTTTTATTAAACTTTATGCGGAAAAACTTTAACAATATGCTTATCAATTACCACATATTATAAATATAAATTAGGATACGAGAGTTCGGTATACCGTTCGCCATGGAGTCTTCAAGATATGGCGTTGCTTCAAGTAATCCTTCGAACTAAACTTGTTATCTCCTCACTTGTATCACCTTTCTAGTGAACTCACCTTCTCCTCTCTTTCTATCCAAATGACACAACCTTAGAATACTTTTAGGTGATGGAAGTTTGCTAACACTTTTGTTTCTTTTTCTTTTGGTGTAGCTTTGAGGAGTGATTGTGGATCCTTTTATAGATGAGAGTAGAGGGCCACTAAATGTAAGAGTTACAAGAAGGTGAAAGGCCAACCATCATGACCTCCATAACCCACTCCCTTGTAAGTTACAAAACCTTTAGCATATCCATTAAGTATCAACCTTAAATCAATCATATGAAGAGTCCCAACCTTAAAACTTGTAGTAAAAGGAGGTTAGTGGACCATTTAATAAAATAAAACTAACACGAAATATATACAAAACCATTTGTCATCAGTGGAAATGAACACAATAAGAATCAATGCTTGATAAGTAAATGAAAATGCCTTAAAACATACATAAATTTTTATTTTATAAATGTGTAGGTAGCACATAAGCACCATAAAAACACTTTGTATATAAATAGATTTTTCAAACCAAACGAAAAATGAAAAGATAGATTACATTAAAGCCCATGAAGAACCAAGGCAAAAACAGAATTATTATAAACAACACAGAATCAAATCAAACATGTAGAATCAGATTGAATTCTTCAGAGGGATTCTTTCTCCTTAATCTTTTCTTCATCCGTCTTTGAATGGTAGCCAGGAATTTTGTCTTTGATCTTATCCAAGAAACGTTTCTTTTCCTTGCCCTCAACCTCCGGTACAGCCGCCACCTCCTCCTCCTGATCAGCTTTCTTGTCGCCGCCATGAATCTTGTCCTTGATCTTACTCATCAACCCTTTCTTCTCCTCTGGTTCATGAGTTGGCGTTATTACTACATCATCATATTTCTCAACTGGTTTAGAAGCTTCCTCATCATACTTTACCTCATCATACTTCTCTTTTTCTTCTTCCTTCTTTTCTCCAGCTATTTTCTCTTTCAGTTTCAATCCTTTCTTTTTCTTCTTCTTTTCTCCATTTTCGTCTATTTCTTCCTCATCACTCGACTGCAATTATAGATTAAAAAAAATACAAATTAGATCATCCCACATCGTAAAACTTTATCAATCAATTCATATGAGTAAAATTTTTAAAAATCAATTCTGAAGCTATATTTAATTATTTAAAAAATACGGACTTTACTGTTTATTTTTTAATTTAGCAAAATATTGTCAATTTATTAAATTTTTACTCATATATTCTATATAGATAATTATATAACTTTCTCGATAATTTAATTATATTGCTAATTAATAAGAATAATACACAAACCAAAATTAACTTACTGAGCTACTACTCGTATGGTGCTTGTTCTCTTCAGAAACATTAACTTTCTCTTTAAACTCGGAAGAAATCAGTTTTTCTTCTTCTTCTTCTTCACACTTTTTCTCCTCCTCTTCTTTCTTCTCCCCGCCCAAACCAAACAATCCACGATCGCTGCTAGTCTCCACCGGCGCACTTTCCTCATTCTTCACGGCGACCGGGGGGGAATCGCACGGCTCCTCTGTCTTGGTTTTCTCCTCTTCTTTCTTCTTCCCCCCGTAACCAAAATATCCAAGAACGCTACTCCCCATTGACACACTTTCCTCACTCTTCACGGCGGCGGGGGAATCCTTGGTCTCGGTCGCCATTTTGAACAATCAAATATTAATATATATATATTATTATGAAATGAAATACTAATTAAGAGAAACTGGATTTCGGATATAGATATTGAATGAATTGAAGAGTGGAAAGTGGAGGGGTTTATATAGTAAATGCAACGCATAGCTGACGCGATTATTATTTAATAAAGATATTTTACGGAAGCTGTTCAAAAGATTATATACTTTAGATATTTATTTATTACATAAAAAGAGTTTAAGCTCAATCAACTACTACACTGAATAAGTAACCGACGTGAGCCGACATGTCTTCTTCACATAATTTATTGATTAATTTAATAAGAATGCAAATTGATAAGTTTTATTCTAAATTCGACTCGTCATGTTCAAATTAGTCAGAATATTTGACGGTGTAAGTTGTAACATGTATATACAATTATTTGAATGAATTGGATTTAATAGATTTTATATAGGACTTGTCATGATTTGAAGTTTGAAGAATGCAGGGAAAAGATTTGATATATTTTATACTGTATAAGATTAGATTCAGTTTATTGAAAGAGTTCTTAAATAACTTATTTTTATTTTGAGTCATCTCTTACTATTATAAAAATACGATTATTTCTTAATTTTTTTTGTGCATATTAAAATGTTCTTATTTAAATTGTAAAGTAATATTAATTCAATGATAAATATGTAAAATTAATTAAAGAGGTATAATTAGACATGGAGTCTTGTTATATTTAATTTATCTTCTACATATACTCCTAAAGTTATATATATAATTATTATATTTTAGCATCAATAATTATTGGAGTAAGAAAATGTTAATTTAAAGATTTATTACACCACAAGTCATAAACACTCTGAATATAAAATTCAAAATAAAATTATCTTAAATATCATTATAATTGTGTTAAAAAAAATTAAGATTGAATCGCATCTTACTATGAAAGAATTAAAAATACTTATGACTTAGCTAATTACGTAATTTTACTTTGACTAGAATAGAAAAAATATAAAGAATATTCAATAATATCAAGACATGCATAACCTCGAAATTTCATGAAATTCTTTTCATGAAAAAGGGGTAAAACTGGGGAGAAATGATGAAATCAATAAAATTCAGGTGAAAATCGGTAAAAAAAAAAAAAAAGTTCCATTGAAATCGATAATTTCATGTGAAATTGATGAAATTTTGGGTGAAATTCGTGAAAAATAATGAAACTGGTGAAACAACAACATATAAAGCTTGTGAAATCGGTGAAAAATTAATAAAGTATGTGAAAACTTGTCAAATCAATGAAAATTCAAGTGAAATTGGTGAAAAAAATTTAAATCAGTGAAAAAATGTGTGAAATAGGTGAAAACGGGTTAATATAATAAAAATATTTAAAAGCGGGTTAATATGATAAAAACGTGTGAAATCGGTTAAGGAAAAGTTTAACCGACAAAAGAAGGTGATATTGGTAGAAAAATGGTTTAAAACGAAAAAAAAAATAACAAAATCGTAAAAATATATAGTGAAAATAAATTATAATTGATATAAAAAAAAGGGTAAATTAATTAAAAAAAAACATTAATGGTGGGCTAGAAAAGGTTACACCGGTGAATAATGAATTAAATAGGTAAAAATGGGTTAATTTGCTCTATTTTATGACATAATCAAATTAATTTGACTCTAATTTATAAAAAATACCAATGAAATTAACTATACATCGTACATGCACTTTCCTTGTTATATTAAAATCGATGAATTTATGAGCTGAGTTTGAACTTTTCAAGCCTCAACCCGAATAAGGATCGAATATATTATTATCTTAGATATTATTACTACAAATTATTGGTTCTAATGCTATAAATTTAAAAAAAATATATACTTACAAATAATCCACCACATATAAATTGTGACTTTGCCAACACATATATGAATTATAACTAAAGTATCCGCAAGTTAGAGGGAAACATTATATATCAACAAAAAGAAAAATGGAAAAGTTAAAACAAATGGTGAAAAATTGGGAGTCTTGGCACTTACAAATTTATTTAATTATTTATATTATAGATTACAAGTATAAAATTTGTATATTCTTGTGCATTAAATAAAATTAGTCTATATAATACATTTACAGAATGCATATTTTTTATTTGTCAAGTAAATGCGCTAGAGTGAGCAAGCCCGATCTTAATCCGAAGCCCAAAAAGTTATATGAGATGAGTATGAGCATATAGTTGTGAAATCGATAGTATTTGAATCTGAGCCAACAGGCATGAAGTCCGACAATATTTGAATTTGAGCAATTAAAGGCTCGACTCACAAGTCACTGGGCTTGATTGATAGGCCTAGCAGAGTAACTACATTTGGTCTCAAGCGACTCAAGGAGATCGGTAAGTCATATACCATAAAATATAACAAGCAACCACATAACACGGACAATTACTCTAATAGATCATCAATGATCACTAAGTTTCCATAGATGTATCCTTTGAAAATTTGGCAATAAACATTTTGACTATAGAAGAGGAAATTTGCACTTTAAAAAGGGTAAATTTGACAACTAGAAAAACTGTTCTCTTGCGATAATACTTGTTGCTCTAACAATAACGCTAGTCTTTGTATAAATATCAAATCAGTTGTCATCAATGGAAATCCAAACTGCCAAATTTTCCCTTCTAAAGTCATTATTGCTATTTTTTTTTCTATTTTTATTTTCTAACTAGTGCATTGAAATTCATGTAAACAGAAAAAGAGTTTTGATTGAACGGAGAACCCATTTCCTCTTTCAATTCGTAGGGCAAGAAGGCACATTGCAATGTTCAAATTCCTCATCATTCAATCTGAGAACGAAATATATACCAAACCATTTGTCATCAATGGAAACGAACACAAATTAGAAATTCTCAAATTCACTTTGATGATGCATTGCACACTGATTTAGTATACAAAAGAAATCAAGTAAAAATATAAGAATCAATGCTTGATGAGTAAATCAAAATGCCTTAAACATACTTAAATTATTATTATTTCATAAATGTGTAGGTAGTATATAAGCACCATAAAAACACTTGCAGTATATAAACAGATTTTTCAAACCAAACGAAAAATGAACAGATCAATTACAATAAAGCCCATAAACAACCAAGGCAAAAACAGAATTATTAGAAACAATAGAAAATCAAATCAAACATGTAGTAGAATCAGATTGAATTATTCTTAGAGGGATTCTTTTTCCTTAATCTTTTCTTCATCAGTCTTGGAATGGTACCCAGGAATTTTGTCTTTGATCTTATCCAAGAAACGTTTCTTTTCCTTGGTCTCGACCTCCGGTGAAGCCGCCGCATCCTCCTCCTGATCAGCCTTCTTGTCGCCGCTATGAAACTTGTCCTTCATCTTACTCATAAACCCTTTCTTCTCCTCTGGTTCATGAGGTGGCGTTGGTACTACTTCATCGTATTTCTCTGGCGTTGGTACTACTTCATCGTATTTCTCAACTGGTTTAGAAGCTTCCTCATCATACTTTACCTCATCAGCCGCCTTCTCTTTTTCTTTTTCTTTTTCTTTTTCTTCTTCCCCCAGCTTCTTTTCTCCAGATAATTTTTCCTTGAGCGTTTCCTTCAATCCCTTCTTTTTCTTCTTCTTTTCTCCATTTTCGTCTATTTCTTCCTCATCACTCGACTGCAATTATAGAACAAGAAAATACAAATTAGATCATCCCACATCGTAAAACTTTATCAATCAATTTATATGAGTAAAATATTAAATATTCAATTCTGATTTCTGAAGCTATATTTAATTAGTTAAAAAAAGATTAATATGCATAAAGCAACTTAGATCTACCCCACATCTTATTATCAGATAAGGTGTCATATTGCAAATAAAAAACACATAACCGATTAGATAAAGTAGAAATGAACTTACTGAGCTAGAGCTGCCTGTACGTTGTAGCCTTGCGATCTTCTTGCTCTCTAATTTCTTCTCTTCACAAACTTTAACTTTCTCTCTAGTCTCAGAAGAAATCCCTTCTCCTTCTTCTTCTTCAAACTTTTTCTCCTCTTCTTTCTTCTTGCCCCCGAAACCAAACAGTCCATGATCGCTGCTAGTCTCCACTGGCACGCTTTCCTCATTCTTCACGGCGGCTGGGGAATCGCACGGCTCCTCGGTCTTTGTCTTCTCCTCTTCTGTTTCTTTCTTCTTACCCCCGAAACCAAAAAATCCACGATCGCTAGTCTCCACCGGCACGCTTTCCTCTTTCTTCTCGGCTGCCGGGAAATCGCACGGCTCCTCGAACTTGGTTTTCTCCTCTTCTTTTTCTTTCTTCTCCCCGCCGAAACCAAATAAACCACGATCGCTAGTCTCCACCGGCACACTTTCCTCGTTCTTCACGGCGGCCTGGGAATCGCACGGCTCCTCGAACTTGGTTTTCTCCTCTTCTTTTTCTTTCTTCTCACCACCTAAACCAAACAATCCACGATCGCTAGTCTCCACCGGCACACTTTCCTCGTTCTTCTCGGCGGCAGGGTAATCACGCGGCTCCTCGGTCTTGGTTTTCTCTTCTTCTTTCTTCTCACCCCCGATGCCAAACAATCCACGATCGCTAGTCTCCACCGGCACATTTTCCTCGTTCTTCACGGCGGCCGGGAAATCGCGCGGCTCCTCGGTCTTGGTTTTCTCTTCTTCTTTCTTCTCACCCCCGATGCCAAACAATCCACGATCGCTAGTCTCCACCGGCACATTTTCCTCGTTCTTCACGGCGGCCGGGAAATCGCGCGGCTCCTCGGTCTTGGCTTTCTCTTCTTCTTTCTTCTCACCCCCGATGCCAAACAATCCACGATCGCTAGTCTCCACCGGCACATTTTCCTCGTTCTTCACGGCGGCCGGGAAATCGCCCGGCTCCTCCGTCTTGGCTTTCTCCTCTTCTTTCTTCTCTCCCCCGAAACCTAACAATCCACTATCGCTACTCCCTACCGGCACACTTTCCTCATTTCTCACGGAGGCCGGGAAATCGCGCGGCTCCTCCACCTTGGCTTTCTCCTCTTCTTTCTTCTCTCCCCCAAAACCTAACAATCCACTATCGCTACTCCCCACCGGCACACTTTCCTCATTCTTCACGGCGGCCGGGAAATCGCGCGACTCCTCCGCCTTGGCTTTCTCCTCTTCTTTCTTGTCCCAGCCGGGACCAAAAAATCCACGATCGCTAGTCTCCACCGGCACATTTTCCTCATTCTTCACCTTCGCGGCGGCCGGGGAATCGCACGGCTCCTCTGTCTTGGTTTTCTCCTCTTCTTTCTTCTTTCCCCCGAAACCAAAATATCCAAGAACGCTACTCCCCATTGACACACTTTCCTCACTCTTCACGGCGGTGGGGGAATCGCGCGGCTCCTTGGTCTCGTGGTGGTGATAATTATCAGCCATTATGAACAATCAAATATTAATATATTATTATGAAATGAAATACTAGAGAAATTGGATTTTGGATATAGAGAATGAATTAATGAATGAATTGAAGAGTGGAAAGTGGAGGTGTTTATATAGGAAATGTAACACGTAGCTGATGCGATTATTATTTAATTAAGATAATATTAATAATAATGTTGATTGTTACGGAAGCAGGTCAAAAGATTATAGTACTGCTTAAATGAGTAAAGCTTAACCAGCTACTCCACTAGAAAGGTTTTTAAACTTTTGCACCCCAAAACATAATTATAGACATTTTGCACACTCGATATATAAATTTAACGTTTTGCACCTTCAAAGTATGAGTAACTCAACACTTTGCACCCTCTTTTATTTTCATCAAAAAACCTATGATCAAAATGAGTGATTCATTTTTAGATATTTGATACTTTGCACCCACAAAACATGAGAAATAAAAATTTTGCACCACAAAATAGAATTAGCACTTAGCCACCATCGAATTAAGATTTACTCAACAACTTGCACCCCCGAAACACGAGAAATGAACACTTTGAACCCCCTAAACATAAAATTAGCACTTAGCACCTTAAATTAAGAAAAAATCAACTAATAGCACCCCTCATTTTTTTCGGCAAAGTTGACATCCGGGGTCGAAAACACATAGTTGGAAAAATGGGTAATTCATTTTATTTTTTCTTAAAATTTGCTAATTTCAATTATGAATACTAGAATATTCATCAGCAAAATCTATTTTAACATATTTCTTTAATTATCAATTTTTCAAATGTTCTCAAAATATTCAAAGTATTCGAAAGTTAATACAAAAAATTAATTGAATCATATCACAAAAATAAATTTTAGGGGAAAATGAGTATTCTAGTATTCATAATCGTATTTTCAAATTTAATGAAAAAAATGAATTACTTATTTTACCCCTAAGTTTTTTTCCCCAGTGGTCAACTTTGTCGAAAAAATGAGGGGTTGCTAGTTGTTGAGTTTTTCTTAATTTGAGGTGTTAAGTGCTAATTTTATGTTTAGGAGGTTCAAAGTGTCCATATCTCATGTTTTGGGGGTGCAAGTTGATGAGTTGTTCTTAATTCGATGATGTTAAGTGTTAATTCTATTTCAAGTGTACAAAATGCTTATTTATCATGTTTTGGAGGTGAAAGAGCCAAAGATCCAAAAAAAAAATTAACTATTTTGTCCCAGATTTTTTGAGGAAAATAAAAATGGTGTAAAATGCTAAATTTATATTTTGAGGGTGCAAAGTGCATATTTTCTAAATTTTAAGGGTACAAAGTGTAAAAAAAACCTCAACTACAATAGGTAGTCTAGTCGACGTGAGTAGCGGACCTCTCTTCTTTACTTTATTTATTGATATTTTAAATAAGAAAGCAAAATGATAAAGATTGAATCGCACTTTTGGTCCCTCTTATGACTTGATTTTATCACATTCGTTCCTTCTAAATTTTTTATAGCAAATGCGTTCCTCTTATCAATATAGTGTATCACATTAGTCCCTCTTATCATTGTATTATAATACATTCGTCCCTCTTAACTTTTTCGTAGCAGATTCGTCCATCTTATCATTGTAGAGTAACACATTAATCCCTTTAAATCCAAAATACATCCATTTTAGGAGGCAAAATTTTATTTTGGCCCTCTAAAGTGGTAGCATTTCAAAATTGGCCCTTTTATTGTGTTGCATCGACAAAATACATCATTTATTGTGCCATCATCTTCAATTTCAGTCCTTATCACCGAATTTTTTTAATTAACACCGGAAATCATCAAATTATTTCTTATTTGACCAAAAAAATTAAATTCCTCTTATCTTTATTAGCTTGTTTGGTTGTCAAGAAAATGAGGGGAAATTGTAGGAAAATGAAAATGAAAGGAAAAGGAAAAGAAGGTTATTTTCCTCTACATGTTTGGTTGTCAGAAAAACTATTTTCTTGCAGATGTTTGGTTGTCAAGAAAGTTTAGGAATATAATATTTTTGTTTAATTATGAATACTTTCAAAATTGTAAAATATATTAAAAGTTTGCAAAATAAAACTTATCAAATTATCAAATATAACACCAACCCAATATCGACAAAAAAAATTCAAGTAAAAAATTAAAATAGCTTACACGTTAATATATACATTTATATATAAAATAAAATCTTTAACTTTTCTTTTTTGGTTGAGATTTATGTAAAATTAGTTGATATTGTCTTTTTTTATTAATACTTTTTTTTTTATTTCAAGATAATAATTACGTTTTTAACGTTATCTTTGTTGATAAAATATTGTATGACTAATCATGTTTTCATTATATTAACTATAATATTAATTTGATGCTATTGTATATTTTTTAGTCACCGAATTTATATCAATTTTCAAAGTTAACAAGGGATTATGTCAATTTTTAAAGTTAACAGGGGGTTACTATAGGTAAAAGGGTTGCTTTTGCATCATTTTGTGGGGGTATTATTTTATAATGACTTAAGAATGTACATTTTTGCTAATAATAAATAAGCATAAAGGGGCTTTTGGTAGGAAAAAATCACGAATGGGGGATTATGATAGTTAGACAAAGTACGAAGGGTGTTTTGCAATTTACTCTAAAATTTTCCTAGAATTTTTCCAGGATTTTCCCATCAAATTGGTGGGGAAATTTTTTTTTCACAAAATTTTCTTACAGGAAAGTTGAAGGAAAATGATAAATTCCTTTCCTGCTATCCAAACAACTAGTGAGAGAAAAAAAAAACTGATTTTCCTTCACTTTCCCTCACTTTCTCGACAACCAAACAATACATATAGTGTATCACATTAGTCCCTCTTATCATTGTATTATAATACATTCGTCCCTCTTAACTTTTTCGTAGCAGATTCGTCCATCTTATCATTGTAGGGTAACACATTAGTCACTCTTAAATCCAAAATATATCCATTTGAGGAGGCAAAATTTTATTTTTGGCCCTCTAAAGTGGTAGCATTTCAAAATTGGCCCTTTTATTGTGTTGCATCGACAAAATACATCATTTATTATGTCATCATCTTCAATCTCAGTCCTTATCACCGAATTTTTTTAATTAACACCGGAAATCATCAAATTATGTCTTATTTGACCAAAAAATTAAATTGTTTGCCGAAATCACCAATTTATGTTCAATCTGACTGAAAAATTTAATTTTAGAGTGCCAATTAAAATCTAAGAATTTCATATTCTTATTCCAAAATTTGTAAGTCCAATTAATGTAGTAGGTATATAGCTTCAATTTTTATTGAAAAACGGTTAAAGTTCGTTTCCTCCATAAATCGAAGATACCTGTTTTTATTTATAAACAAATAAATAGGTCAAATTCACATCACATTTGCCTCAAATTTATACAAATTTCATTATACAAATCTAATCTAAAATAAAAATTAAAGTTATAGACCTATCACATGATTTAGACTTGATATTTTGGAGTCATAACATGAAATTTTCAATCTTTAAGTGTCACTCGACGAATGATATTTTTTGCTAAAATTAAAATTTTCAGTCAAATTGGACATAAGTTGATGATTTCCGGCGATACTTAAAAAAAATTGATGATAAGGACTGAAGTTGATAGCGACGACACAATAAATGACATATATTATCGAGGTACCACAATAAAGGGCCGATTTTGAAAAACAGCCACTTTATATGGTCAAAAATAAAATTTTAATTTGCTTCTATTTTAGGATGCATTTTAGATTTAAGAGGGACCAATGTGTTACACTACATTGATTAGAGGGACGAATTTGCTATGAAAAATTTAAGAGCGATGAGTGTATTATACTACATTGATAAGAGGGACTAATGTGATACACTATATTTATAAGAGGGATGCATCTGAAGTGACGAAAGTGATAAAGTCATACCGGCCATAAGAGGGACCAAAAGTGCAATTCATTCAAATGATAAATTTTCTTTAATCTTAATTCGACTTGTCATATTCGATATTCTCGAATATTTTACGGTGTAACATGTAACTACAATTATCTTTATTAGATGAAATGGAATTAATAGATTTTGTAGCACTTGTTAGAGTTTGATTATGAAGTATACAAGCAAAATATTTGACATATTAAAAGATTTCTTAAATAACTTATTTTTTTAATTTTTATATTGTTATCCAAACCATAAGCTAACACGTCATTTAAAATTAATGTGGGAAAAAATTGAGATCACGATGTATTTATAGCTTAGATAATCCAATCAGCTCCCTCGATAGAACTCAGTAGAAAAATAGGGTTCAGTCTCAAGTGACTCAAGGAGATCGATAAGCGGTCATATATTTAAAAATAACAAGTCACATAACAAAGATCGTTATTCCTCTGATAAATCCTCAATGATCACTCACAGGTTTCGAAGGATCTATCCTTTGAAAATTTATTGCGGAGTTTCGTCGAATATATCTTTCGAAAATCTACCTTAGATTTCTGACGAATGAATCTATCGGACTATTTAGACGGAATTTTGAATGGACGAATCCATTGAAAAAAAAATTCGACGCGATTTTCTCCATTAAAAAATGATATTTATTTTAGTGTAAATTCTCTCTAATTTCTTGAAACATTTAAATAAGTTTGACTTGAATTTAAATATGCTTATCACAAATAAGTTTGACAATACAATAATTTCTAAATGAATATTTTTTTCAAAATTAACTTATGTATAAAATAATAACTTATCACAAATAATCTTTAATTTATCTAGGCTTTTTTTTATATAAAAAAAATTTATAAATCGTTCTAGAATTCTTGTGGAAACTAACAGTTTTACTGATAAAAAAAGAAAGAAAAGGAAAATGAAAAAGCCGTTTGTCCTCGTTGCCGACGACTGAGGAGCAATTAAGATAAAGAAGAAGGGAAAATAGGAAAGTTGAGAATGCAAGCACCAGCCAATAGCATCCAATCATGTGATGGGTTGTACCAGTGGGTCCCATAAAAATGTCGGCCACTCGACCTTGAAATTGAGTGCAATGTGGCGCTGTGGTGGGCCCGATGATAATGTTGTACACCATACGTATTGATCTCTGTTGATTGATTGATGTCGGTCGGTCACTGTATCGGGACCCGCCCGTAGGACAAGTGGTCGGTTAACTCAATTCGAAGTTGCTGGCCCCAATAGAATATTCCCGCGTAACTTCTAATGAATAGACCATAATAATAAAACGACACCAAATTAGATTGTAACAATGGGTACATATTCGCACTTATCTCTTATTCCATTGGAGTTATTGTCATTTTCATTGAGATAAGTATACTCCTTCGTATTTTAACTTGGTTCCACGGCTGAATATCAAATTAATTTCACGTGTTATTTTAAATAGACGATTTAATTTTATATGATAAATAAAAAAGTAAAATATATTTATGTGTTTTTATAAAAGAAGAACATTGTTTTTTTTTTTTTAATTTTTAAAATTTTACAAGAGGTGAAATACCCATTATGTAATATCACAGATAGTTAAAGTACTTATTTGCATATATTACAAGGAAATAAATTGTCTATTTACTCATCACATGGGGTAAAATGAGATGAATATGTAGTCAATGATGGAGTTAAATTGGTCATTTTTACATAAAAATGAAATTTCAGTCGCATTATAGAGTGTGTGATTGTGTGCAACAACTCCATTAGCAAGGAGGTAAGTTGCTCATTATTTATTTCACATAGAGGTAAATTGCCTATTTTATATCACGGGGAGGTAACTTGTCCATTCGACATATCACAGGGAGTTAACTTGACAAAAATTCTACATCGTGCAGTATCGGATTGAAATTTCAGGGCCTGTTTGTTTGGTGTTTCAGAAAGTAGTTTATTAGAGTAGTGGATGTTTGTGAAATAATCTCGATTTACGTAATGTTATTTGTTTGAGTTTTGAGAGCATGATTTGAGAAATACAGTAGGTGTATTATTTTTTGGAAGAGTTAAGTTATATGTGCAAGTGTGTAAGACTTTACGTCAAATCATATTTGTTATGTGAGATAAATTGTGTAAGCGATATGTTACATTATGTCAAGTCAGAGTAGAATTTGTATATATTTTATTTAGAGATAAAAAAATTGTTGGTTATTAGTCTTTTGAGATATTAGTTTGAAAAAAATTAAAAAATAAGATATATATTTAAGAAAATAAAAACATATATGGTTGACATTTTTCAAACACAATTTTTTTTGAAAAAAACCAAACAAACAGACCCTCATATTTCTATTATTTACTTATTCGTTCTTAAAGAAGAAAGCCAATAATATTTTAGAAAAAATATAGAAGCTACATTTTTCCATTCACTCACAAGAAGAAAAGAGAGCAACTTTAATTTCTAGCAATTGAATGGGTTTCCTAGAAATATATAAACCAGAAATGCCAAAATGATATGATATTTTCAAATGAATTGACATAAAGTAATTTCTTAGTGGTTCTTAATTATGAAATGAAAGCTAATGGCGGCACATAAACACACCAACACCTTTAAATTTTCAAAAAATAAACTGGTCATTCTCCGTGTCCTCACGAGCTTAGATTTTTTGTCCACATCTTTTTCAAGGTTAGATATTTGATCCAAAGAAAAATAAAAGATTATATTTATAATGGAGTAACATGACGCAACTTCTCTTTCTCTAATAATAGACTCGCCTTTAGAAAAAATCTAGAAAAAGCTCACCTTTATATCATTTCTTTTCCATAACGTGACATTCAAAAATACCAAATAAAACCATCTAAACTAGTATATTTATGCATAGATTAGAATGTTCATTAACCCCTCTTCCTATCACCAGGTGGAAGTGTATCATAATAACTTTACTTAATGTTCTGAGAACTTAATGGCATTCAACTGAGTTTCATGTTTCTTTTGAGCTCAACTCAATGAATTAAATGGTAGCCGGACTTTCCAAACGAATATAATCATACATAATGCCTTGGAAAGGGCTATTACTTTTCACTTGTGTCAAATATATTGTATTTTCTCCTTGTACCAGTTGAGCACCTGGAACCTCCACATTAAACAACCAATAGATTCCATGAATTCCATGCCTAGCAATTGCATTATCTCCTCCGATTACTCCAGTCGAAAATAGAGGAGGATTTGAAGCTTCATCATTGATTCGGACCTGGAAAAAGTGACCCAATGTTACTTCATCAATCTATGTTCAAGATTTAACTAATGTTCATTGAAAATACAGAGACAAGAACACATCACACATCCTTTTTGTTGTATTTACGCATCAAAATTGTTTTTGCAATTTCACCTGTAAATCAGAATTGTGAGCTGATGCAAGTGCCAAGCGCAATGTGTAGGTACCGCCTTTATCAAGACTGTCGATATTGAATTTTATTTGCCATGTTGTACTCTTGTATGCTTTATCACCAGTTTTCCTGTAGAAGATGAGATAGCTTGTAATTGAATAAATGCGCTGAAAAAACACGGATGAAAGAAGAAAAAGAAATAGATAAAAGAAGGAACAAACAATTTTATGAAATTCAGAAGTCCAAGGAATAATAATAAAGATTTTGAAATTGTATCTCCTACTAAATAAGCTCAAGAGCTCATCGAAGATTTAGTAAACTAAATCGAATTCAACTCACGTGGCAATTGTACATACAAATTCTAAAGTTCGCGTATTTCATGCTCTTATTAAAGGTTTGAAATAGAAATGAATTATATAAGCCCTTTGATGTTGCAGGAATAATCAACATGATTTACCAACATGTGATTGGTCTAGTGGAACGGACTAGTCACTACAAAGTAGCGAACCCAAGTTCGAATCCCTGTTGGGAGAGGTTCTCACTTAATGTGTCCGCCGCGCCTCGAAAGGGATTAAACCCTTGACCAAAAAAAAAAACCAATCTTGTTCTAAAGATATTGAGATGAAATTGACAAAGTCACCTTGTAACCTGAGCGTAAAACCAATCTTTTTTATAGTCACTAACTCCCACAGTGAACACTAAATCTTTATCTGGATAAAGATCAGCATATCTTTCCCATAATCCATATTGTCTAAACCTGCCAAGAAAAGAGATCATTAACATTAGTAGTTTGAAATTGTGTCAAAAGAATGGCCACTGAATCTGATTTGGCTAAGTGAAATTAACGATGGATTATTCGGTCTTATGGCAGAACTTAAGTGCATAGATGTGAGAGAGTTGGATAAAGACTAACCTGTCTGGATGATTTACGTATAGTTTATTGATGTACATTGGGTTGGGATCAGGAACATAAAATTCTGCTGCAGTGCGATCAGGGATACCTATTTCCCATAGTGTCGGACCATTTCTTGGAGGCTCATATATAAGCTCACCAACATCTATATCACAACCTGTGTTGAAACCCAATTATTATTATCAGAATAATTGTTTCGATCAGTTACGCTAGATTGAAATTTAAATTCAGTCAATCTAAGCTAGTGTTGATAACAAACCTGGGGTGATTGTTAATGATATTTCACTCTTGTAATCACCGATGAATCCAGGGACCCATGCATATAAATTATATTCACCAGTACGAATATTATTAACGACAAAGTAGCCATTTTCATCTGCAGTGGTCCAAAATTGATACCCCTTGTATAATCAAATGTGAGAAAGTGGTGCAAAAACTGTGTTAGATAGCAAAAGGCTGAAGATAAAAAGTTCCGCATTCTAAATCAAATAACAGAGAATAGAGCCATTATTACCTTGGATTCTCTTTGCCATGATCCACTGTCACCTGGTCGTGCCAGGCCAATGTAGGCTGCTTTTGCTGGTATAGATTCTTTGTTAACATACCTAAACAAGATTATGTAAACAATGGAAAACTTCAAAATACAAGACAATATAGAATTACTAAATTCATGATATAATAAACAACAATTACAAAATGAAGGTAAGACGAACAAACCTGTCATGTACAAGCATTTTACCCCTCACTGTGCCCCTCTGACTAGACTTAGGAAAATCATCAGAGGCTGCAAAGCTGTATGGCCATGATTGGACTTGTTTTTCCATCTGGAATCAATTTGTATTCAAATATTAAGAAATATGTCAAAAGCATGATATGATTATATTGTTAAGTCGCGTGCACTATTTTATCAACTTCACCATCCTTCAACTTAGATACCTTACCTCTTCTTTAGCATTATTCCAGAGGGAAAGTGCATTATCTCCCTCTGGCACAGAATTGAGATAGATAAATACTGGGCCAAGAACTTTCTTCCATATTTCTCCAGGTTGAAATTTTAGTAAAAGATCCTCTCCCGCATAATGAGATGTATGAAATATCTTGTAGACAGTTCAAGTCAAAATCGTTAATCGCTGAAAAATCCCAAATCATACAAATATTTTTTTTTTACATTTTTTTTTTCATTTCACGAGCATCAAACAATCAGAAAAGAACCCATAATGGCATAATCCATAATCCAATGAATCAGCAACTAAATTCCACGGAAGTAACTCACAATATACCTACAGTAAACTACCAAGATTTTTTTCCCGAGTTATATAATACAACTATGCCAACATTTGTATATTGAAGAACTTACTGCAAGAGTTGTAGGGTTCACATGTGAGGTGAGATCTTGTTTAAAAGGTCCTCCATTTCGAAATTCATTGCTAGGAGTAATTTGCCAAAACCCCACTGGCGGATCGAAACATATCCATCCGTGCACCTTATTATCCTTATTCTCACATGTGTATTCATACTTGTCATCCACCTACACATCATATATTTATCAAAACTGAGCACGAGTTTTTATAATACTACACAAAGTAGACATAGTATTCGACATTGCTCCTGAGAAAGAAACTATTTCACTATACTTCTCCTTTAAACTCGGGTTCCACGGGATCGACAAGGAGGACTGCTTCTGGGTAAGCCAGCTGTTGACCTCTTGGAGGTAATCGATCCTCTGGCAGGGGCATATATCGTTGCCTATTGTCAGCTACCGCTATGTAGTGAAATCTGGTAGTTGTAGAAAAAAAATCAATCGCTATGTCTTGTGTTTTTTACTAGATAGATGTAAGAAAATAATGCTTATGAACTTTCAGCCAATTATTGCATTCAATAATTTTGATAAGTTATATCCTGCTGTATATGAATGGAAGACCTCCTAATTTGCATTATGAATGCTATACAATAGGCAACCAAAGAATATGATATGCTGTAATGAGGACATATAGATTCTGTTGGTCGACATATTCAATCTTGTTTGCAAAGGTAAATGAATTCTTACTTGTCCTTTCTGAGCATGAATGCAATCCTGGTGGTGTTAAGGTTGAAACCAGGAAAGTCTTTCGAATGTTCGAAAATGGCATAAGTGTAGAATCCTGGGGAGCCACGAAGCATCACAAACCTAAAAATGCAACTTGTTCAGCATTCATTCTTAGTTGAAATATATGACTGAATGCAAGACAGAGAAAAGGACCTCCTGTCTATAGTTAGAGGAGCTTGTTCTCCTTGGACTGAAGGATCCCATGTTCTTGTGAACGATAGCTCTATTTGCTCCTCGTTTTCTACAATAACTCTCAAGCTCGTCCCTTCAATTCTACATAACAATAAATTCAACAAGGTTGGGTGTAAAATTGTCTTTGTACAGAATCAAATTAAAGAGAATTAAAATTGGGAGTAGCGGCTAATTCTTCTTAATCTACAATCATAAACATATAAATCAACATCTAACCGATAGTTGTACGTTATTCAATCTCCAAACTCTCTCATCAACTACAGTTTGTGTTAAGACAATTCTAACAAGTTCTTCAAGTCAAAAGACTAAACAGAATGAATTATGTAGCGAGTAAAAACACAAAACATTATACATCAGATAGTTCTTCCTAGAAAGAGGACATAAAATAGAGAGGCTGATCAATGTCATACGTATCAAACTTTCCCCTTGTCTTGGAACTCCCTGGTTCACTCCAATTAAGGTCCCAAAACCTGTAAACACCAGTAGAACCAAAGCTTATCACCTTTACTTCAATAAGTTCATCAAAAAAGAGTGTGTATCACTCATAAATAGAATGACAATATAGGATCATAACACAAAGTGATTTTGGAAACCTTTTTGCATTGCCAAGTAGTTCGCAAAAAGAAAATGTTAAGACCAAAGGAAACATCAGATATGTTCCATAGACAAATATGTTTTGTCGATAACCTTAGACCAATCAATTCAATATTGAATAATACATAATTGGGAATTCGAGATTTTGATTTTTTCCTTCAACCAATGTATGTATATTTGTATAAAAAAATAAGGCAAAAACACCATCATTGATACCTAATCTATTGAGTGTTTACTTAATGTTTAATTGATCAAAACACTTCAGCATGCATGACAAGGAAGGAAGAAAATATCAGTATACCCTCCATTCAAGTCTTTGTTGTGAAGTTCTAGCAAATTGTCTATTCCATTATAACTTATGCCTCTCACAATTCCTCCCGGATTGGTGAGTGTGAGTTGGACTACTCCATTATCAATCACAACCTGAAATAAGTTCACATTATTTTTTAGAAAATGGGAAATAGGAAAGCAGTTCTTAAAATGTTTATTTATACTTATGATTAATCCAAAAGATTTGCAACTGAGATTGCATCTCATAGCAAACGAGAATCGTAAACTATAAATTTTAGTCGCATTTTCCGTTGGATGATTATATCTATTAACTTAAAAAAGCGCGAACAAAGACGTGAATGATATAGATAAATCACATACGCAAACACATTAAAATATCTCCATAAACTATAGCTTTGTGCAGAAATTCTAACTCAGAGCCATTTTCACTCAAACTCAAGTTATGCACAGAATAAGTATAGTATACTTGTCAATAAACAATACGGTGATTATTTAACACTTAAAACTCAATAAATCAGCTCAAAACATGTGCAAAATAACCTAAACTTCGCTAATCTCGTAAAATTATACAAATCTTCTCTTATGTTTCCTGTTAAACAAAAAAATCGAGTAGCAGAAAATGTTTTCCTTTCATCGCACAAATCCAAAATTCACGGTAATTTAAAATCCCGCAGCACAGAAAACAACTTCGTTATATGACCGAAACAACAAATGAGGATCTGAAATTTCAAAGCCTGAAATTTCAAAGCAACAAAAGTCCTCCCCTGCATTAAATTAATAGAAATTACCAAGTTTTCGAGCTTTGTAGTGAATATACCGATCGCCATCCGGCATCTCTACCTATAGTAATTTTATTTCGTCCAAGGCAATTTACCCGCCGCCAACAATTTGAGTTGAGTTCCTAATTATTAGTAGAGGAGGTTGGAGAAATTTTTGGTTAAAAAATGGGTCTGTCTCGAGGAGTGAGACTTATTGGCCAAAAGAGAAAGTGGAGTGTTGATTAGGTTTTTAGTTTAGTTTTAATTTATATTTGGCTGGTAATATTTTTACTTATTAAATAACAAAATATCTCTGTTTGTTTGGCGTTTTTCAAAATAATTTCGTGTTTAGGAAATACCAAATAAACATGTTTTCTATTTTCTGAAATAAATTTTTCATCTCTGAATTTTCTCAAACTATTCTCTCAAAATCCAAATAAACAACGATTTTCTTATCTCTAAACAAAACCTATACAAACTCTACTCTGATTTGACATAAAGTCTTACACATCTTACACCTACAACCAAACTCTTCCAAAAAAATCTATACATATTTTATTTCTCTAACCACTCTCTTAAAACTCAAACAAACAACATTACATAAATCAAAATTATTTCACAAACCTCCACTACTTTCTCAAACACCAAACAAACAGGCCCTCAATATTGGGCACTTTACCGGTTTACCCTTTGTCATAATAAGAGACGTTAAAATGCCTTTTGACTGGACATTTGTAGGTTTTTTACCAGGAACTTTAGTCATAGGGTCCATAAATTCATGACTAATTAAAAAAACAAATCTGTCATAAATTATAAATATAGAGTATTATTAACACGTCAAGATCATTTTTATATTAGTAATGTTTTATCTAAATTATTCATAATTTGTTTATAAACCAGACATCTAATATATATCAAAGAATTAAAACGAAAAAATCATTAACTTTACGTAATAAAACATGCAACTCATGATAAATTAAAATATTAAAAAGCCAATAGAAATTCATAAAACTAGTGAATTTTTAGAGGGATTTGGCTTACATGATCTTGTTGAATCTGCAACTGCACTCTCCCACCAGACATTTTTTCCTTCCTATTTAATTAAAATCATAACACTTAAAAGATTGTCCAAATTAAAACATATGAATATAAGATAAATTACCTGCAAGAAATGTGATTGTCCTTGTAATAACAAGCTCGATTCTGTACGGACTGCTCTATGGTTCTCTAGATTGACAGAGAGAAAAGCATATATGAAATTAATATTTATAGCAATATGTTACGTTACTTGCAATTTTCCCAATACCTAACGTACACCCCTTTAAATTTTTTATGTTACATAATTAATAATGGCAAATGTAAATGAAATTAGCAGTAAATGTATGTCATTTATTGAAGTTATTTACTTTTGGCATAAGACCATAAGATCGAGTAGATATGTCATAGTAAAAGGGCATGCATACGTTTTATGTTTGATGATCTTCTGTGTACATTGATTTTTTTGTTCCTTATATATTCGGATTGACAAAATTACCTCATATCTACCTAATTAATTTTAATTCAACGAAATATTGTCACTTGTGCCTCTTGATTTCAATATGAGAATTTTTGATAGAGTAATTTGCAATATCCACCTAAATATTATCACTCTTTTAATACTAAAAAAAAAAAAAAGAATAGCCCATTATGCACTCACTAAGTATTCCAAGCTTAATTTAATTTATGTAAAATGATAAAAGACACAAATGCGATTAAATATGAAAGAGAATACATTTTATTAATTATTTGAGCATAATTAATTAAATCTTACATTAAATAATAATTTAATAAGTATATTTTCAATAGTGAACGAACGAAAATGTGAAACAATATCTCAAATAGTCTCAATAGTGAACGAACGAAAATGCCCTAAAAAATAATCATATGCATGTTGCGTGTTATTGGAACCACCTGATAAGGACTAAAGTGAAACATATAATTCATAGTAGGGACTAAAGTGAAACAAATAATTCATAGTAGGGACTAGAGTGAGAAAAAAACATAAAAGGGACCACTCTGTAAAAAGTTAATGATAAGAGGAACTAAAAGTGGTATTTACCCATAAAATATTTAGGGTTTTTTCATAGCATTTAATTGTCAAAATAGCCCAAGCCCATCAATATGTTCTATTTTGAATTATTACCCATTTCTTTGCTCTAATCCTAAATAGGCCCAATATGAGACATTTATTAAATTAGAATCGACTAAATATTGTCAAGTTATTTTGATAAATTAAACCACATATATAAATTGAATTTCTTGGAAAATATATTGAAAATTAGTTTATTATGTTGGTGATTCTTCTCCAATACTATGGATTTTAATTTAGATATACAATTATTACGTCATAACGGTTATAACGGTTGAACCATTAGCCGAATCGGTCCGACCAATAAAACCAGTAACCAGTTGAGATGTCGGTTCTATCTCCGGTCCGGTTTTGAAAACACTGATTTTAGGGACTTTTGATAGGATAATTTGCGTTATGCAACTCAAACTATTAT
This sequence comes from Penstemon barbatus, assembly GCA_003313485.2. Classification (NCBI taxonomy): domain Eukaryota; kingdom Viridiplantae; phylum Streptophyta; class Magnoliopsida; order Lamiales; family Plantaginaceae; genus Penstemon; species Penstemon barbatus. The sequence continues at coordinate 15,408,211 of CM064878.1, forward strand.
CCTTTTGCATTTTACACCCAATAAATAAAAATTGATTAGCACATTACAAACCCATTAAATATTTGAGGCCCACGCGCGCATGAGAAAATTTGGGCCAATTAATTGTCCCAATTGGGCTCAATTTGGGCTAAAATTGCCGGTAATTAGGTAGATATAGGATAATTTTGCCGACCTAAATATATGTATTAGGTAAAAACGCCAATAAATATCTAAATCTTGCATCAATATATATAATAATATATAAGTCACATTCATATGTAATAATAGTATAAAAAATGTCATGTATATTTGATGAGTACATTTAGGAGTAAAAATACATTTAATATATGGTAAAATTGACGTGCATGCACCATATTTTTCTGCAGCCGCCAGTCTCTTACTATTATTCCTGGTCACAATCGGAATAAAGGTAAATTTTGGTAATATAATTAATTAAATAAAAGTTTCATTTTTACATGAGGAGAGGGTTATTTTTATTTTTTTAGATAAAAAACTGAATTATATAGATGGAATTTCCGAGTTTGCGATGGTTCAAAACAGAGAAAGGAAGTACATCATTATCCTCAAACTGATCTAAATGCAAGTTTAGCTAAAGTATGAGGCCAGGTAATAGACTTCTATCTAATCTCACCGAATAAGATGGAAAAAATATTTCGTATTGATTATTTGGTCTCTTAAAGATATTTTGTGCAATAAAAATAATAAAACTAATTTTGTACAAGTTTTCTCCCCATTTCTGCCTCAACTGGCAATATATTTGTGGATTTTCACTCAGTGGACATGATACATGAGTCTTCGATCAAGATGTTCTATAACATTATATTGCACAAAAGTAAAGAGTTTAAGTTGGAAAATTGTTTATTTTAAGTTGTCCAGTTTATGCAATATAATTATGTTAAAATGTTTTAAATGTACAACCCCTTTTTCTTCTATTTTGAAGTTATTTTATCTATTTTGAGAGTTTATAATTCCTTTTGAATTATGTAGAATCTAATGCTAATTAAAAATTGGTACTTACGGGTAGACGCTCAAAAGACGCCCAAGATATCCGCGGGGATAAATTTCCTACATTTTACTACGGCATTTTTCTTCACCAAGTGCAGATTTTTTTTTTTTTTTTTATCCAGTGGCAAGAGTTTTTTTTTTTTAATCCAGTGGCAAGAGTTTCATCTCAGTTGTCTTGTCACTATATGTGTTTATATTAATTATCATAAATCATCGTCACTAATATGATTTCAAATTAATACCATTATATATAGTGATAAAAGTAAATTGTTGTCATTTAACAATCTAACATCAAAGTAGGTTTTGTAACGGGACTTCATTGTCACTTTATTTATTATTGAAAATAGTAAAATTGAGGATAGATAAATCTTTCCTCCTACATAATTGAAATTCAAGAAACATGAAAATGGAGGGGTAGACAAATCTTACCTCCAAATAAAGGAAATACATTTGCAATCTTAAAACATAAATAGATGATTATTACATCATAGATAATCCGTAGTGTGGTACATCATTCTTCATTCCCTTAATTCTCAGATAGTCAATAGATGTCATTGTTTGTGCCGTTGTGCAGTTGAGCGCTTCAAAAGCACCCACTTGCAGAATTACCGATAGACGATCGTTTGCTGCTTGCGTTAGGTGAATGCCATCCCAGTAGATGTATTGGTTTGGGTCGGAGCAAGTAGACGCCTCAGGGCTTCCACAGAATCTCGAACTATCATAGTTATATTTTCCACCAGCTCCACAACAAGATTTCAGAGCAACATTCTTGTTAGGGCCTATTATACATAATCACGAATTAATGGTGACCTAATTTCATCAATTTTTACGTGTTCTAATAAAAACAAAAATAAAAAAAAAAATCGACCATGTCAAAAATAATAAATAAACACTTGCCTGAAGTGACTTCTTGAAGAAGCGTTTGGAAGGCATCGTAGAAGTTGGCATAAAATATAGTTGTATTAGGAAATTCAATTCTAAGATTGGCGATAGAGTTTTGGAGATCCTTATTTTTGTACACAATAACATCATTGACCTTCTTCAAACATCCTAGACTGTCATAGTCTGCAGGCATTTTGCTACCTAACTCGGTAAGTATAAATGGATAGCATCCGATAGGAACATTTCCAGGGAGTATAACTCGAGTGGCGCCCATCCCAATCACCTCCTATAAAAACATGCGATTAGAAAATAATTTATCGAGTATTAAATATGAACTTTGATTTACTAATGAAACCCTATATTTTAAAACTTATAAATTAATCATGAGAAAAAGATTAATTGTGTTAGCTCAATACTCTTGCGGCACTGATTTGAGCCCTCGTTACTGCCGTCGCATATTCCATAACTTCTTGAATGGATTTTCCTTGAAGTAGTGGAAATGTGATGTCGTTTGCTTCGACATCGCCAAACAAGAAAAGAGAATCCGCAACTTTATCGGCACAATCTGATCATTTACAAAAATAAAAGCATGAATTTAATTAATTAATATCATACAATAATGTGTATGTACGTACTAATTAATTGTGTGAGATTGATCATTGTTATAATAAATTAAATTAAACCTTCTGCGTTGTGCAAATAGAGTCGATGTGTCTCTTAAACCAACTCATTTGAATACTAAGAGACTGAGCATATGGTGGAATTCTAACGCCTCTTCTCGTAAAAAAACTACGATCTAGTACCGGGCTTCTGGCCACCGCAAAGATGATTGCATTGTTGGAAGATGCATTCCCACCCAAATAAGGGGTAAGCACCGGAAAGCCCATGGCAGTAGCTGCAAATTTATCATATAGATTTCTTATTATTCATGTTATGTTCACCAAAAATCAAGATAACAAGACATAATTAATACATGCAATTAATTATGTTAAATATGGCATGCATGCATATTTTAATATATATACCTCCAACATCTATGTCCAAAAGACCGTCGCACCAACGACCAGTGGGATTGCCAGGATAAGTCATACCATAAGGCGAACTAGCGGCGGGGAGACTAGGCCCGAATGGGCGAATTGCAATGGCATTACCATTATCAAAGACTCCATCTCCCAAATGGTATAAAAAGTCAAAAGGGCACACAGTACTCTGTGATGAAACTGAACCAACTAGGACAAAAACAATTAGAAGGCATATGGTTTTGAGTGAGGAGGAGATAGTAATAGTATAACCCATGATTTTTTTTTTCTTTTTGTTGTACGTTTAACTCATGGTTGTGTAACTATTTATAGGCGAAAAATGAAGAACCAAATTGTTGAACAAACAACTTTTAATTTAGTATGTGGTCCAACGAGATTCAGAGGTTAGGTTAGTGAAGACAAAACTCAATTAGAGATAATTAATTCAAACAACTTGTGTCACCTGATCGAGGTATTTTTCTAAAGCCTCAGTTTTATATAATTAAACATATTATGATTTCTCCCTACATACACCCAAAAAAAAAAAGTATCTAATTTTATTCTAGTACACTCCAATTTTTCCTAATTTGATAATCAATATAAGTGGTATTTTATTCATATTGATAGATAGGGGAGCTTTGTTTTGTGCAGGTTTAATTTTCAGTAACACATGAAAAAATCGTTCAGTTTTTTCAATTTTTTAAGTGTATAAGATTGTTTTTGCATTTCTTATGGGTATGATTGTCACTTTACCTGTTAATAATTAATATGAAAGCTCACACGTACTGCAGTGAAGCATGCAACGGCCTATGAAAGGGCTAAATGGATAACGACATCTACCTCCCTCATGACCATGAAACGTTATATATTTTTCGTACATAAACTAGGGATAACGACATCTACCTCCCTGATGTCATGATGTGAAATTACAAAAACCTCCACGAGGTTTCAATTGAAAGCGGTGATATCGCCACCAAAATTATTCATGATATTTCAATTTTGCTCCTAATGAAAAGTCACTTTGAGTTTGATCAATAATATCACATGCACATAGATAAACTTTTGAGTATATTATTTTATATTTAAGAAAAATTATCGAGAGAATTGCATTTTTGGTTCACAGCTATAGGCCAATTCCCACTTTTGGTACACAGCTTTATGTGTCCAACACATTTGGTACACCTCTTTAACAAAGTTCAACACATTTGGTACAACCGTTAAATAAATTGCAAAATTACCGTTAATTCCGTTAGTTCGACACATTTGGTACACCTCTTTTACAAAATTGACATGTGCGCGGCACATGACTGCCCAAAAAAAAAATTTAACTTGATAAACTTTTATAAAAATTATCATATGTATTTATTATATTTATCATATCATATTTATATAATGATAAAAAAATATGTATTTATTATTTATGACATGTAAAATATAATAAACTATATAATGTCATTTATAGTTTAATACTGGAAGAAGAATAAAATATAATAAACAAGTTTATCAAGTTTCAATTTTTAAAAATTATTTATAAAAATAGTTTATTATTTTTATAGTTTATTATTTATAAAAATTATTAAAAAATATGTCTTTATTATTTATATGACATGTAAAATATAATAAACTATATAATGTCATTTATAGTTTAATATTGGAAGAAGAATAAAATATAATAAAAAAGTTTATCAAGTTTCAATTTTTAAAAATTATTTATAAAAATAGTTTATTATTTTTATAGTTTATTATTTATAAAAATTATTAAAAAATATGTCTTTATTATTTATATGACATGTAAAATATAATAAACTATATAATGTCATTTATAGTTTAATATTGCAAGAAGAATAAAATATAATAAACAAGTTACTTTAATTTATCATATTTATAAAAATTATTAAAAAATATGTATTTATTATTTATATGACATGTAAAATATAATAAACTATAATGTCATTTATAGTTTAATTAATATTGGAAGAAGAATAAAATATAATAAAAAAGTTTATCAAGTTTCAATTTTTTTTATTTTTTTCCTGGGCAGCCATGTGCCGCGCGCATGCCAATTTTGTAAAAGAGGTGTACCAAATGTGTCGAACTAACGGAATTAACGGTGATTTTGCAATTTATTTAACGGTTGTACCAAATGTGTCAAACTTTGTTAAAGAGGTGTACCAAATGTGTTGGACACATAAAGTTGTGTACCAAAAGTGGGAATTGACCTATAGCTGTGTACCAAAAATGCAATTCTCTAAAAAATTATTGATATAAAGAAAAGAAATAAAGAATAAGTATTTGAAATTAATAAATTTCAATATATTTGATAATAAAAATATAACCAAATTAAATAACGAACAAACTCATTTGAATTGTTATTTAAATTCAAGAATATTATTAAAAACATTGTGCTTATTTAATTTAAAAGGTTACTGGTTTGAATTTTCTGATTCATTATAATTAGAGCCAATGAATCCATTTTTTTGGGACTGATTCATTTTGAGGTTTTTTTCATTATTTGTATTTCAGCAAATTAATTTTACATTTTTTTAAATGAAAATTATCATTTAAAAGAATGAGGTGTAAGATCGATATTGTATACATTATGTTTGCTTATTTTAACCTAACTTAACAATAGGGGAGATGTAAGTAATTATCAAAATCTCATTGAAGATTTCTGTAATTTTATCTGAACACAAGGAAGGTGAATGTGATTGTATCTAAGTTGCACATATACTTTAAACACCATGCAATATCGAATATGCCACTGTGGTGTTTTGAAAACAAGATTACAAATTATTTATAGATTGTATATATTAAATATCTAAGTGATCTTGATGAAACACTTCAAAAAATTTAAACAATCAAAGACTTTGCATATGGTGTTAATAATATTGGTACTTAAAAGCTTAAATCAGAGAGAGGAAACATAGTTCAATTCAAAATGGTATAAAACTAAGTATACATTACATAATTTTTATTATAAAATTTTAAAACAACAATTTTTTATAAAAATTATGTAATGTATCTTAGCCGTATCTAAAATACACTTACGTATCTTAGCTTAGCCGTATTATATTATATAAATTTTAAAATTTAAATTTCGTATAGTATTCGTTCGTATCATCGTATCCGTTGACAATGCAACTTAGGATTCTACTGACGGAGTAATGTTCACAAACAATAATTTGCTAAATGTGAGGTTTAAATGACAAAAAAATTGAATTATTTGACATTCCAAGAAAAGTAATTAATTTATGCAAGATGCCACCTACCGCGCAAAAATTTATAGCATAGGATATGTTTATTAGCACAATGTTCATCAATAAGTTTTTAAAGTTATATCAATGATAGAGGATTAATTAATTAGCTGATTAATTAAATTTTAACCTGATAATCTTGAGCGTTGATTCTCTCACCAACCAATAGTTAACTGTTGGCTCTATCCATGCAGTCATCCAGAGACAGGACATTTATTTTTCCAAGGGTTTAATTCATTTCGAGATGGATTTGACACATTAATGTGGATACCTCTCCAAACAATGATTCGAACCTGAATCCGCTACTTTATAGTGACTAATCTCTTTCACTAGACCAATGACATGTTGATGGGACCATTATTCACAATGTATTACCTTTATTGCATTTCAAATTTAAGGTAGTGAACTAGCTGATTTATTTCCGACCAAATCGATTGCTCAATGCCATTAACTATTAAGTAATTAAAATTGGATAGAAAATTGAGTAAAAAAATTCCAAACCTCAAAATAAGTGGAACAAAAATGAAATTATGTTACCAGATCCAATAATGATTTAGAAAAGAAAAGGAAAAAATAAGGTAAAATTGCAGAAAACGTCTCAAACGAATTAATGATTTTGGGATTTTCATTCCGAATTATATCAAATCACCGAATTTCATCCCTTAATTTAATATTTTTCCGGAATATTGTCCCAAACTATATCAACTCGCCGAATTTTGTCCCGTAATTTACCATTTCGCATGAATTTAGTCCCAATATTAAATTTCTAATTTAATAGAAATGACGGTTCAATCTTATAATTAGTTTGGGGCGAATTTTACAATATTGTATAATTGTTCATGCTAAAATTTACCGTTCCAAGACACGTAAACAACCAAGTGGCAATTTAACGGACACATGCGCAATTTCGATCTCATAATTAACGATGAGACGATATTTCAAAAAAATATTAAATTACATGACAAAATTCAATAAGGTAATATAATTTGAAATGAAAACTCAAAATCACTAATTAACTTGTAATATTTTCTGCAATTTTACCAAAAAAATAATTGCTTGTCTATCATATCATACGAATTTGCAATACACTGCAAACAACAATCTGCAAAAGTACAATATAATAGGCCAAGACCAATATCCTCATAATATCATGGCCCAAGACCAATATCCCATAATTACACTCCTTGCTAGCCCTGTGAATATTTTTGGCTCTAACCAACTAGTTAAAAATGTTTGATCGCACTGATTGGGTCTCGTCAACGAGGCACCCCAACGAATTAATGGCAATTTATCTTCGTATGGTATTCATAGTGTTCAATTTATCTCTTTGTGATTTTAAAAAGTGAACTCTATCACTCGTAATTTTATAAAAGTTTCACACCGTTTCCCTCACATTTTTATATGTGGCACTTTATCCCCACATGTGTTACGATAATATGACAATTTACCTCTTTGTGTTATGATTAATGTGACAATTTACCCTGTATGTTACAAAATATTTTTCATGTCGCTCTCAATTTCGACAAGTAAGTTACCATCTCCGATTGAATGGGGTAAATTGCTTTAACTTTCGCCTGGGGAGAGGTGTAAATTGCTCATTTTCAAATTATAAGAGGATAAATTAAACATTATGAATAATAGACGGGGTAAATTGTCATTGTCTCGCACTCCAACATATATATACTATATATATATATATATATATATATATATATGTTACCCAACTAGTACCCAGTACCCAGTGGCGGATCCACATAGGGGCAAGGGGGGCTATAGCCCCCCCTGGATTTTTTTTTTTTTTTTATATACATGTGTTGTAATTTTTTTTAGCAAAAAATTTAATATATTAGCCCAATAGCTCAAATATAATTTCAAGTCCAATTAATATAACCACTTTAACAATAACTTACTCTTCCAATTGTAAGCTCCAATAATATTGCAATCATTTTCCTTTGTCTTCAATTTACATTTGATGGCGTCGATATTGGGGATCACTAATGACTTGTTTCAAGCTTTACAAAGAAAAGATCAAGATATAGAGAATGCTATGAAATTAGTCAAATTAGCTAAAGATCGTCTTCAAGAGACAAGAGATGATGGATGAGAAACTTTGTTGGAGGATGTTACTTCTTTTTGTTTTAAACATGAAATTGAAGTTCTTTCAATGAGTAATGTTTATGTTCCATATGGGAGGCCAAAGCGTAGGATTGAACAAGTGACTATCGAACATCATTACAAAGTTGAGAGATTCAATTCGGTGATAGATAGACAATTGCAAGAGTTGAACAATCGTTTCAATAAAGTAAACACGGAATTGCTTCTTTGTGTTGCATGCTTAAACCCATCCAATCACTTTGAAGTTTTTGACAAAGGAAAACTTGTTCGTCTTGCCAAATTTTATCCAAATGACTTTTCTTTTCTTGAGCTCTCGGCTCTTCCCAATCAACTTGAAAATTATATTAGGGATGTTCGATCAAGTGATGATTTTTCTAGTTTGAAAGGGATTGGTGATCTTGCTAAGAAGATGGTTGCAACTAAAAGACATGTCGCATTCTCGATGGTTTACAAACTTGTGACATTGGCGCTTATTCTACCCGTTGCAACTGCATCAGTGGAGAGAGCATTTTCGGCTATGAAGATAGTAAATAATCGACTTCGTAACCGAATGAGCGATCAATGGCTAAATGATAGTTTAGTTGTCTTTATAGAGAGAGACATATTTAGTAGTATTTCAAATGATGCTATCATGGACCGGTTTCAAAAGATGAAAAACCGTTGTGGTCAATTATTGAAGTAAATATGTAGATATTTTGGGTTCTTATGTGAATAATATAAAATTTATGTTTAACTATTTGATTTTTTTTTATGTATAAGTTTAGCCCCCTCTGACCCAAATTCCTGGATCCGCCCCTGCCAGTACCTAATACCAACAACTTCAGTAGCAAAACGTTTTTATAGGTTGAAACTGTAAGCGCGAATAATGCTCCTTAACAAATTTTTTTTTTTTTTTTGGTTTCCCAAGGGTTTAATCCCTTTCGAGGCGGGTCGGGCACATTAAGTGGGTACCTCTCCCAGCAGGGATTCGAACCTGAGTCCGCTACTTTGTAGTGACTAGTCCCTTCCACTAAACCAATCACCTGTTGGTCTCCTTAACAAATTATATTAATGCTAAATAGGTCATGAATTATGAGCCATGACAGATAAGTAATTAGTAATTAATTGATTAAATAATTTTTAATTATTATTCATGACATATAACTAATTAATTAAATAATTATACTTTTTAATTATCATTGATTATTTGACCTTTTATTGTATAACTCCATAATTGTTTTTTCCCATGCTGCATAACAAAATCCATGTGAAAAACATTGTTAGTGTAGACAGATCTAAATTGAAATTAATAAACAAAGTAGACTAGACAGATCTAAAGTCAAAATAAGGTAGCCCGTTGCTTTTTTTTTTTTTTTTAATATATCGTTACATCAAATATTTAGGAAAATCTTTATTTTTTTCGTTCAATATATTCTTACATCAAATATTTAGAAAATATATTTAAATTTATTTAATTGATATCAAAGTATAAAAATAAACTAATTACCAATAAACTTGATAACTTGCATAATAAAAAGGTCCACTCAACGTGAATCACATGCATGGACGGATGGACCAACTAAATAATAAACTTCTATTTTTTTTATATATTAAATTGGAGTGGTTAAACAACTCTTCCACTCACGGTGTAAATCCCGAGTGCATGATAACGTCATGTGGATAGGAGTTGGCTCGTTACACGTGTTTTTTATTAGGAATAATTAATTTGAGAAGCAAAATATTGGTAAAATTGCAAAAATCGTTTCAAATTAATCTCTGATTTTGAATTTTAGTCTCAAACTATTTAATTTGGCAAATTTCGTCCCGTAATTTAATATTTTTTTGGAATATCGTCCCACCATAATTATAAGACGGAATTGCGCATTTGCCGATGAATTATCACATGGCTGCTTAAGTGTCATGACATGCATGGACGGATGGACCAACTAAATAGAGTACCTAATAATGCACCGTACATTAATTGTACAAATACAGTGCATAATGGCTCCATTAATTGTGTTATTCTTAATCCACAAGAGAATCTATGATTTGATCAAATTTAGGTACAAATACGGATTATAGATTTTCATAATGGAATAATAATTGTCGTGTACGGTAACATGGCACTTCCGACAAAGCCCCTCGTCTTTCTCATTATTAATTTTGGGGTATATCTACAATTGCAAATGGGTCGGGGCATGAATGAATAAACGTGACACAACCAAAAACATGATTCTCTTTGGAGAAAGACATGAATCAAATTTTGTAATTACTCTCTCTCACACATACTACTTGTCCAAAATATGATTTGAAATTTTAGGTAGGCCTAGGGCTGTTAATAGCCTGAATTTTAATCCGAATTCGGTTTTGAATTTGGTCCAATTTATTAAAATATTTACTTGATCAAAGATTCGATTACAAAAATTTATAATTTGAAATATCTAGAGTGAATATTGATCTAAATCGATCCGATCAATAGAAATTAGTATCCTACAATAAATATATATATACATAGTGTTTTATTTTCATAAAGAATACACCATAAATCCCTTTTTAACCTCAATTAATGAAAACATAAGTTAATTAATACTTCTTCTAATTTTTTTTTTTTTTGCATGTTTTTAGCTTACAAGATAACTTAATTATGATGCATTTACATCAAAATCACTGTTTTTTAAAGTGATATGATACATTGTTTGACTTAATGATAGTTGACCCCTTTATCGAAACTTAATAAATTACTAAGAAAATTTGAAAACATAAATTAAGTTAAATGAAAATGTAAATTAAATTTGACAGATAATTTGGGACAAAAATAATTCTCTAAAACGACACTTAAAATGGGACGGAGGGAGTAATAAACTTCTATTTTTTTTATATATTAAATTGGAGTGGTTAAACAACTCTTCCACTCACGGTGTAAATCCCGAGTGCATGATAACGTCATGTGGATAGGAGTTGGCTCGTTACACGTGTTTTTTATTAGGAATAATTAATTTGAGAAGCAAAATATTGGCAAAATTGCAAAAATCGTCTCAAACTAATTTCTGATTTTGAATTTTAGTCCCAAACTATTTAATTTGGCGAATTTCGTCCCGTAATTTAATATTTTTTTGAAATATCGTCCCACCATAATTATAAGACGGAATTGCGCATTTCTCGATGAATTATCACATGGCTGCTTAAGTGTCATGACATGGTAAATTTTAACATGAATAATTATATAATATTGCAGAGTTCGTCCCAAATTAATTACAAGATTGAACGTCATTTTCATTAAATTAGAAATTTAATATTGGGACTAAATTCATACAAAATGGTAAATTATGGGACGAAATTTGGCGAGTTGATATAGTTTGGGACGAAAAATCAAAATTAGTTTTGGAACGATATTCCAAAAAATATTAAAATTACGGGACGAAATTCGCCAAATTAAATAGTTTGGGTCGAAAATCCAAAATCAGTGATTAGTTTGGGACGATTTTTGCAATTTTGCCCAAAATATTTAACATCACTTTGAATCTGAATATTAAATTAATATAAGTTTGAATTGAGTTTGAATTAAGAGCTAGGAAAATCAAATAAATGATATGTGCTAAATTAATATTTTGTCTAGGGCTGTCAATGGGTCGGATTCTGGTCGGATCAGGCTCGTCCAGATCCGGCTCCATTTATATCGGATCGAATCCTGTCGGATTCGGATCTTGCTCGGATTGTGCTCGGATCTAGATTTTTTGAATCCAACGGATCTTGGTCGGATTTGGCCGGATATCGGATATTTTTCGGATCCAATAAATTTGTATTTAAAAAGTTAAATTAATATTTTTTTCTAAAATAAGTTTATTAACTTTTCAATTTTATTTAATTTTAGCTCACATTTTCAAAGTTTCTTTACTATATTCATATTTGTAGAATGAATATATTGGTTTAAATAAATTTATAAACGAATTATAAATTACTATCTTCTTAAATTGACGTTAAATATTATTAATGATACTTATTTTTATAAATCATTTTGTATATATATCTTTCTTTTTATTTGTTGTCGGATATGGATCTTTAACGGATCGGATCGACCTAAATCCATATTCGCTCCATGAGTTTCGGATTTCGGATCTTTATAATCGAATCAGGTCCATCGAATCTCTAATCGGACAATTATCCTAATAAATCGGATCGAATTCGGACGGATCCGGATTGAAATCCGCCCCATTGACAGCCCTAAATTTTTGTCGTGTTTAGTTTTAGATATATGATATGAATTCTAGGATTTGTAATGGAGCCTACAATTTCTTGATCATTAAAAAAAAAAAAAACTAATCAATAAACTTGGCAAAAATTGTGCGGCTTAATCCCACTTTGCACCCTGCAAATGTATCAATTTGGCACTTTGCACCCTCGAAAAAAATAAATCCCACTTTGCACCCTCAAAACATATATTGTATTTCACTTTGCACCCTGGATGAATTTCAAGCCAAAAGACAAGGGTATTTTCGCCACTCTCTTAAAAAAACAACACATATTCCCTCCAAAATATAATAATGTGACATATATGTAATATTAATAGTATAATTGAAAAATTATCCATTAAAATAACTCTGGAAAAAATCATTTTTAGGGCAGTTAAATGAATAATTTACTACTCTTAACTCGACCTAATGTAAAATATTATTCTAAATAATTATTTATATAACTTGAAATAAGAAAATATAATATCAATACGTAAATAAAACATAGTCTTGTTTTTACAGTAAAGTGGTGGAGTATAAGTAATTATATGGCGCCAAACGACCATCGAAAATACTTGTCACTCGAAAATTCATCAAAAAAAATTCCGACACGATATTTTTCGACGAAATGTTTCGGTCCCAAGCCGCGACAAATTTTACGTTTTTCTTGTAGTGAGCTAAAAATTTAACGTAGTTGGTTAAAATTATGTTCCATACGAAATATAATATATGAAGGTCTATGTAACAATATATATATATTAGAGCTTTGTGCATTTAAATAACATTAGGATCCCTAAACTCCAACATGGGCAAAAATATTATTTGATATCGTTCTTTTTAAATTTATATTTACAACATTGACATCTCATTTTTTTTTAATGTTTTTCTCGGAGTTGTTTTAATGGATAATTATCAATTTTACTCTTAACTGCACATGAATTAAAACATTAAAACCCTAAATTCAAATTTATATTAACATGTGACGTCTCAATTTTTTTATGTTTTTTTGGGAGTTATTTTAATGGGCAATTGTCAATTTACTCTTAATTGCACATGAATCTCACATTAGTACATTTTGGAGGAAATATATGTTGATTTTTTAATGGAGTGACAAAAATACCCCTGCTTTTTGGCCTAATATTCACCTAGGGTGCAAAGTGAAAGACAATATATGTTTTGAGGGTGCAAAGTGGGATTGATTTTTTTCGAGGGTGCAAAGTGCCAAACTGATGCATTTCTAGGGTGTAAAGTGGGATTAAGCCAAAATTGTGCTCCCATTTTTTTTCTTTCATTAATCAGAATTACTCTCCAACACATGATATTAATTGGGTTTACTAAGCTTTGATATAAATGTCATGCTTGGTAATGCTAATCCAAATATTTGACAAAAATAGTGCTCCCAATTTATTCTTTGAAGGATACCGGGGCGGATCCACTTGTATGTTTGATTTTTTGAAAGTTAATTATATGTTGGACTGTATATAATATAGGTATCTGTATAACTAAAATACCAATAATATAGGCTCAAAATTTCTTTTCATGTATAAGTTGGGCTGGGCCGAAGAACTTAATCTAAAGAATGACTAATTCCAGCTTAATATTGCCACGTAAGATTTGATTTTTTCCTTTTATTATATGCATTAAAAGATTAAAAGAATATTGTGTTCAACTTCGATAAGTTTTTAATAAAATATTTTTGTACCTTGAACTCATGTATTTACATCTATTTCGTAGTATTATTATTGTTGTGTGATTTTGAAGAAAAAAAAAATATTGAAAGGTTTATTTTAGTGCATTTCATTAATGTTTGATGTTCGAATTCTAGATTCGCTTCGCTCCTGATTGGGATAAAATGTTTGGCAGCTAGAGTTAAATCTAAAAGAATATTCATATAATCTTACATGGCTCCAATATTTTTTGTTTTGGATCTGTCCAGAGATTAAAATATATCCAACTCTCACTCGATCAATAATATTATAATGTTTGGTATTCTGAGAAAATATATGGTGTAAACACAACGGGAATTTAAAACAAAACAAAAAATGTGAATGAAGAGTATAATTTCACTCAACTTTTAATCTAAAAATATCAATCTCTATCTCTATCTCTATCTCTATCTCTACTATTATAAAAGTATGAATATTTTTTAACTTTCTTGTGAAGACTAAAATACTCCTATTTAAATTATAAAGTGATATTTAATTAAATGATAAATATATAAAAGAATAAAAGTAATTGAAGAGGTATAATTAGACATGAAGTCTTATTATATTTATCTTCTACATAAACTCCTAAAATTTATAAATTCTCTTTTACATGAATTTTTGTAATTTTAATCTTACGAAAATACTATTATTTTAAATAGCCCCTAGAATATATATACAAATTATTATATTTTAGCATCAATGTTTATTTAAGTAAGAAAATATTAATTTAAAGATTTAGTACAACATAAGTCACAACACCCTAAATATAAAAATTTAAAATGAAATTCTCTTAAATATCATTATGTTACAAAAAAAAAATTAAAATTGAATCGCAGCTTACTATGAAAGAATAAAAATTACTCATAAGTTAGCTAATCATGTAATTTTACTTTGGCTAGAATAGAAAATGTTGGATAAGGATGAAGATGAAAGCACTGAAGACAAATTGATAAGGGAGGTTTTGATGCATTCCAAAACTTCAAAATCTGCTAAGTATGGATTAACTTAGCTGATGGTCCCTTGTGAAGAATTTTTGACTAAGTAAAGAAGACATCAGATGAGTCAAAATTCAAGGTCCAAAGACTTGTGATCTGCTGAAGGAAAGACACCAGACTGAAGAAGATCAGCCGACTCAAATCAGATTTGTTCAAGTTTGAGATCAGCTTAGTTCGCCATCAGACTTGCACATCCGTCAGCCAAGTGGAAAGGATCATAAAGTCTTCCCAACGGTAATAAATGCCCCTGGGAGTAATAAATGCTGAAGTACAAGGTTATTAAAGACAAATGATTGAAGAAATGCTTCGCATCAACTGGGTGCATTTAATGCTGTCTGCAGAAAAGTACTGTTGATAGTACGGACAGACTGTAAAAGAGCCGTTCGCGGAAATTAAGGACCAGTACTCGAGGAATTTGAATCTTGTCTCTCTTCAACGGACATTTTTCAAACCTCAAGTATAAATAGCTGAAAGAGACGAAGAGAACAACAACAACACAATTTCTGAGAGAATTTTCGAAGCAGAACTCTTTAAGTCTCAAGAACAACTCACTCATCAGCTTAGTCATTTGTTGACGAAAAGCGAAGTTGAAGAACAAAGCTAAACACATCTTCTGAGTGAATTTGTAAAATTGAGTGTTGTGAGAAGTAAATATCCATCTTAGTGAGTGATATTACTTCAGAGAGTAGGATTTCTTTGTGATTTCTTACTGCGCACTTACGGCCTGTTCATTTGTTGTTATGCGTAAGCAGAGTGTACTGGTTACTTTGTGTTTCTAGTATAACCTAAGATCTAAGTGACTTGGAAGAGTGGATAAAGGATTTAAATCCATATAACCACTATAAAAATTGCTTGTGTTTTTGTTCATTGCTTTTAAACTTGCATATTTTCAGATTGCATAAAAACACTTTAAGTTAACTGTTTGAAAAGTTTTCTAAGAAAAGAAGTTTTGTAAAACTGGGGAACAAACTTTCAAACTGCTAAGATTACTTGTGAAAAACACTTTATAAATCCGCTGCAAGTACTCTAAGTATTAAAACTGATTTTGACAAAATCAGCTAAATAACTATCAGTTTAGTGGTCTACGAAGTTGTTCAAAGATTTGTTCGCGATCAGCCAAGGAACCTACTGTTGATAACAGCTTAGTCTGTTTAAGTTAACAAAGAGGTTTTAAAGTTAAAATTTGCAAAAAATTTAGAGGTCTATTCACCCCCCCCCCCCCTCTAGACCTCATCTGACAACTTGGGACCAACAGAAAATATGAAGAATATTCAATAATTTCAAGACATGCATAACATCTATGTAATTCTTTTCGTGAAAAACGGATGAAATTCTTGGAAATTGGTGAAATAGATATTGAAACATGTGAAACTAATGAAAATTCGGGTGAAATTGGTGAACACTGGCAAAGTTGATGAAAATGACAAAAAAAAAAAAAAACCTCTAAAATCGATGAAATTTCGTGAAAAAAAAAAGATGAAACCGGTGAAACGACAATAATAGTGAAAAGCAGGTGAAATCAGTGAAATTTGAATAAAGTCGACGAAAATGTGTCAAATCAATAAATTTGAGTGATATTGGTGAAAAGAACATGTGAAATCAGTGAAAAAAATGTGTGAAATAGTTGAAAAATAAGGTGAAACCGGTAGAAAATTAGTTTAAAACGGATAAAATAAGAGGACAAAATTATAAAAATGATAAAACAAGTTATAATTGATAAAAATGGGTAAAATGGTAAAAAAAAAATACTAAACTGGTAAAAATGAATAAAATTGGTTAAATCGGTGAAAATGAATTAAACTAAAAACTAATGAATTAAATAGGTAAAAACGGGTTAATTTACTTTATTTTATGGCATTTTGAATAACATGTGAGAAAAAATTAATATAGTTACATTTTTAAAAAATGTCAGAAATTATAAATGTTAATCATACTGTTTAGTGACATTTTAGTATTATTATGACATGGCATTTTATAATGTTACCTCATGTTATGATAATGACATTTAACTTTTAGCCACACCGCTACAAGGGCGGTTTGGAAAATGTTGTTACATATAAGATGTCACTAGAAAAGTGTCATATGTAGCGGTGTGGCTAAATATATCAATGTCACAATTGTAATTAAAAATAACATTATAAAATATCACTATAGGTTAAAAATGTCACTAATCAGGAAAATTAATATTTAAGGTTTGTGACATTTTTAAAAAATATGACTATATTAATATTTTGTGATATTTTCATTAAAATATCATCAAGCATGGTGAAACCATAAATCATATTTGTTGTAGTAATTTTATTCTAACTTACAAAAAATACCAATGAAATTAACTATACACGTACAACGTACGTGCATTTTCCTAATACTTTATAAAGGAAATATCATAAAAAAAAAAAAAAAAAAAAAAAAAAAAAAAAAAAAAATTATTAAGGGAATCTGGATTAAGAACTACAACGATTGCATACAGTAACTTTTTCTTTTTTCTTTTTGGAGATAGCATACAGTACCTTTCTTTTTGATTTTCTGAGCCCATTTTCTTTTCCAACAAGTCTTGTAGCCCACAAGCCGGTTCACTGGAAAAAAGGTTTACTGTTTATACTTACTTTTTGAATAGATTTTGAATAAATAAAATTTACCGATAAAAATATTATAAAAACTTTCATTTTTCACTAGTATTTTCCAGTTTAATTTGAATGAGAAATTACATATTTCCCAAACAAATGGATGAGATTGGTGATCTTTTAGTGTAATTAGTGAAAAAATGGGTTAAGCGAGTGATATCGGCAAAACACACGAGCTATAGATAAAGAAAAGGAGTGTGATATCGACAAGAGAATGAAAAATGAATGAAATATGAGTGAGAATGGTGAGATATCTGGAAAAAAAATTGAGTGAAATTGGTGAAATCGGATGAGATCGATGAAAATATATGAAATAGGTGCAAAAATAAATGAAATAAATGAAAACGGGTGAAATCGATGAAAAATGGTGAACTCGGTGAAAAAATGTATGAAATTGATGAAAACAAGGATATGATCGGAATAATGTTTTAAAAAGGGAAAGAATTGGGCCAAATTAGTGAAAAGTGCTTTTAAAAACGAGGGAATGAGATGAAGAACAAGTTAAACTTGCTAAATGGGCGAAATTGGTTTCAAAGTAGTTATGTCGGAAAAAAGGGGTTAAATTGACAAAAAAAAAATTGTGAAATTAATTTAACCAGGTCAAACAGGTAAAATGAATGAAATCGAATCGATGAAAAATGAGCTAAACTTGCATAAGACGGGTGAAAGTGGTGATAAAATAGGTTGGAGAGGCAAACACGAGTAATACTGATGAAATATAGGATAAAACGACTCAAATGTGTGCAATTGATGAAATCGATGAATATCAAGGTTGTTTTAATAAATGTTGAGTTTTTGGTAATTTACACCCCGGAAATACAATTCATTTGAGACTTTCCACCTTAGTGTGTTTTAGTGGAAATTTTGTTGGTGGAAGGATATAATAGTAATTTTTAATATAGATTTTGACACTTTGCACCCTAAAAATATAGAATATTGGCACTTTGAATCCTGAAAATATAAAATTTTGGCACATCTCACCCCAAAATCCAATTCAGAATTATAGTTGAGGATTTAAGATACTCCTAACCACATTAACCTAACAATGAAAATCCCTTAGGCGATGAGGCCTTAGCCAAGTGGTTAAGGATGAGGTTCCATGACCTTCTGATCATGGGTCCAACTCCCATAAATGTGGGTATTTTCTCTAGTTTCATACTAGTCATTATCTAGTTTAATACTAGTAATTAGTTCACTTTGATATCTTTGTAATAGGTCGATTCGATATAATGTTCGATGTAACAATGTATTCACCATCTAAAAAAAAAAGAAAAAATCCCTCACAAAATTACTTATCCAAATAAGAAGTTTAATATATATATATATATATATATATATATAGAATTTCCAACTTCTGATCATGGATCAAAGTTTCGTTTCGTAGGTGAGTTTCGGGTATCCAAAAATTGGAAACGTTTCGGAAACGTTGCGGAAACGCTAGGAAAAATTACAAAAACCTGGAAACACACAAATAGTTATAAAAAAATACATAAAAATCATGTTCTTATTTCTAAAGCATAATTTAACTTGAAATATAAGTGTAAAATGAATGCAAACAATTATTAGTAATGTCCTTTTCAAATCTTGCAAATCTTGCAAACCAGCATTACCAAACAAGAAGGAGTCCTTGTTAATAATTAAAAAAGTTGCATCACAACTAAACAATGAAAATACAGTTGAATATCCTAGATGAAATCTATAAACTATAATCAAAATAACCGTACCTCAAAAACTAACAAAAGTTAATATAGAATTAAAACATAGCTTAGTTAAAGTTCATGATATTAAAGTACTAATAGTTCAAAAATAAAATTAGGGATGAAGAGGTTTGAGATTGTTGTACTTTGTATTGAAGATTTGGAAGGCATAATTTCGAAAAATTGTAGGTAAGTCAATATTTTTGAGATATATTTTCCTTCTTTCAAGAGATTTCTTCCAAAATTCTGGATTTAAAAAAAAATTGGAACTTTTTTTTTCAAAGAAGGCAACGACTATTTTCGGAAATTGAAGGAAACTTTGCAAGTTTCCATAGTTTCGGTGGAAAACTCGGAAAAATTGTGGGTTTCGAAGGAAACCTTGTAATTTCGAAAATACATTAAGGAATCGTTTCGGTTCCTTGAAAAACCGAAACGTTTCGGATTTTTCCTAGGAAAAATAGGAAATTTTGATCCATGCTTCTGATTTTTATTTATTTTTGAGAATCAAGAATGATTTCATTCAAATTGACAATTCAGAGGAGTCGATGTTCATAATAGGATTTGGCAATACATCAGAAGAAAAAAGGGGCATTAGAAAACAATCTAGAAATTTCGTGCGCCACTCGATTCCCTTCTCTGTCGACATGTTATGCTTGAAAGTAGGAGAAATCCAGAGTCAATATTTGGAAAATTCTACTAAAGACGCGAGATTACAAGAAAAACCAAATCTTAACATGTGATCATCTCACTAATGTGGTGGTAATGTACAATAATCTTTAAAAAAAGCCAGATCAACATAAACCTAAAAGAGAAGAAAAAGTATAAACCTAAAGGTCAGATCCATGAAACATCACAAGAAAAAACTCAATACATGACCCAATCTTTTAATTCCCTCAATCTTGGACGTTTCTACATAACTCTAGCCACATTAAATTTGTTCAATACAAAAGCAGACACATCCTGCCAGGAATGAAAACTAAGTCTCTATACACTCTTCATTCCCTCCACACACAACCCATCTCTTTTAAATTTTCTTCTATCTGTTTATTTATTGGCTTCTTCCAACTACCACATCTCTTAGATACTTTTATCAAATACAAAAAGACAAATCCATAAAGGGAACTATCAATATATCTTTCTCATAAGTCATAAACTACAAGCCAAGAATCTAAGAATTCCATGAAGGTGAGTTCTAAGAAGCTAAGCAAGACAATAGGAAAGTGGAAAAGAAAGGCTCATTTTGTTGTGTACTCGAAGGATAACAAAAGATTTCATGTACCATTGTGCTATTTAAACCATCCCATTTTCAGAGTGTTGTTAGAGATGGCTGAAGAGGAGTATGGATTTACGGTACACGGCCCTTTACGTGTTCCTTTAGAGAAAGAATTAGTTGAGTACATATTTTGTTTACTGAAGAAGAAATCTGCTGATGAAGCACAGAAGGCTGTCTTGTCTATTGCGATGAACAGAAGGGCTACGTTACAGGATAGCAATCGAGGTTTGATGTTTACTCCAGTTTTATCATCATGTGGTTGATGATTAAAGTTACGTTTTTCAAAGTCATGGTAGCAAGTAGAAAGGCAACATTAATACCTTGTATATTGAGCTTAGAATTTAATGATGCTTTTGATCATCTTAGAGGTTGTTTAAGATTTTGTTGAATGAATCTCAAGTACATTTTTGTCCATATCATATCTGATCTTCTCAATTTATACACTAATATCGAAAAAGCAGAATTTAGAATAAGAAATGCAGATGGTTGATCTTTAGTCTCAAATAACACTCTCATGCACCAATACGCATATAATTATCACATGTCCGAACTATAATCTTCATAGGACAGCAACAAATTGAAGTGGTTCATTTTCCTAACTGTTCCTGTAATTGTTGCCTCATTTAACTAAGTTCTCTACTATTCCATGCTTGCTGCCTAACAAGTTGCAAATTCTATTATTTCATTCTTAATGACATAATAAATATTCTAACTATGAGGTAGTTATCAAATAAATCTGTAGAGTATAATAGCATTGCAATTTGCGGAGACCAAAAACTTGTAGAACTTTTGTATACAATGATATTGATAAAATTATATTACTTTGTGCGTCTACAAATCAAGTCAAACCTTGCAACGGAAGAAAAGAATGATAAACTACACATAAATAAATTAAACTAAGCCCCAACCGAGTAACCCCTTAATACAAAATGATCTTGTTCTATATTCGATATGATATTTATCTTAATTCTCAAAATCCTCATTACCCCGAAAAGAGGACTTGTTGAAACTTACAGTTTTACATTTTGGAGACAACAAGCTTTATCAGATCCTTTCTAAGTATCTTGCCTGAAGGATTCTTGGGAATGGAGGACACGAATGCAACTCGTCGAATTCTCTTGTATGTAGCCACCTATAATATGCATACAGTTGTTAATTTTTTTTTTTATCCTTTTAGTATATATTGTTAGTAAAACAAGATACCTAAAGCGCTAAGTCGAAGTTCACCTGTTTAGCTATAAAGTCCATGACTCCACTCTCAGATAATGTACTTCCTGATTTTCTTACAACATATGCCATGGGAAATTGACCAACATCTTTATCCGGGAATCTAAAACATAACAACAACAATTATTTTCTTTAAATTAGTTATACAGTATTTTACTAAGTTTAGCTTGCAGAATCAGCTTGCAAGTGTCACAACGGAAAACTTACGGTATAACAGCAGCATCAGATATTTCCGGGTGAGTGAGTAACAAAGCTTCCAGTTCTGCTGGAGGAACCTGGAAAACCAATTAAGCAGCTACAAATTAGATTCCGGGTCGGATGCTATTTAAATTTTAGTATATGAAAACTTTTTTTGTCCCTTTGGCTTTGTTTTCTTTCTGTACTTTCTAAACATCATGATGAATGAAAATGAATCAGGATTAGTGTTAAATTTACCTGATAGCCTTTGCACTTGATTAGTTCCTTTAATCTGTCAACTACAAAAATAAATCCATCATCATCAATGTAGCATAAATCTCCAGTTCTTAACCACCCATCTGAATCCATAGTTGATGCTGTTGCTTCTTCGTTGAAAAAATAACCTGCAATACCATCAAATTTTAAATTTAAGAGTGTACGCATGAGGGTTATGAAGTTGTTGTTTACAGGAATCGAACCCAGTATTTATACAAGACTAAAGTCGGCTACCAGCTAACTAACCTATAAGCGTAAACACGCTGCTAATATATACAAGGAAAGAAAAATAAAAATAGAAAATAAATTATGTACTGTTTGGTTGCCGGGAAAGTGAGGGAAATGAAGTTTTTTTTCTCTCATTGTTGTTTGGATAGCAGGAAATGAAGTTTTTTTTTTCCTTCAACTTTCCTGCCGGAAAATTTTGTGAAGAAAAAATTTTCCCTCCAATTTGATGGGGAAATCTTGGGAAAATCCTGGAAATTTTTTTAAGTGAATTGCAAAACTCCCCTTGTACTTTGTCTAACTATCATAATTCTCCATTTGTGATTTTTTTTCTATGAAAAGCCCCTTTGTGCTTATTTATTATTAGCAAAAAAGTACCCTCTCAAGTCATTATAACAATTATACCACCACAAAATGACGCAAAAGCACCCATTTTACCTAAAATATTATCAGTAACCCCTGTTAACTTTAAAAATTGACGATAACCCCTTGTTAATTTTGAAAATTGATATAAATTAGGTCGCTAAAAAATATACAATAGCGTCAAATTAATCTATATATTATAGTTAATATAATGAAAACATTATTATTCATACAATATTTTATCAACAAAGAAAACGTAAATCCT
Source organism: Penstemon barbatus (assembly GCA_003313485.2). Taxonomy (NCBI): domain Eukaryota; kingdom Viridiplantae; phylum Streptophyta; class Magnoliopsida; order Lamiales; family Plantaginaceae; genus Penstemon; species Penstemon barbatus. The sequence continues at coordinate 15,431,522 of CM064878.1, forward strand.
ATCTTGAAATAAAAAAATACAAATAACAAAAGACAATATCAACTAATTTTTACATAAATCTCAACCAAAGAATTTTTTTTTTTTTTAGATATATGAAAATCTATCATATATCTACATGGATAGATAAACATTCCCGAGTATATTCTGTTATTCTAACTCTTTTTATTTGATTCAATTACTCAATTTGTACTTTTTATTTTCTAGGGATTAATTTGATAACTTTTATTTTGCAATCACTTTTAATATATTTTATAATTTTGAAAGTATTCATAATCAAACAAAAATATTATATTTCAAAAATTTCTTGACAACCAAACATCTGCAAGAAAATAATTTTCCTGACAACCAAACATGCAGAGAAAAATGACTTTCCTTTCCTTTTCCTTTTCTTTCATTCCCTTTTCATTTCCCTACAATTTTCCCTCACTTTCTTGACAACCAAACAAGCTATTAAAATAGTCAGGAAAATAGAAATCCCTAATTTCCTTACAGTCCATGAATCATTCAATTCCTCCAATACATCATTCTTCATTCCCTTAATTCTCATATAGTCAACACATGTCATTGTTTGTGCTGTTGTGCAGTTAAGTGCTTCAAAAGCCCCAACTTGCAGAATTACCGATAGACGATCGTTTGCTGCTTGCGTTAGGTGAATGCCATCCCAATAGATGTATTGGTTTGGATCGGAGCAAATAGACGCCTTAGGGCTTCCACAGAATCTCGAACTGTCATAGTTATATTTTCCACCAGCTCCACAACAAGATTTCAGAGCAGCACTCTTGTTAGGGCCTATTTTACATAATCAGAAATTAATGGTGACAAATATAATTTCATCAATTTTAATTTTACGTGTTCTAATTAAAACAAAAACAAAAATAAAAAATCGACCATGTCAAAAATAATAAATAAACACTTGCCTGAAGTGACTTCTTGAAGAAGCGTTTGGAAGGCATCGTAGAAGTTGGCATAAAATATAGTTATATTAGGAAATTCAATTCTAAGATTGGCGATAGAGTTTTGGAGATCCTTATTTTTGTACACAATAACATCATTGACCTTCTTCAAACATCCTAGACTGTCATAGTCTGCAGGCATTTTGCTACCTAACTCGGTAAGTATAAATGGATAGCATCCGATAGGAACATTTCCAGGGAGTATAACTCAAGTGGCGCCCATCCCAATCACCTCCTATATATAAAAACATGCGATTAGAAAATAACTGAGTGAATAGCAAATTAACTCCATGTGTTATTCTAAATAGGCAATTTAACTCCCTGTGATAAATAAAAGGGCAAAATACCTCCCTGTGATATTCTAAATAGGCAATTTAACTCCATGTGATAAGAAAAAGGGCAAAATGCCTCCCTGTGTTTTTATAAAAGAAGCACATTGCCTCCCTCTAAATTGCTCATTTATTCATATCACAGGGAGATAAATTGCTCATTATTTCATTTCATTGGGAGGTAAATTGCCTATTTTTATATCACAAGGAGGTAAATTGCTCATTATTCATTTCACAGTGAGTTAAATTGCCTATTTTTATTTCACAGGGAGGTAAATTGCTTATTAGACATATCACAGGGAGTTAACTTGCAAAAAACCCGAAATAATTTATCGAGTATTGAAATATGAACTTTGATTTACTAATGAAACCTTATATTTTAAAACTTATAAATTAATCATGAGAAAAAGATTAAATTGTGTAAGCTCAATACTCTTGCAGCACTGATTAGAGCCCTCGTTACTGCCTTCACATATCCCCTAACTTCTTGAATGGATTTTCCCTGAAGTAGTGGAAATGTGATGTCATTTGCTTCGACATCGCCAAACAAGAAAAGAGAATCCGCAACTTTATCGGCACAATCTGATCATTTACAAAAATAAAATCATGAATTTAATTAATTAATACCATACAATAATATGTATGTACTAATTGTGTGATATTGATCATTGTTATAACAAATTAAACCTTCCTGCGTTGTGCAAATAGAGTCAATGTGTCTCTTAAACCAACTCATTTGAATACTAAGAGACTGAGCATATGGTGGAATTTTAACGCCTATTTCCGTAAAAAAACTACGATCAAGTACCGGACTGTTGGCCACCGCAAAGATGATTGCATTGTTAGAAGACGCATTCCCACCCAAATAAGGCGTAAGCACCGGAAAGCCCATGGCAGTAGCTGCAAATTTATCATATAGATTTCTTATTATTCATGTTAAATTCACCAAAAATAAAGATAAAAAGACATAATTAATACATTCAATTAATGTTAAATATGGCATACATGCATATGATATTTAATTAATATATATATATATATATATATATATATATATATATATATATACCTCCAACATCTATGTCCAAAAGACCGTCGCCCCAACGACCAGTGGGATTGCCAGGATAAGTTATACCATAAGGCAAACTAGCGGCAGGGAGACGAGGCCCGTTTGGGCGAATTGCAATGGCATTACCATTATCAAAGACTCCATCTCCCAAATGGTATAAAAAGTCAAAAGGGCACACAGTACTCTGTGATGAAACTGAACCAACTAGGACAAAAACAAGAAGGCATATGGTTTTCAGTGAGGAGGAGCTAGTAATAGTATAACCCATGATTTTTTTCCTTTTTGTTTTACGTTTAACTCATGGTTGTGTAACTATTTATAGGCGCAAAATGAAGAACCAATTTGTTGAACAAACAATTTTTAATTTGCAAGAAACAAAATAATAAATTAGATCAACTTGTAATTTAGCAGCCATGTGAAGTTCGAACGAGGTTCAGAGGTTAGGTTGGTGAAGACAAAACTCAATTAGAGATAATTAATTCAAACAACTTGTGTCATGACCTGATCGAGGTATTTTTCTAAAATGCAAATGTATTTTATTCTTCCTAATTTGACAATCAATATAAGTGGTATTTTATTCATAATCAATATAGGGGAGCTTTAATTTGTGCAGGTTTAATTTTCAATAACAAATGAGAAAATCGTTCAGTTTTTTCAATTTTTTGAGTGAATAAGATTGTTTTGGCATTTATATTATGGGGTATAATTGTCACTTTACCTGTTAATTAATACGAAAGCTCGCACGTACAGCAGTGAAGCATGCAACGGCCTATGAAAGGGTTAAATGGTAAGAAGAAAGAATATTTTTCATTTTCCTAATAAAAATGACATACGTTTTGTTTACACAAAGCACAATGGGGTGTGAATTTCACTTGGTTATATAAATTTATCGTACATAAACTAGGATTAATGACATGATGTTAAATTACAAAAACCTCCATGAGGCTTCAATTGAAAGCGGAGACTTTTGTAACCAAAAAAAAAAAAAAAAGACGGAGACTTTGAGTTTGATCAATCATTATCACATGCACATAGATCAACTTGTGAGTATATTGTTTTATATTTTAAGAAAAATTATTGATATAAAGACTAAGTATTTGAAATTAATAATTTCAATATATTATTTAATAAAAAATATAACCAAATTAAATAACGAATAAACTCATTTCTAATTGTTATTTATATTCAAGAATATTATTAAAAATCATTTTGCTTATTTAATTTAAAAGGTCACTGGTTTGAATTTTCTGATTCATTATAATTAGAGCCAATGGATCCATTTTTTGGGGACTGATTCATTTTGAGGTTTTTTTCATTATTTGTATTTCAGCAAATTAATTTTACATTTTTTTAAAATGAAATTACCATTTAAAGAAGAATGAGGTGTAAGATCGATATTGTATACATTATGTTTGCTTATTTTAACAATATCAAAATCTGAGTGAAGATTTCAGTAATTTTACCTGAACACAAGGAAGGTGAATGTGATTGTATCTATATATGTTGCACATATACTCTAAACACCATGGAGTATCGAAACCACTAAATTAATTCATAAATGAATTCCAACAACCTTTTACTGTTTAATCTTAATTTCCTGACAACAGAATGTACAGTATTGTTCTAAGCCTGTTTAATAAACACTTTAGTGGCAATTTTGTTGGAAAAAAAAACTTTAATGGCAAATAATCATTATGATATTCATAATATTCAATTTACTTTCCTGTAATTTGAAAATGAGCAATTTGTCCCCTGTAATCATATAAAAGTTTCACACACCCTAATAATTTTAATGTAGTGTTTTTAAAACAAGAAAAAAAAAATGATATTGTATTGAATACATCGTAGGGCGCGTACCAAACACGTCCGAGATGCATAAGTGCATGTATTACTATAAATACTTTATAGATTGTGTATATTAATTATCTAAGTTATCTTGATGAAACACTTCAAAAAATTTAAGAAATCAAAGACTTTGCATATGGAGTTCATAATATTGATTTAATTAAACACTTAAATCAAAGAGAGGATAGCTCAATTCAAAATAGTATAAAACTAAGTATACATTACATAATTTTTATTATAAAATTTTAAAACAATGACTTTCTGTAAATATACATTTACGTATATAATACGTATTGTATTATATAAATTTTGAAATTTAAGTTTCATGGCTACCCTACCTCAGAGGGATTTTTTTAGGGTGTGGACATGTGAGTTACACCCTCACATATGAGAAGCCTCATCATGTCATTTATTTGGTTCAGATTGATCTGAATCGTTGATTAGGTAACTTTGTCAAATTTAAATTGTAACTATTGACTTTAATTAAATTATAATATACCTAATTTACCCTCGGCTATTATATAAAATGACAACTTTACCCTCAATCTTATTAATTGACTTTGACAATTTTGTAAGTTGACTCCTATGTTCCGCGATTTTACGAATTGAATTATTTTGCTTCTAAAAAATATAAAAAAAACCTCCTTTCATATAAAAAGACCGCTTTACCCGCAATTTTGATAATATTAAATTATAATATACCTAATTTACCCTCGGCTATTATATAAAATGACAACTTTACCCTCAATCTTATTAATTGACTTTGACAATTTTGTAAGTTGACTCCTATGTTCCGCGATTTTACGAATTGAATTATTTTGCTTCTAAAAAATATAAAAAAAACCTCCTTTCATATAAAAAGACCGCTTTACCCGCAATTTTGATAATAATTGACTTTGATAATTTTGCAAATTGACCCTTATATTTGCATTTTACGAATTGAATTATTTTGCTTCTAAAAAAATAAAAATAAACGCCTCTCATATAAAAAAGACCGATTTACCCCCAATTTTGATAATAATTGACTGACAATTTTGCAAATTGACCCCTATATTTTGCGATTTTACTAATTGAATTATTTTGCCTCTAAAAAAATAAAAATAAACGCCTCTCATTTAAAAAATACCACTTTACCCCCAATTTTGATAATAATTGACTTTGAAAATTTTACAAATTGACCCCTATATTTTGCAAAACATTTTTATAGGTTGAAATTAACTGTAAGCGCGAATAATGCTCCTTAACAAATTATTGATGTTGTATAGGTCATGAATCATGGGCCGTGACAGATAAGTAATTAGTAATTAATTGATTAAATAATTTTTAATTATTATTCATGACAGATAACTAATTTATTAAATAATTATAGTTCATAATTATCACTGATTTGACCAACAATTGTTAACTCCATAATTGTGTTTTCCCATGCTGCCCGTTGACAAAATCCATGGGCCTGTTTGTTTGGCGTTCCCAAAAAAATTTTGTATTAGGAAAATGCCAAACAAACATGTTTTCTATTTTCTGAAATAAATTTTTCATATCTCAATTTTCTCAAACTACTTTTTCAAAATCCAAACAAATAACAATTTTCTTATCACTAAACAAAACATATACAAATTATACTCTGATTTGACATAAAGTAAAATATCTCTTACATAATTTATCTCAACAAACATGATTTGACATAAAGTCTTACCAGTATTTTTAAAACCGGACCGGTCATTGAAACGGAAGTCTTACTGGTTACTGGTTCGATCGGTATAACCGGTGTGACTTTATTATTATTTAATATTTATATATATATATATATATATATATATATATATATATATATATATATATATATATATATATATTTTTCGATTATCTAAAATACAATTATAATTCAAGAAATTATCATTCTTTGTCAATATAATTTTTTATTGTTTCATGCAAATAATTAAATTGTCTTAATAATTAAGATCAAAATAATCAAATATTTTTTAATAATTGTTTATATATATAAACGTGTGATGTAGATATATGAAGATATATTGTATATCTACATGGATAGGTAAACATTCCCGAGTATATTCTGTTATTCTAACTCTTTTTATTTGATTCAATTACTCGATTTGTACTTTTTATTTTCTAGGGATTTATTTGATAACTTTTATTTTGCAATCACTTTTAAGATATTTTATAATTTTGAAAGTATTCATAATCAAACAAAAATATTATATTTTAAAATTTTCTTGACAACCAAACATGCAGAGGAAAATGACTTTATTTTCCTTTCCTTTCATTTCCCTACAATTTTTCCTCACTTTCTTGACAACCAAACAAGCTATTAAAATAGTCAGGGAAATAGAAATTCCTAATTTCCTAAATTACCAAATCATTTCATCTTGCTGCGTCCCCGTCCTTACAATCCATGAATCATTCAATTCCTCCAATACATCATTCTTCATTCCCTTAATTCTCAGATAGTCAACAGATGTCATTGTTTGTGCCCTTGTGCAATTGAGCGCTTCAAAAGTACCCACTTGCAGAATTACCGATAGACGATCGTTTGCTGCTTGCGTTAGGTGAATGTCATCCCAATAGATGTATTGGTTTGGATCGGAGCAAATAGACGCCTTAAGGCTTCCACAAAATCTCGAACTGTCATAGTTATATTTTCCACCAGCTCCACAACAAGATTTCAGAGCTACACTCTTGTTAGGGCCTATTATACATAATCAGAAATTAATGGTGACATATATAATTTCTTCAATTTTAATTTTACGTGTTCTAATTAAAACAAAAACAAAATAAAAAATCGACCATGTCAAAAATAATAAATAAACACTTTCCTGAAGTGATTTCCTGAAGAAGTGTTTGGAAGGCATCGTAGAAGTTGGCATAAAATATAGTTGTATTAGGAAATTCAATTCTAAGATTCGCGATAGAGTTTTGGAGATCATTATTTTTATACACAATAAGATCATTGACCTTCTGCAAACATCCTAGACTGTCATAGTTTGCTGGGCTTTTGCTACCTAACTCGGTAAGTATAAATTATTGATGCTGAATAGGTCATGAATCATGGGCCATGACGGATAAGTAATTAGTAATTAATTGATTAGATAATTTTTAATTATTATTCATGACACATAACTAATTAATTAAATAATTATAGTTCATAATTATCACTGATTTGACCAATAATTGTTTACTCCATAATTTTTTTTCCCATGCTGCCCGTTGACAAAATCCATGGGCCCATAATTTTTTGTATTTGGGAAATGCCAAACAAACTTGTTTTCTATTTTCTGAAATATATTTTTTATTTTTCAATTTTTTCAAACTACTTTCTCAAAATCCAAACAAACAAAAATTTTCTTACAATCCATGAATCATTCAATTCCTCCAATACATCATTCTTCATTCCCTTAATTCTCAGATAGTCAACAGACGTCATTGTTTGTGCCCTTGTGCAGTTGAGCGCTTCAAAAGCACCAACTTGCAGAATTACCGATAAACGATCGTTTGCTGCTTGCGTTAGGTGAATGCCATCCCTATAGATGTATTGGTTTGGATCGAAGCAAATAGACGCCTTATGGCTTCCACAAAATCTCGAACTGTCATAGTTATATTTTCCACCAGCTCCACAGCAAGATTTCAGAGCAACACTCTTGTTAGGGCCTATTATACATAATCAGAAATTAATGGTGACATATATAATTTCTTCAATTTTAATTTTACGTATTCTAATTAAAACAAAAACAAAAATAAAAAATCGACCATGTCAAAAATAATAAATAAACACTTGCCTGAAGTGACTTCTTGAAGAAGTGTTTGGAAGGCATCATAGAAGTTGGCATAAAATATAGTTGTATTAGGAAATTTAATTCTAAGATTCGCGATATAGTTTTGGAGATCATTATTTTTGCACACAATAAGATCATTGACCTTCTGCAAACATCATAGACTGTCATAGTCTGCAGGGCTTTTGCTACCTAACTCGGTAAGTATAAATGGATATATAGCATCCGATAGGAATATTTCCAGGGAGTATAACTCGAGTGGCGCCAATCCCAATCACCTCCTATAAAAATGCGATTAGAAAATAATTTATCGAGTATTGAAATATGAACTTTGATTTACTAATGAAACCCTATATTTTAAAACTTATAAATTAATCATGGGAAAAAGATTAAATTATGTTAGCTCAATACTCTTGCGGCGCTGAGTTGAGCCCTCGTTATTGCCGTCACATATTCCCTAACTTCTTGAATGGATTTTCCCTAAAGTAGTGGAAATGTGATGTCGTTTGCTTCGACATCGCCAAACAAGAAAGGAGAATTCGCAACTTTATCGGCACAATCTGATCATTTACAAAAATAAAATCATGAATTTAATTAATTAATATCATACAATAATATGTATGTACTAATTGTGTGAGATTGATCATTGTTATAACAAATTAAACCTTCCTGCGTTGTGCAGATAGAGTCGATGTGTCTCTTAAACCAACTCATTTGAATACTTCTAACGCCTATTTCCGTAAAAAAACTACGATCTAGTACCGGACTGTTGGCCACCGCAAAGATGATTGCGTTGTTGGAAGACGCATTCCCACCCAAATAAGGGGTAAGCACCGGAAAGCCCATGGCAGTAGCTGCAAATTTATCATATAGATTTCTTATTATTCATGTTATGTTCACCAAAAATCAAGATAACAAGACATAATTAATACATGCAATTAATTATGTTAAATATGGCATGCATGTATATATATATATATATATATATATATATATATATATATATATATATACCTCCAACATCTATGTCCAAAAGTCCGTCGCACCAACGACCAGTGGAATTGCCAGGAAAAGTTATACCATAAGGCAAACTAGCGGCGGGGAGAAGAGGCCCGAATGCAAATGGTTTTGAGTGAGGAGGAGCTAGTATAACCCATGATTTTTTTTCTTTTTGTTGTACGTTTAACTCATGGTTGTGTAACTATTTATAGGCGCAAAATGAAGAACCAATTTGTTGAACAAACAATTTTTAATTTGCAAGAAACAAAATAATAAATTAGATCAACTTGTAATTTAGCAGCCATGTGAAGTTCGAACGAGGTTCAGAGGTTAGGTTGGTGAAGACAAAACTCAATTAGAGATAATTAATTCAAACAACTTGTGTCATGACATGATCGAGGAGAAATTATTTAGTGTAAACACTGCACCACGTCATCATGTACACGTGGTGCAACTTACCAATACGCTTGAGACATGTAATAATCCACACCATCTATGTTCTGACAATGTGAACACAATTTTTTTAATTCCTATTTTTTGGGAACATGGCTAGAATATGGGATGATGTGAATTATCACTCCACATGTCCCAAGTGTATTGGTGGGCTGCACCACGTGTACTTGATGACGTGGTGCAGCGGTTGTACTAAAAAATCTCTCCTGATCGAGGTATTTTTCTAAAATGCAAATGTATTTGATAAATAAAATATAACCAAATTAAATAATAAATAAACTCATTTCTAATTGTTATTTAAATTCAAGAATATTATTAAAAACATTTTGCTTATTTAATTTAAAAGGTTACTGGTTTGAATTTTCTGATTCATTATAATTAGAGCCATTAATGGATCCATTTTTTTGGGACTGATTCATTTTGAGGTTTTTTTCATTATTTGTATTCCAGTAAATTAATTTTACATTTTCTTTGAAGGATACAGGGGCGGATCCACTTGCATGTTGATTTTTGAAAGTTAATTATATTGGACTGTATATGATATAGGTATCTGTATTATTACTAAAATTCAATAATATAGACTCAAAATCTCTTTTCATGTATCTAAGGGATGACTAATTCCAACTTAATATTGCCACGTAAGATTTGATCTTTTCCATCAGTAATACATCAGTAATTCCAACTAACTACTAATATAATACGGAGTAATACATTTACTAATTTATTTGTTTATCTTATTTAATTTTATTATTCATATACTATATGTGATGGATTAGTGATTGAGAAACAATTATAGAAAACCAATTGCTATGGATTCATTTTTGATAAAAAAAAATGTTGAAACTTAGATCCTAATTTTGCAAAATCAAGTTCTGGACTGAATGTGATTTTATTGTAGATGAATTTAATTATATTTATTAAAAGAATGTTGTGTTCAACTTCGATAAGTTTTTAATAAAATATTTTTAATTTGTACCTTGAACTCATGTATTTACATCTATTTAGTAGTATTATTATTGTTGTGTGATTTTGAAGAAGAAAAAATATTGAATGGCTTATTTTAGTGCATTTCATTCATGTTAAGCTCTAATCACTGATGTTCGAATTCTAGATTCCCTCCTGATTGGATAAAATGTTAAAATCTTAAAAAAATATTCATATAATTTTACATGGGCTCCAATATGTTATGTTCTGGATCTGTCCAGAGGTTAAAATATATCCAACTCTCACTCGATCAATAATATAATCATCTAATCCCGGCGGCACTTATGGACTTATCCGTTTAGTGGGGATGTAATTCGTGTAGTGGGGATGTAATGTAAGATCATGTAACGTGGTGATATAATTATTTATTTTCTTCTTAATAACATATGATAGAGATAGTATCATCAAGTATGTAATGTATTACTTCTATTATAATGGAGAGAATTGCACTTTTGGTACACAGCTATAGGCCAATTCCTACTTTTGGTACACAACTTTATGTGTCCAACACATTTGGTACACCTCTTTAACAAAGTTCGACACATTTGGTACAACCGTTAAATAAATTGCAAAATCACCGTTAATTCCGTTAGTTCGACACATTTGGTACACATCTTTTACAAAATTGATAAACTTGATAAACTTTTATAAAAATTATCATATGTATTTATTATATCATATTTATATAATGATAAAAAAATATGTATTTATTATTTATATGACATGTAAAATATAATAAACTATATAATGTCATTTATAGTTTAATACTGGAAGAAGAATAAAATATAATAAACAAGTTTATCAAGTTTCAATTTTTAAAATTTGTTTATAAAAATAGTTTATTATTTATAAAAATTATTAAAAAATATGTCTTCATTATTTATATGACATGTAAAATATAATAAATTATATAATGTCATTTATAGTTTAATATTGGAAGAAGAATAAAATATAATATAAAAGTTTATCAAGTTCCAATTTTTTAAAATTATTTATAAAAATAATTTATTATTTTTATAGTTTATTATTTATAAAAATTATTAAAAAATATGTATTTATTATTTATATGACATGTAAAATATAATAAACTATATAATGTCATTTATAGTTTAATATTGCAAGAAGAATAAAACATAATAAACAAGTTACTTTAATTTATCATATTTATAAAAATTATTAAAAAATATGTATGTTGCACAAAATATATGGTGTAAAAACAACGGCAAAAGAATGAGTTAAGCGAGTGACATCGATAAAACACAGAAGCTACAGTTAAAAACAAAGTGTGAAATCGACAAGAGAATGGAAAATTGATGAAATATGAGTGAGATTGTGAGAAATCTGTAAAAAAAAAAGATAAGAGTGAAATAGGTGAAAGTTGATGAGATCGATGAAAACATGTGAAATAGGTGCAAAAATAAATGAAATCAATGAAAAGGGTGAAATCGATGAAAAATGGTGACCTCGACGAAGGAATGTATGAAATCGGTGAAAACAAGGATATGACTGGAATAATGTTTTAAAACAGGAAAGAATTTGATCAAATTTAGTGAAAAATGCTGTAAAAAATGAGGGAATGAGATGAAGAACATGTTAAACTTGCTAAAATGCGTGAAATTGGTTTCAAACTAGTTATGTCCGAAAAAAGGGGTTTAATTGACCAAAAAAAAATGGTGAAATTAATTTAATCAGGTCAAACAGGTAAAATGGATGAAATCGATGAAATAATAATTAAATCAACAAATAAATATGTGAAATCAAAGAAAAATAAGCTAAACTAGTGGTGATAAAATAGGTTGGAGAGGCAAACACGTGTAATACTGATGAAATATATATAGGATAAAAATACTCAAATGTGTGCAATTGATGATATCGATGAATATCAAGGTTGTTTTAATAAATGATGAGTATTTTGATATTTTGCACCGCGAAAATATAATTCATTTGAGACTTTCCATCTTAGTGTATTTTAGTGGAAATTTTGTTGGTGGAAGGATATAATAGTAATTTTAATATAGATTTTGACACTTAGAACCCTAAAAAAATAGAATGTTGGCACTTTGAATCTTGAAAATTTAAAATTTTGGCACATCTCACCCCAATTTAAAAACTTTGACACTTTGCACAATGAATATATAATTTTTCGCATTTTGAACTCTAATTGTATTTTTCTTTAAAAAAGGCCTTTGAATGTCATTGGTTGAGAGACAAAATGGTTATTTTTCATGCATAACATTCAAACATGAAAATATAAAAATATATTTTTAGGGTGCAAAGTGTGTAAAAGTGCCAAAAATATAATAATAATAAATGACTATATTACCCTTCGTACAATAAAATTTTCTCACCAAAATACACACTAAAGTGCAAAGTGCCAAATATATTATATTTTAAAAATGCAAACAACAAAGTGTAAAAAGTTTTAAGTTAAGATGCAAAGAATTAAAATCGCATATATTTAAAATGCAAAATGCCAAAAATCCAATTCAGAATTCTATTTGAGGATTTAAGATACTCCTAACCACATTAACCTAACAATGAAAATCCCTCACAAAATTACGTATCCAAACAAGAGGTTTAAAATCGTATCCAAACAAGAGGTATATATATTGATTTAAACTCATTAGGAATTTCCAACTTCTGATTTTTATTTATTTTTGAGAATCAAGAACGATTTCATTCAAATTGACAATTCAGAGGAGTCAATGTTCAAAATAGGATTTGGCAGAATACATCAGAAGAAAAAGGGGCATTAAAAAACAATCTAGAAATTTCGTGTGCCACCCGATTCCCTTCTCTGTTGACATGTTATGCTTGAAAGTAGGAGAAATCCAGAGACAATAATTGAAAAATTCTACTAAAGACGCGAGGTTACAAGAATATTCAAATCATAACATGTGACCATCTCACTAATGTGGTAATGCATGTACAATAATCTTCAAAAAAGCCAGATCAACATAAACTTAAAAGAGAAGAAAAAGTATAAACCTAAAGGCCAAATCCATGAAACATCACAAGAAAAAACTCAACACATGACCCAATCTTTTAATTTCCTCAACCTTGGACGTTTCTACATAACTCTAGCCACATTAAATTTGTTCAATACAAAAGCAGACACATCCTGCCAGGAATGAAAACTAAGTCTCAATACACTCTTCATTCCCTCCACACACAACCCATCTCTTTTAAATGTTCTTCTATCTGTTTATTTATTGGCTTCTTCCAACTACCACATCTCTTAGATACTTTTATCAAATACAAAAGGACAAATCCATAAAGAGAACTATCAATATATCTTTCTTATAAGTCATAAACTACAAGCCAAGAATCTAAGAATTCCATGAAGGTGAGTTCTAAGAAGCTAAGCAAGATAATAGGAAAGTGGAAAAGAAAGGCTCATTTTGTTGTGTACTCGAAGGATAACAAAAGATTTCATGTACCATTGTGCTATTTAAACCATCCCATTTTCAGAGTGTTGTTAGAGATGGCTGAAGAGGAGTATGGATTTACGGTACACGGCCCTTTACGTGTTCCTTTAGAGAGAGAATTAGTTGAGTACATATTTTGTTTACTGAAGAAGAAATCTGCTGATGAAGCACAGAAGGCTGTCTTGTCTATTGCAATGAACAGAGGGGCTACGATACAGGATAGCAATCGAGGTTTGATGTTTACTCCAGTTTTATCATCATGTAGTTGATGATTCAAGTTACGTTTTCCAAAGTCATGGTAGCAAGTAGAAAGGCAACAATACCTTGTATATTGAGCTTAGAATTTAATGATGCTTTTGCTCATCTTAGAGGTTGTTTAAGATTTTGTTGAATGAATCTCAAGTACATTTTTGTCCATATCATATATGGTCTTCTCAATTTATATACTAATATCGAAAAAGCAGAATTTAGCATGAGAAATGCAGATGGGTAATCTTTAGTCTCAAATAACACTCTCATGCACCAACACACATATACATGTCCTAACTATAATCCTCATAGGACAGCAACAAATTGAAGTGGTTCATTTTGCCAACTGTTCCTGTAATTGTTGCCTCATTTAACTAAGTTCTCTATTATTCAATGCTTGCTGCCAAACAAGTTGCAAATTATATTATTTCATTCTTAATGACATAATAAATATTCTAACTATGAGGTAGTTATCAAACAAATCTGTAGAATATAATAGCATTGCAATTTGCGGAGACCAAAAAACTTGTAGAACATTTGGAAGCAAGGGAAGAAAAGAATGAGAAACTATACATAAATAAATTCAGCTAAAGCCCAACCAAGTAACCCCTTAATACAAGATGATCTTGTTCGATCTTTGATATGATATTTATCTTAATTCTCAAAATCCTCATTACCCCTAAAAGAGGACTTGTTGAAACTTACAGTTTTACATTTTGGAGACAGCAAGCTTTATCAGATCCTTTCTAAGTATCTTGCCTGAAGGATTCTTGGGAATGGAGGACACGAATGCAACTCGTCGAATTCTCTTGTATGGAGCCACCTATAATATGCATACAGTTGTTAATTTTTTTTTTCTTTTTATTATATATTGTTAGTAAAACAAGATAACTAAAGCGCTAAGTTGAAGTTCACCTGTTTAGCAATAAAGTCCATGACTCCACTCTCTGATAATGTACTTCCTGATTTTCTTACAACAAATGCCATGGGAAATTGACCAACATCTTTATCCGGGAATCTAAAATATAACAACAATTATTTTCTTTAGATTAGTTATATGTTACTAAATTTAGTTTGCAGAATCAGCTTGCAAATGTCACAACGGAAAACTTACGGTATAACAGCAGCATCAGATATTTCCGGGTGAGTGAGTAACAAAGCTTCCAGTTCTGCTGGAGGAACCTGGAAAACCAATTAAGCAGTTACAAATTAGATTCCGGGTCAGATGCTATTTAAATTTTAGTATATGAAAACTTTTTTTTGTCCCTTTGGCTTTGTTTTCTTTCTGTACTTTCTAAACATCATGATGAATGAAAATGAATCAGGATTAGTGTTAAATTTACCTGATAGCCTTTGTACTTGATTAGTTCCTTTAATCTGTCAACTACAAAAATGAATCCATCCTCATCAATGTAGCATAAATCTCCAGTTCTTAACCACCCATCTGAATCCAGAGTTGATGATGTTGCTTCTTCGTTGAAAAAATAACCTGCAATATCATCAACTTTGAAAATTAAGAGTTGACGCATGAGGGTTATTTCCATATTTTAAGAGAACATGAGGTAATTGCTAATTTTTCAAGGTTTTCTATAATTTTCTAAACATCGGGGAATTTCTTGTAATATAGCTAAACCTCAAAAGGTATGACAGTAAACCATTTTTCAAGGTTTTAACCGATATAAGAACACATCAAGTTAGTCATATGTTCATTTCATTCTTATATTCTTTTATTTTTCTCTTTGGGATGTTGCAAAGCGAAAAATAAAAAAATTCAAAATTGAAGCCTGTATAAAAAATAATCTCACATAAAATAATTTGACACCGGCCACTAATTATTAATCACTAATCTTAAATTATAAATATAATTTTTTTCCTAAAAGAAACTTGGGTTTATATATGATTTCTAAATCATAAGGGTTAAGAAATTATTACTAGAAGGCTCCCTCCTTGCGCGCAGGGGGGGGGGGTTGCAAATCTTGGTTCGGATTACTACTTGGCCCTTCAAGACTTGTGCGTGCCCGCGACCTGCGCACACGAATGTCATCCCGAAAAGCCTACTTGGTCGAGCCTAGTTTTGCTATTTTCTTCCAAATTCCATTTCTTTTTTGCCAATTTCTTTAAATAATTAACCATGATATAACACATTATTTAAAATAAAACACTAATTAAAATTACACATTAATTAAAATTACATACAACACATTTAAATTTATACACACACATTAAATTATACACATAAAAATTAACCATTTAAATTTATACACACACATTAAATTATACACATAAATCATTAAAAGAAAAACAAAAAAAAAAGAAAATGAACGGCCAATCAGGTGCCGCCACTTGGCGGCACCTGTTTTAAAGAGGGGCGCGTGACACGCGCCCCTCCTTCTTCAATCGCGGCCCGGGCTGGGCGCAGGGCTCCGCCGAGCCCTGCGCCCAGCCCGTTCCGCCCCGTTTCCCGCCCCGGCCCCTGCCCCGCACCGTCTCCAGCGGTTCTCCTCCCCAGCCCGGTCCCGAGCCCGACCCCGCCATGAACCGCTGGAGATGGCCTTACATGTAAAATGGTTGATTATGTTTCTTAATCGTGAAAGAAAATATTTTAGTTTTTAGGTTTATTGAGTCAAAGGTTATATATAACTGACTTTTAATAAATAATTGTCTAATGTTTTTTTTTTCAAGTTTAATGAAAAGGTTATAGGTTTCTCAAAAAAAAAAAAAAATGAAAAGGTTATAGACTTATAGATGACTTTTCCATTTTAGTTTTCCTTAAAAATAAAATAAAAATAATATACAACATGATCGAGTTACGTTTGTCACGTGTCACTGGCCAGTTACATGGGCCGGCATGGTAGACGCCCCGAGAAAATAATCCCTGGTCAAACTTCCACTAACTACAATTAAAACAACACATTACACATTCGTACCTTTCATAATGGAGGGACCCTTTAGCCAAAGCTCACCGGTCCGATTAACCGACAGCGCCTCCCCACTCTCCGGATCTACAACCTTCGCCTCCATGTTCGGCGACAACAACCCCGCCGTCCCATACCTTCGGCTCTCTTCCGCCGAATCCGTCGACGCTCCGATCCCCGTCGATTCCGTCAGTCCATATCCCTGTAAAATCGTAACACCAGGATACTTCTCCGAAAACCCCTCAATCACTTCCTTACTCAGCGGCGCGCCGCCGGAAAGCACCGAGTGCAGGCTTCTCAAATCGTACTTTTTTCTTATAATTTCAGCATTATTGACTAATGCAACTAGAATCGGAGGCACCAAGGGCAAATACGTTGCGGAGAATTTCTGAATTGCGGTTAGCATTTCCCCCATTTCGAATTTCGATAAAATCACGACGGTCGAACCGGATGCGATTAGGCCTGTTGCAAATGCCACTAATCCATAGATGTGAAACATTGGGACTGTGCATATGAATGTTTGAATTCCTTCGTCTAATTTGAACCGGTTTGACACGGTTTGTACCATGGCAATTAAATTCCTGATGAATTGAAGAACAAAAGCTGTGACATTTGTTTGGATAATCAAATCATGTTATTTGACATTTTTTAAAGGTCGTCTGATAACAGGAGTTCGATTCATGTCGTTTATAAATTTTTAAATTCAATTAAAGTTCTACTTGATAAGCTAAAAAGTATTTGATTTAAACTCGTTCCATAAAAGCTCAATTTATACCATTACCTGTGGGAAGATACGACACCTTTGCTCGCGCCGGTGGTGCCAGAGGAGTAGAGCAGAGTCGCAGTATCGTCCTGGCAAACTCGTTCCCTGACTCTGCTTCCAGCTTGACTCGATTCCTTCCTCATCATTTCTTCAATCGATGTAACGATCCTTAACTTGTTAGAAGTTGAACCGACCGGAACTAGGTCGGAGCTAAGGAGGACGATTGGGAGATTCGAATCGGCGAGTTTCGGAATTAGTTCCGGAATAGTAAAGGCGAGAACAGGTTTCGAATCGGAGATCTGTTTAGCGATTTCTCGTGCGGTGTTGAGGGGATTGGTGGTGGTGATGATGGCGCCGAGGGACATGACGGCGAGGCAGACGATGGGGAAGTAGATGGAGTTGGGGGAGAGGAGGAGAATGACGTGGCCTTTTCGGATGCCGAAATCGGTGAAGAGAGATGTGGAGACTGCGTCGACGGCACGCCAGACGTCGGAGAAGGTGAGGCGGCGGCCGGTGGCGGCGTCGATGAAGGCGATCTTGCCATGGTGGGCGCGGGAAGAGATGAAGGTAGTGACGTCTAGTGATTCGTTTGAGGGTAAAGGGATTGGTTTCCGTTTGCTGTAGAAGGTGGAGTTGACTTTGCAAAAGCCGCTGCGTGGATCAATGTTGGAAGAATTTCCGGTGATTTCCGCCATTAATGATAGGGTCAGAAAATTAGTAAAGTTGTTCTTTTTGTTTTGTGATTATTTTGAGCATGGATGTGTTTTGTGCTGATGATTTAAGATTTTTATTTATTGATTCTGGCGGCTGCTTTCAAGTAGAAAAAGGTTTTATTTATTTCTTTATTTTTTTTTTGTAATTATTTATTTATTTATTTCATATACATAAATGGGACTATATTATGAAAAAGTACAATTTATTTTTGACAAATTTAT
Organism: Penstemon barbatus; assembly: GCA_003313485.2. Classification (NCBI taxonomy): domain Eukaryota; kingdom Viridiplantae; phylum Streptophyta; class Magnoliopsida; order Lamiales; family Plantaginaceae; genus Penstemon; species Penstemon barbatus. Next base: position 15,450,232 of record CM064878.1, read on the forward strand.
TCATAGGCTTAATCCGTGGGATTGACTCATTGAAGGCTGGTAGATTAGCAGTTAAAATCCCATGGGCGGTCCATTTTCTACACAATATACTTTTTTTTTTGATCTACTCTACACAATATACAAATAGGCACGTTTATTTGATGGGACGGTGGGACGTAAAAAATATGTTAAATTTATTTTTAAACTTCTAGAAATAAATTTGGATATATATGGAAAGAGTTTTGTTTCTTTTCAGAAAAATAGTTTTCAGGTTCTAATTAGATTGAGTTTGAATTTGTAGTTTTATGATTTTAAAAATAATAAAACTTTATCTGAAATGAGTTTTAGGGAGAAAAAGTATGTCATATATATCAAATTAATATTTTTCTGATAGAATTTGAGGAAAAAAGAAAAAATGTGACAAATAACAAATCAAGGTTGTATACGATTGCATCTTGTAAGTGAGTTTCAAAACTCAAAAGCTTAGGTATGTGTTTGTGAATATGTTTGGGCTTAATTTAATGAGTTTTGTCTAACTTTATAATAAAGAATTTATGGCTCAGTTTTGTGAGATCTAAAAACTAGGGCCAGCGATATTGCCAGAGCAACAATTGTTGCTGCCAGAGCAAAAATTTTAAATTACCTAATATGCCCTTTGATATTTGAAGCCTAATATTTTAATTATTATTTATTTCCTTCTCTCATCTTAATTACCTTATCTCTCACTCATCCCTGACTTATGAATCTACCCACCTCTGCAACTAATATTTTCCTCCTCCTTGTTCTTCGTCTTATTCTTCTTCTTTATCCCTCGTTTCTATCTAACTCTCCAAAGAGGAAGTTTGGCCATATGTAGGCAAATCAGAATAAATTAAACTTTGAATTTAGTTAATTGTCCAGAATCCAGAACTCTGTAGATCTCCAAAAGAAAAAATTAGAGAACAACTGACAAAAAAAATATCAAATATGAACTATAATTTTACTGTTCAAGTCATTTTTTCTGGGGGGTCTTTGAGACGTAGTTGCAATTTTTTTCTCATTGAATTTGGGGTTTTCCTGGATTCATAGAAACTAAATTTAAAATCATCATCCTTTGTTCAAGGAGGAGCTGAAAATTTACTCTTTCCTTTTCTTTTTCTTTGCGGGACTCCATACAGTGTAATTAAGGTAGATTTACTTCGTATAAAGTTTAATATCACTCAAACATGGTAAAGAACATAAGAAAGAGAAATTGAAAAAAAAAAAAAAAAAAGATGAAAAATTACTCATGTTGTTGTATTGTTTTCTAGTTTCTGACTTTCTGTAAGTGGATGACTGATTTGGTGGATTGTTTGGATCGTTGAAGGTACAGACCATGGCTCGAAATATTAACTTACAGGGAGAACTTCATTAATTACTGGGCTAGAAAAATTAGGAAACAAAAAAATAAAAAAGAAGTTGATGAGGGTAATTTTGGAATTATATTATTTTTGCTCTGGCAGCAACAATTGTTGCTCTGGCAATATCGCCAGCCAAAAACTAGTGTCAGAACTCTTTCAAATAGATCATTAAATTCTTTTTCACTATTCAAAAATAATTTCATCTAAAAAAATATTTTATCTCTTAAGAAAACTTTAACAAAGTCTATTTTGATTTAACATAAAGTAATTCATTGTTTACATTATTTATTCCACCTAACAAACATGATTTGACATAAAATAACTAATTATATTTTACAATATTTTTTCAATAGTCTCTTAAAAATCACTCATTTCTAAAATTTATACCACTACTTGTTTATTCTAAAAAAACTCAACAAACAATATTACAAAAATCTGAGAATATTTTCTAAAACCTCAACTAATTTCATAAGACACTTTAAAAAGCCAGAGAAAATCAATACCCTTAAAATTTAAAATTAATGCAAAATATTTGTTTAAATTAGATTCTTGTAAAAGGGGGTTACATCAATCATTATTAGATCAAGAAATCTATGCAAGTTTATTTCATTGGTATCAAAGGATAAATATATACCAATGACAAAGACAAATATTGAACTAGAGAAATACTAATGATAATTGTACCCATAACCTCTTGGTCATGTAATCAAAGACTTAGCCAATATCCTATCGCTCATCAGATATTTGAAACTAATACAAAAATAATTGAATATTTAGAATATGTTATTTTTTAAAATTGGATTTTTTGTTCCAATGGTTTAATTCCCTTCAAGAAGGATTGAATAAATTAAGTGGGTACCTCTTTTAACAGAGATTTAAATATGAGCCCGCTATCTTATATATAGTCCATTTCATTAGACCAATGTAAACAATGACTTTTTAGTTTTTTTAGCTTTCGTTATATTTGAGTTTTAGTCATATGCATAACTCGTATAACTTTCAGTAAATTTGTAAAGTGCATGACATAAAATTAATTTACTAAGAGTTGTTGGAAGATATTTGTTATGCATAATTAGCAAACCAAATGTGTATCTTTAATAGTTACATGATTATAATTAAAAAAAATAAACACCACTAACGATCGTCATTATCATTAGCTTTTTATTGAGTGGTCTCTCCTGTGTTTTTTTTCTCATGTTAGTCCCCACTATAAATTATTTATTTTACTTTAGATATTTTCAATTTCAGGTTGTCCAAGGTAAACTAAAGTGTCAAAATAATTTTATGGGGGACTCAAGTATAACACTATAAGTTAAAGACCCATTGTAAATGAACAAAGTGAAATAAATAATTCATAGTAGGGTAACTTGAAAAAAATGAAAAAAAATTACCATGTAAAAAATTAACGATAAAGGGGACCATTTAGTTGTGTTAGTTTTATCCCCGGGTAAACACCACTTTTGGTCCCTCTTATCATTAACTTTTTACAGAGTGGGTCCCTCTTATATTTTTTCCCCACTTTAGTCCCTACTATGAATCATTTGTTTTACTTTAGTCCTTTTCAAGTGGTCCAAGGCGATTCCGATAACATGTGATATGCTCATGAGGGCAATTTTGTCATTTCAAGTAAACTATCAGGGATATTTTTGTCTTTCTAATTATTAAAAAAAATTAAATATATAATCTCTTTCAAACCAGGCTTTCATTCCAATCCAACTTAATCGTATATTTTGTTCCAAACTAAAGTTTTTTCCTAAAATCTTTTTCAAACACCAAAGTTGCTCACCAATTAAACAATATTTCAAATAGTCTCAATAGTGAACGGACGAAAATGCCCTAAAAATATTCATATGCATATCACGTGTTATCGGAACCACCTGATAAGGACTAAAGTGAAACACATAATTCATAGTAGGGACTAAAGTGAAACAAATAATTCATAGTAGGGACTAAAGTAAAAAAAAACATAAAAGGGATCAGTCTGTAAAAAATTAATGATAAGAGGGACCAAAAGTGATATTTACCCTTTGTCCCCCTATTATTTAATTGTCATAAAAAGGCAAAAACTTGTAACCATTTTCAATTGGAAAACCAATAGTTGAAGGGCATAAAGGAGATTTAACCATCGTTAAGAGTAAAGCAAAGCTCCTAAATTCTCCCAAGTCGTCCAGTATTTAACCCCAACATCTCGAGAAAGAAATTTAACAGAGTAGGAGAAAAATGGGAGGAGGAGGAGGACACGGCCATGGCGTAACCTACAAAGGAGTAACTGTGCATCACCCTAAGCGCTGGCACACTGTCACCGGCAAAGGCCTATGTGCTGTCATGTGGTAAAAATTATTGGAAAATGTTTATTTATTTTTCAGTTTATTAATTTAACCATGTTAGATCTGTGTGCATAGTAATTAAAATTAACTCCGGCTTTTGTTTTTCTGTTATTGTTTTTGCTAATCGAAGATTATATGTTGGAAGTATTTTATTCACAACAAATTAGCGCCTACTAATTCAGGATTAAAGAGTTTTCCTGGATTTCCAGTTTTGGCTGAATTGTGTTATGATCGATTGTATTACTCAAACGGCATCTATGGTATTGGGAACTCTTATTTTATGCTAAATTATTGCTTACTGAAGAATGAATAATGCTATCCGTGCTTTAAGTCCAAATCTGAAAGCTAGTACAGACAATATGGTGATACTCCTTTTTTTCTTTTCAAAATCTAGGTTTACTCCCAATCATACGTACGTTTTTCTTCAGGATAACTGAATGTTTGACGAAAGAGTTTCCTGAAAGCTTTTCGACTGAATTCTATGTATATTTTCAATAGGAGAATTATTTATGTAGATTATATGGTGGTAGGCCGAGAACCTTATTTATTTTGAAATTTGATTTGTTGCAGTATATAGTCTAAAAGAGAGAAATAATAGGACCTAAGTTGGCAAGGATCATGCCATGAGACTTTTTGTTCTTCAAACACTATTGCCTATTCCACTGAGCATATCACGATTTCTCTTTGTTGTCTGTGTTACAAAAATCTCATATATGTTGTATAATTTATTGATTTATTTTGGATATAGTGTTGCGTAATGTTCTTAACTATCCTGTTTTCGTTTTCTTTACCCTATCTTCTCCGTGGTTTGATGATCTATTACGTTATCTTGGCATGCAAAAATGAAGGCCTTCTTATTAAGAAAAATATTATTGTTATGCTTGGTAAATAGGCATATCAGACCCTTTTCCACGCTTTGATATCTCCATATGCAGTGGCATATTGGATTTAAGATGGCTAATGACAACCTTAGAGGGAGTGATCTGCATAAAAAGCTTTTTAATATATGAAAATAAGAGAGTACTGATGTAATATATTCCATATGAGTTAGTAGAGTTGCCTACTACGAGCAAAATGCAGTTGATCTAATATTATTTCTCCACTCCAATGACACCAAATAAAAAGCCTAGAGAAAGGTGGCAAGAAAGTTCTAGTTGAATTCCTTTGATGTTTTATGTTGTAATTCTATGAAAAGCTTCAATCATGTCCTTAATGAAGATCTACATATCAATATGGTTTAGCGAAATTGTTTTTGAGTTATGCTTTTAACATGAATTACAGGTTTTGGGTTCTCTATAGGGCAAAGCAAGATGGTCCTGTAGTTTTGGTGAGTTATTATGTTTTTTCAATCTCCTAAAAGTATTACGTAGTTGCCACAATTCCTTCTCTTTCTCAGTGATTGATGTTACCTTATGAGTAGCTCTCTTTGAGGGTTTTCTGAAATGGTTTGTACTCTTTTAGGGCTGGAGGCACCCATGGGAAGGGCATGATGATCACCATTAGGTAAATTCATTATTCTTTCTGGTAAGAGATTGGCTTAAATTATTATTATGTGTATATTAACATATGCATCACAATTTACATGCATGTGAATTGTAAGATACTTCTTTGTCATTAATGAATTTACATGTCTTGTATACCAGGATAGGTGGATTTACATCTTAGTTTCTCAGCGAATAGTTTAATATCCTGTGATTGCGCAAATATACAATCACTTTAGTTTTTTTTTTGCATTGATATCTGTCTTTGATAAAATTTCTTAACATCAATATCATGAACGCTCACATTTTAAGGAGTTTAGGCCATACGAAAAACAATGTATCCCAACTTGAATTTTTATCTTAAATTGATGTCTATGTTTGATAAGTTGATTACATTGCTTAACATCAGTATCAATGAACTGTATTATTTGAATAAGTAGGCCTTCTGCAAACAGTCTTTCCCTTTCTGAATGCCCTTTATTTTTCTTACAAAATTTATCTGCATGTTAATTGTAAAAACTAGGGAAAAACTAAAAAGTTTTTTTTTTTTTTCTGAACAAAATATAAATTCTTAATTGAATGTTTACATATACTGAACAATCTGGTTTCCCTATTTTATATTGAATCGATTACAGTATCCTGTCATATACACAATTTTATTCATAGGGAGTATATAAGAAATCATCACTTCGGTTGTATGGTTCAGTGAGCCAATAGGTAGTTCTGATACTGAATAGGCTTAGTTTGGATCTTAAACAGTAATATGTATCAAACCTAAAAATATAGTTGTAGTAAATGCTTGTAAATGCATTCTATGGTTTTCATTGATTTTACTGATTATCATGAGCCCTTTGGTAGATACCCCTGTAAGAGACATTCATGAAGAAATCAAGAACCTCAGCTTAGTGAAATTGGTTCATACTACGGCGGTATTAGACTGGGTGCACTTGATTCATATTACGGCAAAGGGTTTGAATAGATTCTGCCCTCATCAGTCAAATGGATCTAGTAGGACTCTATATTCCATTTTTTTCAGTAGCCTATACGTCCATAAAATTTCTTGTTGGGAGTCCAGTTTCAGTGTCCTGAGTTTATCACTCGAGGAATCGACTAAAGAGAATAATAGTTTTGTATTTGGTTCATGCTCGCACTTCAGTGATGAGCTAGAAAGTTTACTCTGAAAGTTATGACAAGTAATACCAGATATATACAAGTGCAAGAACTAACAATCACAAGTCGAAATCCCATAAGAAAAGATTTTTCTATTGTCTGTAAGTAATGGATATGGTAACTTGGTTGCGAACAGATATAGTCTAATCCATGGAAATCGTAGCCTGTTTCCGGTGGTTGTATCTGCTTATGATTGATTGAACACTACCCACCATGGAAACCGTGCATAACTTACAGCCCCCGACTCAGAATCTTGCTTTGTTTATGGCACATTCTTACATTATGTTTATCTAAACTAACTGTTTAGAATTTATTTCTTGTTCTGTTCACCAATTAGGATGCTAATTTGGTCAATATCTTATTTCCAGGTCTGAAGTACGCTGCTAAAATTGGACGGTGAAACAACTCTGCCAATCTATTCTTGGCATTAATGCCCATTTGGGATCTCTGTTTTGATTTCTGTTCAATAAAATGAATGTGAAGATAACATACTCTAACATCAGATGGCGAATCAATGCTCAACTGTTATTTATTGCCCTTATATTGCTTGTTTAGCTGTTTATGCAATTTTAAAAGGAAGAATCGTTTTATATGGAAATCTCCACTCCCACAAGTAAGGGTGTGCACAAATGGTAAAACCGAACTGAACCAAACCGTACCGAATTCGGTATCCGGGTCGGTTCGGTATTTTCAGATCATGTATCGTTTGTCAAACTGAAAATTTCGGTTCGGTTCGCTAAATTACTGATCGGTATGACTTGATTGGGTTTGGTAAAACAAAAACTCAAGTAAGATAAATATTTCTATTATGAGATATATAAACTAGTATGTTGAATTTCATCTTTTTATTTTGTTTATCGTTAGTTTATTTCTTGTACCGTAATGATTTAAATTTTTATCGGTTCTCAGTATTTATATTTGGAGAGAATCTAGATTCATAAATTTATGTTCGGAGAGAATCTGAATGGATAATCTGACATGTTGAGAGATCCGGGAAATTCTTATTCAAACCGGGTTTGGCCGAATCCAAACTAATTACATGGCAAGAGTTGTTCGGAGAGTTTTCATCAATCCAAATATTTAAAATACTTAATATTACTTCTAAATTAAAAACTTATAGAAGAACAAATCAATTATTATTATAATTTTTGACATACACAACAAATATGACATTTAAGCATAGTATATTCAAGTGCAATTCTATTCTTGTACATCTTTGCAGAAGATTACAATAATCTTTGCAAAATATTACGATGTACTTTAAATTAAAATGACATTTCCATACTTTTCAAATTATAGAATATAATCTTGAAATGATGACCTAAGAGGATAGGCAAAGCTTGAGTTGTTTAATATTTTGTTAATTATATATTACTAAATTATTTATATTCCATAATTTTTGAAATAAACACTACTTCAAAATTTATGGAATATAAATTATTTAGTAATATATAACTAACAAAATATTACAACTCAAGCTTAATTTGCCTATGTTCTTACGTCATCATTTCAAGATTATATTCTATAATTTAAAAGTATGGAAATGTCATCTTAATTTGAAATATATCATAATATTTTGCAAAGTTTATTGTAATATATTGCAAAGATGTACAAGAATAGAATTGCACTTGAATATAAATAATTTAGTAATATATAACTAACAAAATATTAAACAACTCAAGCTTTGCATATGCTCTTACGTCATCATTTTCCTACGGATTTATCTCTTCCTTTCTGTCGGATTCCTCTCACTTTGTCCGAACATAGGTGCTTGATTGTTGTTGCGGCTGTTGCTGTTGGTGGTGGTTGTGGATGTGAGAGTAGAAAGGGACTCGTTTACATGTTCTTGGGGGAGATATGATCTAGGAAGTTCCACTTCAACTTTCTTATGAAAGTTGCGATGGCATTTACACATAGCACACACCATGCTCTCTTTGGTTCCATTTGGGCCACTGGCAAAAAATTGTCTACAACCATCAATTGGCTACTTTTTACCTATTTGGAGTGTTGCCTAATAAGTGTTAGTTGCCAGTAAATTTCCAAGAATTGTAAAATACAACTAATATACGTAAATCATATTTAGTGAGAGCATCATGTCGGCTTATGATCTACGCCTCTTCCATATATTTCCCAAATTTAGCTGCACATTTTATAATAATTAAAACTTTTCACCATCTTTCCTCTTTATTTATCACTAGCTAATTAAACTGCAAAAGAGTTTTCCTATAAAAATCTTATTCGATCATTTATTTCGAATATATTTTGACCATGTTTAAAAGAATCATAACAATCCTTGAATTATCAAATTTAAACCCTTTATACATATTGGTTAAAACCAAGCAAAATATATCCTTTTATAATTTCAGTACAAAACGAAAAAACTGTATTAGCAATAAACGAAAAAACTCCATAAAAAATGTGAAATATTAAAAATGTCAAACTCACCATTAGTGTTCTAAGAGACTTATAACACTTGTGAGTAGAAAGACTATTGTTAACATACGTGTAATTTAAAAATTCTTATAGAGTAAAGTAGGACTAGAAAAAATGATTGAATATTATATGATAATGTATAATTAAGTTAATATCGATAACTGGCTCAATTAATTAACTTCGGTCAATTAGGTTAATTATTCGTAATTGAAATCGATAAATGATTCAATTAATTAACAAAAATCAACATAATTGACATTAGAGAGATGTATAATTAAGTTAATTGAAGTTGATAATTGATTCGATTAATTGACTGAAGTCAACAATGTCGACTATATGATAATGTATAATAAGGTTAATCGTAAACCAAAATCGACAATTGACTCGATAGGTCTGTAAAGAAAGACAAAGTTGGGGGAAGATTGAATTCTCATTAATAATCAATATCTTGTGTTACAAAGACAACGTAGGAGTATTTATAGAAGAAAGTAAAACATTCCTAATTCAAATAGGACTCTAACACTCTTACTCAATCTATAACACTAATAATCCAATAACTCTAACAAAGTCAACGTTGTTGACCTTAGGACAATGTATAAGTTAATCGCTAATTATAACCGAAATCGATAATTGACTCGATCAACTGTACCTTCCCATCCAATAAATACAATCACATTAATCTTAAAAGCTCTCAAAATATATAAGTGTTTGTTATCTCCCAAATTACAAGACATAAAATTAACTAACTAACTAACATCTCCCATAACCTCACCTAACAGGCTCAGCATTTGATAGACGAGCCACGTCCCAGCTCATAGGTGACACTCACTCGGGTTATTCGTTCTTTGTCCAAACATGATCATTTGAAATTAAATCAAGTGGCCAAGCCAAAAAAAAAATTATGTTCAAGTTTCTTCTTCTTATGATTAAACATAATTCATCTATTTATCATTGTACTTTAATTATTAAAAAAATTGAAATTATTAAAATTACAGTTTAAATATATAAAAGTTGAATGTATTTTTTTTTTTTTTTGTTTGCTAATGCATCAAAAAGAAAAAGAAAAAATAACTGTTGCAGCAAGATGCAACGAGTCTCAAGAAGCATCTATCTAGCAATGTTTGCAGAATGAGTTTTCAAAGTTTTAAATATTGTCAATGTCACTCTCTGACAACATTTTGGATGATTCAATTTCTGTCAATGTTAAGATTGATATTGTATATTAATGGAGAAAAATAGAACAAGTTTATTGCTCTGTATATGAATGAAAATTACACTGTTAATTGTGAAAGAAAAATTAATCTAACAAATTGTACCAAAAAGGAAAGAAGGCAGTACACGTATATATACAAACAGGTTGACTAACTAAATAACTGCCTTAACCTAACTGAGGCGGTGCTAATTACCTAATTAATAAAATAACTTGATTTAAATATAAATTTACATAATTGCCCCTGAAGTTAATCTAAAACATTAGGGATTTCAATTTGGGATTTTTCATCTCTTCTTTCGTCGTCTTCTTTTAATCTGAGTCTTTCATTATCCATTTCTGAAGTAGTCTCTAATAGTCCCCCGCAAATTGGAGAGTGGATGTTCTTCACTCCCAATTTGGACAGAATCAGGAAAAACGGAGCTTTAGACAGTGGCTTTGTGAAAATGTCGGCCAACTGCGAAGAAGAGGAAATAGGGAGCAATTTGAGGCGTTTTTGTGAAAGGTGTTCCCGTACGAAGTGACAATCGATCTCGATGTGCTTTGTGCGCTCGTGAAAGATTGGATTCAAGGCTAGATGGACTGCGGAAGCATTATCACAGAAGAGAGTGGGAGGTGAAGGAAGCTGAACGTTGAAGTCCTTAAGCAACTGGGTAAGCCACAAAATTTCTCCCGTTACACTTGAAATAGCTCTATACTCTGCCTCTGCGGAGGATTTTGAAACAGTCTGTTGTCTTTTAGATTTCCAGCTAAGTAATGAGTTTCCTAGAAAAGTGCAGAACCCAGTTGTAGATCGTCTTGTAACTAGGCAGCTGCCCCAATCTGAATCACAGAATGCAGATAGAGAAATGTTAGATAACCTAGGATAGAAAATGCCTTGACCTGGGTTACCTTTTAAGTATTTGAGCAAGTGGTGTGCTGCTGTGAGATGAGTAGTTGAAGGTTTTGCTAAAAATTGACTGAGTTTATGAACAGCAAAGCATAAATCTGGTCTAGTTATAGTTAAGTAAATTAATCTACCTATAAGTCTCCTGTAGGCAGAAGGATTAGGAAGTAAGTCATTATCATCTTGATAAAGTTTTATATTAGGATCCATAGGTAAGGACATAGGCTTACTTGCTAAGAAACCAGTGTCTTGTAATAACTGTAATGCATAGTTTCTTTGAGAAATAACTAACCCATCTTTAGAGTAAGCAAATTCAATACCCAAAAAATATCTAAGAAGGCCCATGTCCTTAAGTTTGAATCTATGACTAAGTAAAGACTTAGTTTCTGAAATAAGATCTAAGTTGGGACTTGCAAGGATAATATCATCTACATAAACAAGCAAGGCAATAAAAGTAGTAGAGGTACCTTTTGTGAAAAGAGAGTAATCAGAAAGTGACCTTGTGAAATGCATGCTTGTAAGAACTTCTGTTAATTTATGATGCCATTGTCTGCTTGCTTGCTTTAAACCATAAATTGATTTGTTTAGTTTACATACCTGTCTTGAAGAACTAGAATGGATAGAAAAAGTAGGATTATAACCCTTAGGCAGTTCCATGTATACATCCTCATGTAAAACCCCATTTAAAAAGGCATTGTTAATGTCAAGTTGGTGTAGGTTCCAATTATTGGCCATAGATAGGGCAAGAATAACCCTTACTGTGACCAGTTTTGCTACAGGAGAGAAAGTGTCAAGGTAATCAACTCCTTCTTGCTGATTAAACCCCTTTGCTACAAGTCTAGCCTTATGTCTATCAATAGAACCATCTGGATTATATTTTGTTTTAAAAACCCATTTACAACCAATTGGTTGTTTGTTAGCTGGTAGAGAGGTAACAGTCCATGTAGAATTTGTTTCCATTGCCTAAAGTTCTTCTTGAATGGCCTGCACCCATTCAGGGAACTTAACTGCCTGTTTGTAAGAATGAGGTTCTGAATTCTGAGAGATATTAGAAATGAAGGTATTATAGGATGAGGATAAATTTGAGTAATTGATTACAGAAGATAGGGGATAGGGAGGGGTGGAAGAGTGTGGGATAGTTGTGGTATTACAGTGGTAATCCTGTAAATAGGATGGTGGGTTAACATGTCTAGAAGACCTTCTTAAGGGATGATGTGAAGTGTGTGGATTTGGAATGTTAATGGGGGGAGGTGAGGTGATGACAGGGGAGGGTGGGTTAGAGTTATGTGTTGTATCAGTAGGATGAAAAACAGAAGGAATAAGATAGGGAGATGGATCTTCAGGTGGGGGAAATATAGGAGCAGACTCAGAGGGTGATTGTATTAGGGAAGGGTCTTTAAAAGGGAAGGTGGACTCATAGAAAATAACATCCCTAGATAAGAAGAAATCATTAGAAGAAGTATCAAAACACTTATAGCCCTTAACACCAGGGGAATAGCCCATAAAGACACATTTCCTTGCTCTAGGTTGAAATTTGGTTCTATGATCATGAAGGGTTGATGCAAAGGCAAGGCAACCAAAAGTTCTTAAAAAGGTATAGTTAACTTGTTTGCCATATAGGAGAACATAGGGGCATTTATTTTGAAGTAGGGGTGATGGGATTCTATTCATTAAGTAAACAGAAGTCATAATACCCTCAGACCAAAATTTAATGGGTAGTTGAGATTGAAACATCAAGGATCTTGCTATATTGAGCAAGTGTTGATGTTTCCTCTCAACTACTGAATTCTGCTGAGGTGTTTGAACACAGGAGTATTGATGCAAAATACCCAATTTAGAAAACAGTGTATTGAAAGCAAATTCTGGAGCATTGTCAGATCTGAATTGTTTAATGGTTTTGTTAAATTGAGTTTGTATCATATTTATGAATTTAGGAATAAGAAAGTTAGCATCTGATTTCCTATGCATGAGATAAATCCAAGTAAACCTAGTATGATCATCTACAAGTGTAAGGAAATATCTATGTCCAGAATGAGATGGAATATGATGAGGGCCCCATGTATCACAGTGAATAAGATCAAATGCAGAATTAGTAAAATTATTTTCATTAGGAAAAGGGAGTCTTTTCTGTTTAGCAAGATGACAAATATCACAATGTGCATGATTATTCTTGTTTACATCAGAAATTTTAAGAGAGTCTTTAATAGCAGATAACCTCTTAGAAGAGGGGTGCCCTAATCTATTGTGCCATAAACTAATAGAGACTGTATTGCAGGTAGCAGGAACTGATGGAGCAGTAGGAGGGTCTGAATGCAAGATGTAAAGACCAGCAAGTAAGTCAGCTTGACCAATCTTCTGGTTGTTGCTCATGTCCTGTATGTACATGTTAGTTTTCTGAAAAATAAATGTGTAGTTCATATTGTTTAATAAGGAACTAATAGAGAGCAGATTAAATTTGAATGTAGGAATGTATAAAACATTTGTTAGAGAGATATGTGAATTAAGTGTAATGTCTCCAATGAAGTAAACTGGTATTATAGTGTTATTGGGTAATGAAACAGTAGTATTTAAAGTGGGTGTGATAGTGTTGAAAAACTTAATGTTAGTGCAAATGTGATTAGAGGCTCCAGAGTCTATAATCCAACTATTAGGAGTAACATTGTTAGAGTGTAGAATATTAGAGAGGAAAGTACCTGAAAGTGTAGTGACATTATATGTGTTTGCAGTGGTATCACCTGTAAGAGATGTCTGTTGTGTCTGTGGTTGAGTGGAGAATAAACTGGAAAGGTAGTTGTATTGGTCAGGTTGTAAGTTTTTGACAAAATCTTGTATCCCAGTTTGTTGAGGAGATTCAGGTAGAGTGGTTTGAAACTGATTAGCAGTGGGATTGGGTTGTCTGGGGTTTGGAGGTCTGTATCCTGGGGGAAAGCCATGAATTTTGAAACAGGTATCCACAGTGTGGCCTGGTCTATTGCAGTGAGTGCAGAAGGGTCTATCCTTTCTTTTGAATTGGTTGTTAGACGGTGGTCTGTAGGTGTTGGACTGAGAGGTAGGGGGAAAGTGGGGCGAGGGTTAGGATAAGAGTTAGGGGCTCTAGGCATTTGGGAAAATTGTGTGCTGGAAAAATTGGTGAAAGGTGGCCTTATGGATTGATATGGGGGTGAATCTTTGACAGAGAAAGCCAGGGAGTTAGTAAGTGGTGAATCTTTATTAGAAGTTCTAAGAAACAGCTTTTGTTCTTCCTGGATAACCCAAGATAGGGCTTTGTTGAGAGGGGGGAGGGGTTCCATAAGAAGAATTTGAGAGCTAAGGTTAGAGTAGGAATCATGTAATCCCATTAAAAACGTCATAAGTTGTTCATGCTGGAAATAAGTGTCCAATCTGTGACAAATACACTCAGGCCTGCAGTTTTGGATTTCATCCCAAAGGGCCTTCAATTTTGTAAAATAGGTGTTAACAGTGTCTGTTCCTTGCGTCAAGTGAACTACTTCCCTTCTGATTGACATGAGTCTAGGACCTGTTCCTTGCATGAATCTTTCTTCAAGATCTTTCCAAAGATCATAGGCACTGGAATGGTATCTTATGCTAGAATTAATTTGTTTAGAAATGGCATTAAAGAGCCATGCCAGTACAATGGTATTGTTTCTTTCCCAGGTATTTATCAAAATAGGATCTTCTGTGGGTTTTTGTAGGGAACCATCTATGAAACCAACTTTGTTTTTAACTTTTAAACCAAGAAGCATGGAATGGCTCCAAGATTGATAGTTTGTTTCTGTTAGAGGTTCAGAGACTAACTTCAATCCTGGTCCATCCGCAGGGTGGAGGAAAAAAGGGCTTGTAGGATCCTCAAGACTGTGTCTGTTTGAAGTAGGATGAATGGTGGGAGTGGATTCTGTAGTGGTAGTAATGTCTTCTGGTGGTGTAGACATGATGAATGATAGAAGTATGTAAAAACAGTAAATAAAATTTGCAAGAAAGCTAAAAAATTGATAAAACCTAGATTGATCCTTGTAGATGATGGATCCGTAGATGATATACAAATTCTGATTGGAATCTTGAATTTTCAATGAACAGGGATGAAGAATTTGTGGAAATTGATGGTGGGAAGAATTGAATTTTCCCAGAAGAACAGGACAGAACTTGTTGATTGTGGAAACTGAACTTTGGAATATGATTGCAGCGGATTGGAAAGGATGTGTTGATCTTGTTTTTAATTTTCAACTGATACCATGTTAAGATTGATATTGTATATTAATGGAGAAAAATAGAACAAGTTTATTGCTCTGTATATGAATGAAAATTACACTGTTAATTGTGAAAGAAAAATTAATCTAACAAATTGTACCAAAAAGGAAAGAAGGCAGTACACGTATATATACAAACAGGTTGACTAACTAAATAACTGCCTTAACCTAACTGAGGCGGTGCTAATTACCTAATTAATAAAATAACTTGATTTAAATATAAATTTACATAATTGCCCCTGAAGTTAATCTAAAACATTAGGGATTTCAATTTGGGATTTTTCATCTCTTCTTTCGTCGTCTTCTTTTAATCTGAGTCTTTCATTATCCATTTCTGAAGTAGTCTCTAATAGTCAAAGAGTAAATTTAAATATTTAAGCCCTTATAACTTATAAGAAAAATAAGTCTAAGTCTCAATTGCATGGAAAATCATTCTTAGCTAATTAAGTTTATTGTAAATTAAACAGGTTAAACTTTTTGTGGGGCAGATCCGAGCAACATTTATTAAAAGGCCTAATGGAAAAGAAAAATACTTCAGAAGCTAGCACTTCAACAAAAAATCATGAACACGGTTAACCAGAGAGTACTTGACAATGATGCCGTATCTATATTTAGGGCTAAAATTCAATTTTGGTACCATAGAATAGGGCAATTTTCAATTTTCATACCAAAAGTCCAAAAATCATACAGCCGTTAAGTTTTGCCACGACCGTTTAGTCTCCTCCGTTAAGTGCATGTGAGGGGCACGTGGGGCACTAATCTGTCCGTTCAATTTTGGTACTAATCTGCCCGTTCAATTTTGGTACCGTAGAATTGGGGAATTTTCAATTTTCATACCAAAAGTCCAAAAATCATACCAATTCTCACTCAGCCATTTCAAAATAGGGGGGAAATGCAATTGTCTAAATTGAGCAGGTTGTTTTTGCAATTATTGCCTTCTTCCTCCTATGGACGATCGCCGGCTTCCCGTGGCCGTTTGTCGAAATTGGTTGAAGATTTTTGTTCCTCTTGTCATGGGCGGAGCCCAACTGTCTATGGCAGCCACTTGGGTGGAGCTCAACCGTCTATGGCAGCTACAATAAACCTATGGAAAATGATGTTCACGGTCATGGGAAACTAATGCAACAAGAATTACGATGTTTGGTTAAGAATCGAAGAAGAAATCACGATTTGAAATTTCAAAAATTTTGACTACAATTCGAAAATTAGAACTCAAATTTCGAATAGATTACTCAAAGGATTGAAAAGATCTTTATATGTACGAGTTCTCCACGACAAGGGGAACATAAACCCTCAACCAATTCCGACCAAAAGCCACCAGAGTCGGCGGTCGTAGGGGTGGGATCGGGACTGGTTTTCGGGAATTCGGATATTTCGGGACGGGATTTTGAGTTTCGGGATTTCAAATTTAAGTCCCGAAACTCGATAGATCAACCAAGGTCCCGTGAGTTTCGGGTACCCAATTTAATTTCGGGATTTCGGGACGGGTTCGGGAGTCCCGAGAATCTAAGTTGCAAATTTAAATTGTGCAAATTAAACTTTTTTTTTTAGCTTATTGTTAAAATGAAATGAAAAAAAAAGTAACATGACTACTAGTCTACTGTAGAACAAACCAATTCAAACATATCACCACAATCATTTCAAAAAAAGAAAAACATGACGGAATTTGGTATGAAAAATGAAAATTTTCCAGTTCTATGGTACCAAAATTGAATTTTATGTTCCAACGGGCAGAATCCGACCCACGTGCTCAGCCCGCCCACGAAGACTTAACGGACACGTGGCAGAAACGTTAAGAAAATTAACGGAAGTGTCTTTTTTGAAACGGCTGAGTAGGAACTGGTGTTATTTCTGGACTTTTGGTATGAAAATTGAAAATTGCCCATTTCTATGGTACCAAAATTGAATTTTTGCCCTATATTTAGAGTACCTCAATTGCTCATTCGTAGCAATGGCCAATACTTTTATCCAAGCTTGGTTTCATTTGGTCCGTACCCGACAACCCATCGGAAATGAAAAATGAGAGAAACCTAATGGAAGAGAAAAAATTGTTGTGCATGTCTTCCGTGCTCAAACGAACAAAAAAGGATATAGGGGACTTTTTTAGACTTGTGAGTGGAATCGAATCCGAAGCGAGAGAAAGTTACTCAACAGTATTAAAGTTATCGAGTTTCAACTTCGTTAAGATGTTGATATTGGATGGATGCTTTCTGATTGAGATATTCAGAAAGTCGGCACTTGTGGTTACTCCTAATGAGAATGATCCTTTAGAAAATGGTTCATGCTATAAAAACCTTTTATTGAAGGATGTGTTGAAATTAGAAAACCAGATTCCATTCCTCGTTCTCGACAATTTATTTGAGTTTACACGTATGCCGGACAGTGCCGGCCCAGCCCATAGGCAACTCGGGCTTTTGCCTAGGGCCCCCAATCTTTAAGGGCCCCTTCCCCCAGCAGCCTGCTATATTAATTGTTAAGGGTCCAACTTGCTGTTGATTTTTGTTTCTATAAATTGAGCCCAATTGCCCAACTAATTTCTAAGCCCTTATCCAACATAATAAAAAAAAAAAAAAAGAAATTAGAATATAGCATCTAGAGCAGAGCCGTTTCTTTTCCATCATTAATACACACTGCCCACAAGAAAAAATTACCAATTTATTAATTCTATAAATATATATGCTTCTTAGATTCGTGATCTTATTCAACACTATTTCTCTAATATTCTTCTCATCTTCTTCCTCTCTTTCTTATTATTTTGGTTTTGTGTCCTAAAATTGAAATAGTAAATTTTTTTCAAACTAAAATCAGTTTTGAACACCTTTAATTGGGAATTGCTGATACAAAGGTATTTAAAAGCATATAATAGTGGGTTTATACTATTTTTGTCTATTTCAAATTTACATTTAGATTTTCTTTATGTTGTTTACTTAGTTTTTCCTTACTGAATCGATGAGAAAAATTTATTATGACACAAGAAATATTAATTCACTTGACTATTTTGTCTATAGAAGAAGATACGATAGAAGAATTAGATAGAATATGAAAATTTAATCAACACTTTTGCGTCTAAAAGAACAAGAAAAAAATTATATAGGGGCCCCCGATTTTTTATTTCGCCTAGGGCCCCCAAAACCCTTGGGCCGGCCCTGATGCCGGATAAACAAAACTCAGACCCTTCCCTATATCTTTTGGTATTGAAGTTTTTTAATGGTGTATTCAATAGATCCGAAGAATATATCGAGAATTTGAGTCGAGAAATGGAATCCAATATCTTTGCACCCAGACATGTACTCGATCTTCTACTGATTAGTTTGATACCAGATGATAATTTGATACCAGGTGAACCTCCAAAGGATTCTACCAATAAAGCTAATTTAATTCAATGCGCTTCAAAGCTTAAAAAGTCAGGAATCAAGTTTCGGTCAATCACAGATGAATCTTTTATTCGTGTAAGATTCAATCATGGAGTGATTGAAATGCCAACCTTAATAATAAACGAATTGATGCTTGTATTTTTGGCCAACGGCTTTATGTACGAGCAGTTTAAGAGTGAAGTGGGAGGAAGAGTAACATCCTACATTACATTTTTGAATTGTCTGATAAACACGTCGGAAGATGTTGAGAATTTGATCGACCAAGATATAATTAGGAATTATCTTGGGGAAAATAATAAAGTTGCATGTTTCATTAATGACTTGACGGTAGATTCATCATATGAACTCAATCGTGGTTACATGAATATTACAAGAATAACTGGCATGTACAACGGACGGGTTTTGTGGCCACATATTTGGGTTCTCCTGTCACCGTTCTTGCATCAATCGGTGGTTTTCTAGTGATAGTACTCGGTATTGTTCAGACGATTTACACGGCTTTATCTTATCATAAGCAGAATTGAATATTGTATATATTTCTTATGTAACTAGAAAAGTGCACGTGCTTTGCACGTGATTAATTAATTTTTTTAATTAAATTAGTAAAGTGCACGTATTTTGCACGTGATTAACTAAATTTTTTTTTATCAAATTAGAAAAGTGCACGTGTTTTGCACGTGATTAACTAATTTCTTTTAATCAAATTAGAAAAGTGCACGTGTTTTGCACGTAATTAACTAATTTTTTTTAATCAAATTAGAAAAGTGCATTTAATCATACTATCGTCTAAATGACATACCACATAATTTCTTTGATTAAATCGCTTTAAAGTTGTTATCATTTTTAGGCATTTTAATAAGTCATAATTTTTAAAAAACTTACAAAATAAATATCGATTTTACCTGCTTTTACATTGAGTTTATCATTTCTTTTTTGTTATTTTAACCTGTTCGTTCACAATTTTTTTATGGTTTATCCAGTTTATTTAAACGATCCATCCATTCCTTAGTTAACCCATTAGTTGATTTTCACATTTGTTAATCAGTTCACTCATTCTCTTAACTAATTTCATTTAATCAAATTAGATAAGTACACGTGTTTTGCACGTGATTAACTATAATTTTTTAAAAACTTACAAAGAAATATCGATTTTACATTGAGTTTATCATTTCTTTTTGTTATTTTAACCCGTTCGTTCACAATTCTTTTATGGTTTATCCAGTTTATTAAACGATCCATCCATTCTAAAGTTAACCCATTAGTTGATTTTCACATTTGTTAATCAGTTCACTCATTCTCTCCGGTTTAACCCAATTTTAGTCTGATTTTACTTATTCTTTTGCTTATTTAACTTATTTTCTCACATATTTCACTTTTTTTTTGCCAATTAACTCATTTTTTTTTCTTTTATAGATTTGATCCATTTTTTTGTTATCCCGTGTTTAGCCGATGTCATTCAATTTTTTTTACCGGTTTTGCCCATTTTTTTTGTTGGTTAACCTTGATGTTTTATCAATTAACCATTTTTTTTGTTTGTTCTTTTATCGATTTGATCCATTTTTTTGTTATCCCGTGTTTAGCCGATGTCATTCAATTTTTTTCCTTCTGGTTTTACCCATTTTTTTGCCGGTTAACCTTTTTTTTTTTTTTTTTATCAATTCACCGTTTTTTTTTTGTTTAACTCGCTTTTCTTTATATATGATCCATTTTCCTATTGATTTTACTATCTTTATCATATATTTTTGATCGATTGTTGATTTTAACAATTTCTATCTTTTGACTTTTTGGGCTTAAGCCAATTATACATTTTTAGTTAACTAAGTAGTACCTTTTTTTATTCATGTAGCATGAATGTGACATAATTTTTTTTAATCTCTTAATATTTTTGAGATTCCTATATCACAATATAATTTAAATAGGGGTATATTAATCTTCACAAAAAAAGAAAAAAATTTCCTTAGGCCAACTCGTACTTTTATATGTACATAGATAGATTAGGAAATATGTCAAAGCGATTAATTGACTTATATTTTTTCATAGGATTTACAATCCTTTTTAGAGAATATATTATTCAAATCATTTGTTCAATAATTTATTTTGCGAAAATATAATTTACTGATATGATATTTAACAAAATAACATTTGTAGCATACACACATGTACTGATGTACATAAATACCATCTAAATTCCTCCTCCCTGTTACATTTACTCAGAGATCAAGAGGCCCTATATGTTACTCTTGTCGGGTTCTAGGCGGTTGGGCCTGATAAGTTATATGTACGGTCCATCAGTCAATAGGTGAGACAAGCATTATCCAACCCAACCCACTATACACGCCTTGATATCATAAATTCCAAATTAAAAGTTGTTGTCCAACAAAGAAAAAACGAAAAAAAAAAAAAAAAATCAAAAGTTGTTAATAAAAATATATCGAGACCTCAAGACTCTCAACTTTTTTTTATGGAAAAAAAATTGAATTAAATTAAGAGCAAATCTTGCTTTTGGTCCTATTATGGATTAATTTTTGTACTTTCGTCCCTTTTAAATTTTTTGTAGCAGATTGGTCTCTCTTATCAATGTGGTATATAACATTCGTCGCTCTTAATTTTTTTTTTTTATCAAATTCGTCCCTCATATCAATTTAGTTTAATATATTTGTCCCTCTTAAATACAAAATACATCACTTAAATTCAAAATATATTCTAAAGTGGACAAAAGTTGATGTATTTTGTATTTAAGAGGAACTAATGTGTTACAATATATTGATAAGAAGGACGAATTCGTTACAAAAAATTTAAGAGGGAAGAATGTGTTATAAGAGGGACGAATGTGTTACACTACATTAATAAGAGGGACCAATCTACTACAAAAAAATTAAGAGGGACGAAAATAAGAAATTTGACCCATAAGAAGGACCAAAAATACTATTCACTTTTAAATTAAAGTGTCGAAAAAAAATACATCCCTCGTCACTAAGTGCAGACAATATATGGGGTGCTATAACTAGGGATTTGGACCCACTTTTGGTATGAATAAAGTACATCCCTCGTCACTAAGTGCAGACAATATATGGGGTGCTATAACAGGACCCACTTTTGGTATAAATAAAGTACATCCCTCGTCACTAAGTACAGACAATATATGGGGTGTTATAACTAGGGATTTGGACCGAATTCAGGTATCTAACAGATTCAATTATTTTCAGAACTCAAATCATTTGTCGAATTGAAAATTTTAGTTAAGTTCAGCTTGATCAAAATTCGAACTGTCCAATTCGGTCAAAAATAATCGAAAGTTCATTTTTTTAAGTAATTAAATTAGATTTTTTACTTCACAGTTTTCAAAATTTAAAACTAATTTTCATTCCCTCCTCTTGTGGAAACTTGTCCCAAAATATTTTAGAAAATCTCCTTGAGTTTTAAAATATCCACCTATTTTTATCTTGATTTTTGAAAACGTCTTCAAAAACTAAGTAGCATTACTTTTTAACTAAATTTATATTCAAAATAAAAGAACAAAATTTTGGGAATATATTTCCCTTGGCCATATTCGGCCCTCAATATTGTATATAGAGGAAGGTTCTATCTAAAAATATTTATGCATAAAAAAATTCTCTACTTATTTTAAATCTTTTCTTGCTTTATACTTGGTAATAAAAAAAGTTAGTTAGAACACATTAAGTTAGTATTATTTTTTTATAAATTTGGTCCTACTGGTTCGGTTCGGTAAACCAGTTGGTACCGAAAACCAACCGCTATCAAGGGTTGGTTATGTAACAGGAACCGTTTATCGAATCGAATTGATTCGGTAAACGGTCCATACCAAAATTTCGGTTCCGGTTTCGGTTCGATACGATCAATTTATCAAATCGTGCTTATTCCTAGTTATAACATTCATAAAGACCCTCGAAGTTCTAGGGCTGGTCATTCGATTTAAACCGAACCGAACCGAACCGAAAACTTTAATTCGGTTTTAACCCAAAAAAATTCGGTTTTACCGAACTTGTAAAAAAAAAAAAAAAAAAAGGTCCACACTTTCTTCTATCTGTTTATTTATTGGCTTCTTCCAACTACCACATCTCTTAGATACTTTTATCAAATACAAAAAGACACATCCATAAAGAGAACTAACTATCAATATATCTTTCTCATAAACTACAAGCCAAGAATCTAAGAATTCCATGAAGGTGAGTTCTAAGAAGCTAAGCAAGATAATAGGAAAGTGAAAAATTAAAGAAAGGCTCATTTTGTTGTGTACTCGAAGGATAACAAAAGATTTCATGTACCATTGAGCTATTTAAACCATCCCATTTTCAGAGTGTTGTTAGAGATGGCTGAAGAGGAGATGACTGAACCAAACCGTACCGAATCCGGTATTCAGGTCGGTTCGGTATTTTCAGATCATGTATCGTTTGTCAAACTGAAAATTTCGGTTCGCTTCGGTTCGCTAAATTATTGATCGGTACGATTTGATTGGGTTTGGTAAAACAAAAACTCAAGTAAGATAAATATTTCTATTATGATATATATAAACTAGTATGTTGAATTTCATCTTTTTATTTTGTTTATCATTAGTTTATTTCTTGTACCGTAATGATTTAAATTTTTATCGGTTCTCAGTATTTATATTTGGAGAGAATCTAGATTCATAAATTTATGTTCGGAGAGAATCTGAATGGATAATCTGACATGTTGAGAGATCTATACATTAAGGAAGAATGTAAAATCTTAATCCTTATGTTTATGATTGTTTTTTAAGGTTAAAATTCATCTCTCTGACTAATAATTTAAAAACCCACAATTTAGATTCTAAATGAGAAAGCAAAATTTTATTGATTAATCTACCCACCTTGTGTAAGTGTTGTAGGTAAGGTTTGAAAAAAAAAATTACTAGAATAAATTTGTATAGAAAAGTAAAGAAACTTGAGCTAATTTCATTGGAATCAAAAGTTTCCTTAGTCAATTAATTTGCATGTACATGGCTAAGTGAATATTTGGAGATTTTGTTTGTTAATTATAAATTATTAATAAAATTGGAGTGGGGCCATGGAAGACTATAACCGAAGAAAGAAACAGAAACTTGACTGAGGGTACTTGGAATTAGGACCAATAAGAAGCATGGATACATGTATGATGCTAAAAAAATTCCAAAAGCTTGGGGGTGCGCCCCTGAATAAACCCAAAATATATTATTTATATCCTATGCATATTCGTGTCCATGAATGTTGGTTTGGGTGTTTCAAAGCCTAAAATCTATTTGTGAGAGTTTTCATCAATCCAATATTTAAAATACTTAATATTACTTATAAATTAAAAACTTATAGAAGAACAAATAAATTATTATTATAATTTTTCAACTAATATGACATTTAAGCATAGTATATTCAAGAGCAATTCTATTCTTATACATCTTTGCAGAAGATTACAATAATTTTTGCAAAATATTACGATGTACTTTAAATTAAAATGACATTTCCATACTTTTCAAATTATAGAATATAATCTTGAAATGATGACCTAAGAACATAGGCAAAGCTTGAGTTATTTAATATTTTGTTATTTATATATTACTAAATTATTTATATTCCATAAATATTGAAAAAAACACTACTTCAAAATTTATGGAATATAAATAATTTAGTAATATATAACTAACAAAATATATAACAACTCAAGCTTTCCCTATGCTCTTACATCATCATTTCAAGATTATATTCTATAATTTGAAACTTATGGAAATGTCATTTTAATTTGAAGTACATCTTAATATTTTGCAAAGATTATTGTAATCTTCTGCAAAAATGTACAAGAATAGAATTGCACTTGACTATACTATGCTTAACTTAAAATTTTATGGAATATAAATAATTTTGTAATATATAACTAACAAAATATTAAAAAACTCAAACTTTGTCTATGCTCTTACGTCATTATTTTTCTACGGATTTATCTCTTCCTTTCTGTCGGATTCTTCTCACTTTGTCCGAACATAGGTGCTTGATTGTAGTTGCGGCTGTTGCTGTTGGTGGTGGCTGTGGATGTGAGAGTAGAAAGGGACTCGTCTACATGTTCTTGGGGGACATATGATCTAGGAAGTTCCACTTCAACTCTCTTATGAAAGTTGCGATGGCATTTACACATAGCACACACCATGCTCTCTTTGGTTCCATTTGGGCCACTGGCTAAAAATTGTCTACAACCATCAATGGCATAACCCATGTCTTTGGCTGCATGGTTGTGGAGGCACTCCTTATACATCACAAGGATTTCAACCTTTTCTCCATAAAGGCTATAGTTGGTGGCCATGGCAATAAAAGAGAAAGATGATTTTAAAAAGAATTGGGAATGTATGTGGTTTAGGTTTTTATCAAGAAAAATTGTAAAGTTTGTGTAGTGGTGGTGGTTTTTGAGGAAGAATGTGATGGTATATATAGGCTGTCAAGCAAAAATATTTAGAAAAATTAGGTTTGTAATAACATTACAATCATGTCTATTATAATTAATGTATTAATAATAAAAACATGATGAACAAGAACATTATTGACATACTATTTCAAGATTTGTGCAATTACTAAGTATTTTGTATTTTCCGAATTCGCAGATTATTTTCCTATTTTTCTTGAATAAATAAGATCAAATTAAATTATGTCTTATCTTAATTGGATTTTGAAAATACGCTTTGATAAATTTAAATGGGGGATTATATTATTATAATATAAGATACCTTAAGTTTGACCACCACTGAGACATCCTTTCATCGAGTCATGCGTGTTATATTATTAATTCTTTTTTAAATTATTATTTTTCAAAAGACAAAAATACACCCCTCTAGTCATCTAATTTTCTTCACTTCCCCCCTTAAAATCTTACACCTTAGGGCATTTCTAAACAAGGGGTGGGGGTAAGGCTTGAAAACTTTGCCCCTGCTTACTTTATCTCCAAACGAAGAGATTTCTCCTCCCATTAATTCAAATTTAACTATTTTCCACTCTCACCATAATAATATAATAATAATTATTATTAATACCATAAATAATTATATAATATAATTAAAACCATAAAATTAATAATAATAATATCGATTGAAATAACCGGAAATAACATCCAATAAAACATTGGAAAACAACATATGGCAAAAAAAGAACAAAAAAGAAATGTAAACAGGAATTAAAAAAAGAAGGAAATGGAAAGTAGCCAATTCACGGTAAAAAAGAAGGGACATTCTATAAGAAATAATCCATGATCACACTAATATGACTAAAATACCCCTAATAATTCTTTATTCTTCCCATTTTACCCCTCTCATAATTTTCACTTTCCATCTTCCTTCACCGTGGTTTATTCTTTTAGCTAGTTTCCATTCTCCTTCACCATGCTATTGTCGAACTTCTATGGGTTGCACACTTGCGCTGCACGCAAGCCCAAGCCCCCCCTAGATTGGAGATGTCCTTAATGGAGATGTGGAGCTCAAAGCCAACAATGGTAGCGACACTGGTTGCCGAATGTGGAAAGGCTAGTAACGGCTGACTGTCGCCTCAACGACTGAACGTCGACTATGCAAACGACCCCGCTCATGCGATGACCGTTAATTAGTGAGAACGACCGTTGGTGCTTCCACGGGTGTTTGCGCCTTTGGTTACATATAAAACTTTTAATACGAGTTTCGTAATTTCAACCATTGAGCAGATATATACGAATAACTTCTTTAGGATATTCACAGAACATCTTCCAGTTGTTACTCTCTGCAATAGTTCTCAGGCTATGGCTTTGCTTATCTGTTATCCTTTTTCTGTGGATTGTTATCATTTCCTCCATTATTTACTTAATTTATATATCATGGGTTCCTGAACTGGTATTCATGACATTTTCAAAAGATCGTGGCTAGACCTTTTCTACTTTATTTCTCCTATGAAAATTGCGATGACAGTCACACAAAGCACACACCATAAAGCAGATTAGAAGAAAACTGGGGAGTGAATATTTAAAAGATAATGTCAGCTCTGTATTTTATGCAACCATGGATTAAATATCAGCAAACGAATTCGACAGTCTTTCTTCTTTTCTTCCTAAGCTAAGCCTGAAAGCATACTGATATAACTATTTTTTTTTAACCTTTTTATGGAAATCCAACTAATATAAATTGATGCGGTAAAAGGATCGAAAGAAACCGAGCCCATTGGTTGGGGTCAAGCAAGACTAGACGCCACCGCCCGGATAGATCACTGGTTCGTATCTATTGGTATTGAACGGGTCGAGGCTGTCGAGCGACTAATTTGATCTGGTCATGAATGAAACGAGTAGGTCTATGTTGACCTAGTTTAATAACAACTAAATTTGACCTTGTAATTTAACCTTACATCATAATCATAACTCAATTCAAAATCTAAACTTTTAATATGATGAAATTCCTACTAAAATTATTATACATGGAAAGACTGCATAAGGAATCTGCACTAGTAGCTCCGATCCATTATATAGGTAACTAGAAATGGCAATTGGCATTTTGTGAATAACTACCTTAAGTTGATTAATCTACTTAAGGTAGTTATTCACAAAAAGGCATGTCAAATCATAGAAAAAAAATATTCGCATATGTGATATTTTCGGAATTTTCCATTTTTTTAATTGGTCCTAAGAATTTCCCATTAAATCACAAAAAAAATACCCATCTCTAAACATTATACATAACTAATCAAACCAAAAAGAAAATGGCCTTTTCTCTCAACATGAACACAATCTTTCTAATCGAATTGCTTTTCGTTCTCAATATACACATCTTCCCTAACACAATTAGTGGTGCACCACTAGATGATGTCTGCAACCGGGCATTGGATCAGACCTTTTGTTTAAACGATTTCGGGTCAAACCCGCGAACCAAAACAGCTGGGTTACATTCACTAGCACAAATTGCTATTAGCAAGGCAATATTAAAGGGAGCAGAGGCAGAGTCCAGTATTCAAACACTAATGCTAAGAGCAACAAATCCTCAACTCAAAGCAATTTATGTCCAGTGCTTGAACATCTACGGTGATACAGCGAACGCACTGCGATCAGCGAACATTGATTTGAGTCGAGGAGAGTATCGTGATATTAGCATGCAAGCTGGGGTGGTATCGGATACAGTTGAACGATGCGAGGCGTTGTTTAAGAACCCGTTCGTGTCTCCTGTCACGAGACAAACTAGGATCATGAAGAATCTTGGTAATATTTTGGGAATTATTGCTAATGATCTTAATTCGAGGAAAAGAGGAATAAAGGTTTTATGAAGAATTTTTTTATATGTAATGTATGGAAATTTGTACTACATCTTCATCAGTCCTTTTTTCATTGATAACATTTTACTAGTAATATTATTTTACGAGTTTATGAACAAGTTAACTATCCTAATTACGTTAGAAGTATTTAAAAGTAGAATGCAAAAACACCCTCGTGCTTTTTCTAATTATTAAAAAGCTTTTGTGATTAACAAAAAATGATATGTATTAACAAGCTTTTGTGATTATTCGAGTGTGTTTCACTTGCAGCAAGAGCGAGTACTTTTCATGATTTGTAGGAGAATTCATGACAATTATGCTCCTGGATGTTAATACTGTTGGTGTTTAACAATCTGTGTAATTAAATATTTCGATCTAACATAAAAAAAAGTGAGAAATACTTACTTGTATCGAAACCAAAGATCACTTCAATCTTTACGTAAAAAGCAAGGAAATTAGACTGAGGCTTGCCGAAACAAATTTCCTTAAGACAATATTTCCGGGGCTGCCACGGTGCATACAGTTTGATTCCCGGTAGTCTCCCAAGATACAACAGTCTGTTGTTCATTATTTGCACAAATAATGAACCCACGGCGAACTTGAACAAACAGAAATTTCGAACCAATTTTTTGACAAAAGTAAGAGAAAGAGAAAGTAGTGTTTTTCCTTTTTGTTCTTCTATAAATTGATTCGGAATTGGCCAGATTCTGTTTCATATTTATAGACATAAAAGTGTCTCTTGAAAAGGGACACAATGTTTCGGTCCAAAGGGTACCTCTTCGGATTGAATAGACACATCTCTTACTTTTATTTATTTCATTCACACATAAAACCCCAACAATCCCCCACATGAATGAAATTGTTGTTCGAGTTCCTTCACATAGACATATCATGTCGAAATTTCTTTAGGAATAATATTGCATCGGGATAGGTGAAATATTTCATCTTGAACCTTCCCTAGTTAAAGCTTATCGGATTTACTTAGCCAATCGGTGAAATATTTCATCTTGAACCGTCGGCTGTTTGTGTAAACCAAGACAATAAACTTAACACAGTATTAAACCGATTTGTTTCAAGTTCTCGGTTGTGTTCGTTTTGGCCCTGAACATTCTTGGTTATGCGAGTGCTTTAGAGAATTCCAACCTATAAAGAAATTCTCAACGAGCCGACCCAGCTCACACTAACATAGGTGACCGCATCTATCAAGAGTATCCTACCATACTCTACTTGTACTTGACAAGGTATAGACGTCATTAAAAGCATTTGCTTAACCTTATAAACGCGGTAGGCTTGCACTTATTGCATCATAAGAATGGGATAGAGTTATACTCTTAAGTGCTTTCTTTTAAGTTAGCCAAGACTGGTTGTCCTATTGAACCTGGTCCGTGGGATCTCCAGTCGCCAGGTTAGGTTTCCGTACGAGGTAACTTAGTCTAATTTAGGCTTTTAGCCCATTCCCCTCGATGCACATACTACTCTCTAGATAAACCTTTAATATCCGGAATTAGGATTATCTCTTGACTTTATAAAGTCCATTCTATTTGAAAGTAGATGTCTCTAGGTATTGTATCAACGACAACAATTATGTCGTGAATTTACCATTATACATAGAGTTTGTTGAACTCTGTGTATCACCGCTTGATTATCGCATTTTATGTATGACTAACACAATTTTCAGTCATATTAAAATATCTTCCATGAATTTTGTGAAGCCACTCAAATTATTTACTAGCTTTATCCAATGCTATGTACTCTAATTTCATAGTGGATTGAGCTATACGCGTTTGTTTGGAAGATTCTCAGGAAATAGCGGTGCCTCCAAAATTGAATACATATCCGCTTATAAACTTTGATTCATCTAAATCAGAGGTTTAATTTGCATTACTACATTCCTCCTGGATCATTTGAAAATTTTCCAAATCTAATGCACATATGTATGTATTCTATCAAGATTCAAGCATTCTCATTAATGCATCCCAACGAATCTTGCTAAGATTGCTCATGTATCTCCTTAGTTTATTAACTAAAGAGACAATGTCTAGCCTCTTGCATTTTACGATATATGTGTGACATCTAGTTTTATGAGCATACTCAAATTGTGATACTATGTCACATTTATTCTCGTATTGCACACAAGGTATGAATTAAATAGAATTATGAAATCCCTTTTCATAAGTATTAAATTATTTATAACTCATCTCACATAATGTGCTTGAGATAGTTTAATATCATCACATGAGCTCTTAATCATGATTGATTAAACCGAAGTTTTTCATATCATAAGTTAATATTTTCTCAATGGATTTAATACTCACAGTATTAGTCTCAAATATTAACATATCATTTGCATATAAACAAATTCTGATACTCAATTATCTAGTTAGTTTATATGGACACACTTGTCATATTTATTAATATGACAGTCAAAATTTGTTAGTGACACTATCACATTTTTCGTGTCATTATTTAGGAGTTTGTTAAACGTTAACAAGAAAATACATAAGTTTCGCAAACTATGTTTTCTTTTTATTTAACAATGAAACTCTCTAGTTACTCCTTATAAATTTTCTCATTTAATTCACCATTAATGATGATAATTTTAACATCCATTGTATATAGCTATTAGAGATATTAACATTCAAATGGATATTATCTTAATCGCTAGTGAATATGAGTCAAATAAGTAAAATTATTTCTTTTATAAGGCAACTTGGCTGCTAGTCTAGCCTAGTTTTTATCGATTGACTTATCAAAGTTTTTAAACTCTTTAATTTAAAAAACCCATCTACATCTAATTGGTTCACTCCTCGAGGTCTACCAATTTTATGAATGTAACTTGCTGTCAATCGCCTCTTTCCATCCACGGTATTGGAACATGACATAATATTTTATATGTTCGAGGTTAATTCTTTAACATATAAGTTAGAATATCTTGATCAAATAACTTCGAGCTTTTAACTCATATGTCTCTTCAACTTATCAACAAACTCATGTTGAAGTTAAAGATTGACCTCTTTAGAGATCGATTCATATGTATATTCTCTCAGAATAAAGTAGTTTATAATTAAACATAATTATAAGTTTCACAAGGTAAACCCTCTAGATCAAAATTAGTTAAATATTTTCGCAAAATATTCTAGTCTAAAAAGGGTTAGACTAAGTGTTTATTCTTGCAGAATAAAAAATTTATAATTAACTCTAATTATAAATTGTAAAAAGGTTTATGTAAGTAATATAATAAATAATATTACTTTATCATCGTTTAATATCAGTAAATCACACTTACTGAAAATAAATCTGAAACAAAAGAAGAATCAATTTATGAGAAATGATTCTCAAATCCTTCTTGCATGCTACATCACGTGACTCGATTCACATGATTACAATTATGTCAGATTTAAATACAAAAATATGAACTACTACTATATATCACATAAGCTAGTAGTAATTAATATTTTTAAGTTATTTTCTTTTTCGGTGGTGAAACCGAAATCTGACCTAAATACCCCCACATTTTAAGGTATTTGGTTTTTCTTCCCTTCCATACCTCATATGGAATGATATTTAATTTTCTTATGTGAAACTCGACTTAGTATATGTGTAGACATCTAGCGAGCTTTCCCCCACAAGTTGTCTAGTAAACCCGAATTTAAAGATTGACGTTTAACCACATCTTAAAAATTCTGTTATTTTAGCAACCAAATTGAATTGAGTTGAGCTAGGTAAATTATTGGCGAATTATTCCTAATTTAACACACTTTTGTGTAAATTAATATATTCGTATTTACCCCCACAATTTGGATATAAGAATTTAAAATTTTCTTATTCCATTTTCTAGATTTGTAGTTCAAAAATGCATCTCTTTGTATTTCGCAAATACTTTTATTGCCTCTTATTTATTATTCAATAAATAGCGCAATAAATTATATGTGATCAAATACATTTTAAACTTCAGGAGTTAGTAATGATTTAAAATCACATAATTAATTTGGACTAGTTCAAAAATTTTGAACTTTTTCATATTTGTTTCGCAAACAAATAATTTATAATTATATACTTATTTCTCACAAATAAATAATAATTATTTCACAAATAAGTTCAATCAATATTTTCTCAATAAAATATTGATATTTATTTCTCAAATAATTTATAATTATTTCTCACAAATAAAATATTATCAATATTTGCTCAATAAAATATTGATATTTATTTCGTGAATAAATTTTAAATATAATCAATATTTCCTCAATAAAATATTGATATCATAGCAAATTATAATTATTCCACAAAATAATTATAATTACTTTTACATATTAATTGTCAATATTTTCTCAAAAAATATACTGCTATTAGTTATACTTATTTCACAAATGATTTATCTATGCATAAATGTTATTATTAATTATATATTATCATTTGTCCCACATAAATATAAGTCTCACTTAGTAAAAAAAATGTTCATTCAAATAATTATAACATCACATTCACATTTGAAATCATTAATTGAATGCTTGTTACATTCCCAAATAAAATTTGAAGACATCTCTCCATTGTAGACAAATTGTTTCTAATTTTTTTTTTGTAAATATTCTTGTCTTTAATTCTCCACTCTTGGTTGAATATTTCAGGCTAAGAGTTCGTCTCACGCAACCCATTTTCAAGAAATCAATGGTTTCCATAAATATCATATTATACCACTCTTTTCTCACAGAAAAGAAATGTCGAATTTTTAGATTGCAAATAATTTGAATAATTGTAATAAAACAATATATTCAAAATTACACAAATACGGAATAGGCATATTAACGGTTATGAGATATAAAGACACCTCTCCAAAATCTACCCAATGAAGACACACCTTTCACATTAGTTCCGAATATAAGCACCGCTTCGGCCAATTTGTGAAGAAAATGACATGCTAATTAAAATTCATGACACAAATTACTCAAATACTAATTTCATGTCTTATGTTTTTAGATTTTGCTATGACGGTGCATGATCATGATTAACTCCTCTGAGATTAAAAAAAAAAAAAAAAATTGTCTATGCGTCATTTGATAAAATATCAAATTAAATAGATCCTTGATTTTGTATTTTTCTTCCCAACTTAACATAGATTTGATAATTCGTTCTATCATTCACACTAGCATGTTGAAGGCTATTTTTGGGAAATTATCACCAGACCAACTTAACAAAGTTTGTTTGGTTTACCGCTTACCCAAGTCAAACTTGCAGTGATTCACACACATAGAAGTTTTTTTTTTTTTTTAACTTTTGCAAACTTTTGCTTCCATTGGTTATTCATTATTTGAGCATAAAATTATGCCAAACACAGATATATTAAATACATGCAGTGTAAATTACATCCACGGATAGTTAATTCTAAAATTCACACATGCAATGTAATTTATATTCATAAAGTCAGCCGACTATAGTTTTTTATTAAAATACTTTCAACTGTTAAAAGATATCCCATCTTATGAAATTATTTTCATGATTTGATAAATCTACCTTCACAGATTAGTTAAACAAAATTCTATTGTCTTAAGATTGTTGGTGTTTAACAATCTGTGTAATTAAATATTTCGATCTAACATAAAAAAAAGTGAGAAATACTTACTTGTATCGAAACCAAAGATCACTTCAATCTTTACGTAAAAAGCAAGGAAATTAGACTGAGGCTTGCCGAAACAAATTTCCTTAAGACAATATTTCCGGGGCTGCCACGGTGCATACAGTTTGATTCCCGGTAGTCTCCCAAGATACAACAGTCTGTTGTTCATTATTTGCACAAATAATGAACCCACGGCGAACTTGAACAAACAGAAATTTCGAACCAATTTTTTGACAAAAGTAAGAGAAAGAGAAAGTAGTGTTTTTCCTTTTTGTTCTTCTATAAATTGATTCGGAATTGGCCAGATTCTGTTTCATATTTATAGACATAAAAGTGTCTCTTGAAAAGGGACACAATGTTTCGGTCCAAAGGGTACCTCTTCGGATTGAATAGACACATCTCTTACTTTTATTTATTTCATTCACACATAAAACCCCAACAAATACAATGGCAAAAACACCACTGGTTACTTGCAAAATTCGCAATAACCACCCTCTTATCAATTTTTTAAGTTAATAGCGGAGTTATTGTCAGTTTTCAAAGTTAATAGGCCAGGGGATTATTGTCAATTTCTTTGATGAATAGGGTATTTTCGTATCTTATGGTGGCCCGATGGGGGTATGATTGCCATTTTTCATGTAAAAAAAACCAGGCAGCGCAGATTTTCTGTTTATAAAATTACAATGGAGGCAAATATACGGGGAATTTTACATTTCACTCAAGTTAAAACACAACTTGTATATATGCTATATATATATATATACTGATATACATGTAACAAATACATAAAAAATAGAAGGGTCAAGGTTAGTAATATAACGATGGATAAAAATTTTTGTTTCGAATGTATGTTCCGGTTAGTCAAATATTGAAAACTTTTCGAGATTTTTCTGAAATATTTCGGAAACACTAAGAAAAAATTGTTAAAAAAAACATTACTATATTAAGAAAAATAAGAGTTGGCAAATAAATAGTTTCGGAATTGCATATTGTTTTCGTTTTGCTTGATTCAAAAAGGGAAACTTTTCGATATTTTTAACGGAAAAGATAGAAATTTTGATTTATAACTAGTTAATAACAATTATCCCCTATGTTATTCTTAAAATGAAATTTACTCCTTGTGATAAATGAGACAGTAA
Source organism: Penstemon barbatus (assembly GCA_003313485.2). Classification (NCBI taxonomy): domain Eukaryota; kingdom Viridiplantae; phylum Streptophyta; class Magnoliopsida; order Lamiales; family Plantaginaceae; genus Penstemon; species Penstemon barbatus. Next base: position 15,484,722 of record CM064878.1, read on the forward strand.
TAGAGTTAATGCCAATTTACCCCCCTATAAATGCATGATATTCAATTTACCCCTGTAATTTATAAAAGACATTTTACTATCTTGTCAAAAACATCATTCACGTTCCTTAATTGTGTACTAATTTGTAGCTAGTTTATGTTTCCAACAACAATGTCTTATTAGTACTCCTGGAAATTGAACTAATATGATCGTGCACGGGCGTATGCAATTTCCATGCTTCAATGAATCTGAAACAAATGAAGATGGAAATCCAATCATTCAGAGATATTGTCTACATTATATACAGAGGGCCAAAATTCTTTATTGTGCCTAGACAGAGACTGTGATGATCTTAAGGTTATTGCAACTATGCTTAAAGAGAGAGAGGGCCTAGATTTATCGGTCCTCAACTCTGTATTGACAATGATGTCCGGTCCGGGAGAAGGAAAGATCGAAGCAAAGAAGTAGGTCGTCATTGCTTTCCAAGTTCACCAAATCCAGCCGTGTACATTCTGATCAGAATGTAGATCAATAAATTTATATTGAGAATTCACCAAAGCAAAAACATTTTGAAGCAACTGAAATTTACAGAAACTACCATACAAGAACTTGAAGATGGATTGGAGCCCTTCCTCGGGAGTTTAGTCAAAGCTAGAGTTTCACTTCTCAACATCCTTAGCCATTAGTCCCTTTGGCTTGTGGAAAATTTTGAGTTTGTGTAAGTACATAAATGACAAACGAAATACGTACAAACAGATATTTAAATTAGCTACACAGTTTTAGTGCATAAATCCTCATTCGTCTATCTAAACCTATTGACTTTTATTTGTTAAAAGTTATTTTTCCACTGAAAATGCTATAATTGAATTTAAATGAGTTTAATCCCTCTTTTCAGTATCAGACATATGAGTAAATAAGTAGACAAAGAGAACGAAAACAATTAATATATTTCCACCTTAAATGTCTCTTAAATATTTGAAATTTTTAAGCAATAGTGATCATCAACGAGTTCAATGCTACCCGATATTCAATCATGCAGTAGGAATCTTGACAGCCATGGTCAAGTTCATCGATTTCAGATATAATAAAAAATGGTCATTGCCCTTAATTGTTTGATCATTGATTAAGAACAAGGGGAATCTTCACAGCCTAGCTCTACAAATAATTTAATTTGTAGTTAATATTAGTATTATCAAATAAGAAATTTATGATCAAATTGTTATTTGGAGTTTTAAGATCAGCAAGGAAAATGAGCAATAACCATCTAAAAGAGCATGTACAGCAATCTTAGATCTTGATTATAGAAAAAGATCAGTAATAGACAATTGACTTTAAGTTGAAGATTTTTTAACCGAATCGTGTAGCTAATTTAAGTATCTAAATTGATTTTTTTTTATAGTCATTTACAGAAGTATATACAATTGTATCTTATGATCATCTAAAACTCCAAAAATTTCCGCAAGCCAAGAGACTAATTAATGGCTGAGAGCATTAAGAAGAGAAACTCGAGTTTTGACTAAACTCCTAAAGAAGGATTCCAATCCATCTCCAAGTTCTTGAACTTTAGTTTCTGATGATTTCAACTTGTTCAATATATTTAGCTTTGGTGAATTCTTGAGGTTCAAGCAACAGAATTCCTCAACACCAGTTTCTTGATCTACCTCCTCAGAATGCACGCGGTTGGTCTGAACGAACTTGGAAAGCAGTGACCAACTTCTTTGCTTCGATCTTCCCTTTTCCATGGACACAAGTGCCAAGACAGAGTTGAGGACCGATAAATCTAGGCCCTCGGTTTCTTTAAGCAACGTTGCAATAGCCTTAAGATCATCACATTCTTTTCCCAAGAGTGTCGTAGGATTTTTGTTGAAGCTCTTCAAATTCTTGATGCACTTGTTCACCTTCTTCACAATATTTTTCCGTGAAACCATATATAAGTTGATGTCATGATCTGCTATTTCAGCTTCACCTCTATTTCTCCTAATTGAGGATTCAAGTTCTTGAATGGATTCTTTGGTTAAATACACGACGTCTTTAGAAAATCCACAGAGATCCACCAGTTTCATAGATCCCTCGAGCAATTCATTCATCCAATGTTCACCTTGTTCATTGGAGAGGGCTTGTTGGACCGAAGGCATCTGCATCAAATTATCGATGCCCTCGTGCAAATCTATGAGGCTAGCCAAGTTCGAACATATAGAATTTGATGATGTTGATATTAATGTGGCTTCCGAGGATTTTACCCTGCATAATCGATCTTCAACGTAGTTGATAATTGGATGAGATGTAGATGGCATACTGTTTGATCGAGAATGAAAGTTAGCCATTTTTTTCTTGAAAAGATATAAGTTTTTACTATTTGAGTATTGAGTAATGAATCCATCTGTTTTGGCACAAGATATATATAGGGACTAGGGTGATGGAGAAAGAAAACAAAAGGAATCTGATCCACCTAAATTGAGCTAAATGTGATCGTGCGGGCGGGTATTCAATTACCATGCTTCCTGAACCTAAAACAAATGTAGATGGAAAATTCAGTCATACACAGATCTTGTCTACATTATATACACTGATTTTGCAGCATTAGGAATATTAACAGCTGTGAAGTTGTTAATGAAATCGCTTTTTATTACATAACTCAGATATAATATGCGGTCCACCAATAAATCAAGAGGCTAATGGATCTAGTTTTTTAGGATGGTGTGTCTGATCATCAGACATTGCTGCAACTTGGAAACTTAAAATAGGCACAATTAATTGAAATGTATTATCATCCATGGGGATTTAAATTAGTACTGGTACTACCAGATTCAGATAAAGGAAAATGGGCATAAATTTATGTATTGACTTATCAAGCAGTTAGGAAATATAGTTGAATCTTGACGTAAAAGCACTAAAAATGTTCGAACTAAAAACCTCATTATGCCCAAAAAAAAAAAAAAAAAACACTCCATATGTTATATGGTTATTACTGAATTATGGACAAGCCCCTTGGTTCAAGCAAACATTACCCCCATTCTAAAACTTAGTGGGATGAACAAACACTAGTTTTGAATGAATTTCAAAAAAATTCTAATGCTTTTAACTGCTTCAACTCATTTTTCCCCATTAATGTTATCCATATTTAGCTTTTTGTGACCATTGGAAGTTCAAGAAATATGAGAGTCTCGAGCATCGCTTTCTCGATGTGTCTCAAAATATACAAGGCTTAATAGAGTGAAGTCGAAATGTAATAACCAGCTCTTTTTTGCCTTGGCGATCTTCGCTTTTGTCTCAGACACGAGGATCAATACAGACTCATTGGATCCAACAATTGTTCAACTGGGACCATAGTTGCACACAGGTTCAATTAAAAGTGGTTGACATATTCTGTAGTCTGTACATTGATACAGATTTCTATTTTCTGCCTCATTGAGGAGTCTCGAGAATCATTATTTAGTTGCATCATGTATTAAAATGATAATCGATATATTAAAAAATGGTCAAGTTCATCCACTAATTGATCAATAATTAAGACAAGTGGAATCTTGACAACCTAACTCTAAACATGATCAATTAATTATGATCACTTAGTTGCATCACCAAACTGCAAAGGATATTCATATTGTATTACTCATGAATTTTCACACACCACATTATTTGGGGTGAAAAATTATTATTGAACAAGGGTAATGTGTGTTTTCAGTGAAATAATTTTAATTCTTGACAGGTAAGTATCACTCGTTTTATATCGATTAGAGAAATAGTGTTTAAGTTTAGGTTTTATGCACTGAATTGTATAGGTAATTTAAGAATATGTATTCGATTTTGTATGTCATTTACAAAACTATATACAACTTTATCTTGTGATCATCTAAAACTCTAAAATTTTCCGGAAGCCAAGAGACTAATTAATGGCTGAGAACATTAAGTAGTGAAACTCGAGTTTTGATTAAACTCCTAAAGAAGGATTCCAATCCTTCCTCAATTTCTTGAATGGTAGTTTCTGATGCTTTCAATTTCTTCAAGATATCTTGCTTTGGTGACTTTTGGATGTTGAAGTGACATAAGTCCTCAACACCAATTTCTTTATCTACCTCCTCAGAATGTACACGGTTCGTCTGAACGAACTTGGAAAGCAGTGACCAACTTCTTTGCTTCGATCTTCCCTTTTCCATGGACACGAGTGTCATCACAGACTTAAGGACCGATAAATCTAGGCCCTCCATTTCTGTAAGCATTGTTGCAATGGCTTTAAGATCATCATTGTCATTTTCCAAGAGCCGTGCTGAATTTCTTTTAAAGCTCTTCAAATTCTTGTTGCAATTGTTCACATTTTTTATAATCTTCTTTCTTGAAGCCACATATGCATTGATGTCATCTGTTTCACTTCTATTTCTTCTAATAGAAGATTCGAGTTCGTGAACCGATTCCTTGGTCAAACACACAATTTCTCTGGAAAACCCACAGAGATCCACAAGCCTCAAAGATCCCTCGAGCAATTCGTTTATCCAATGTTTGCCTTGCTCATGGGATAGGCCTTGCTGAATCGAAGGCAACTGCATCAGGTCATTGATGCCCTCGTGCAAATCTCTAAGGCTAGCCAAGTTAGAACATACAGAAGTTGCTGATGTAGATGTGGCTTCTGAGGATTTTATCCTGCACAAATGATCTTCAACTTCGTTTACCATTGGATGAGAATTAGATGGCAAACTGTTTGATCGAGAATGGAAATTAGAAGCCATCTTTTCTTGTATTTTAATCTAGAGAGAAGATGTTGAGGGCTTGAATGAATGTATCCATCTCTTTTGGCAATCACCAGTTATTTATAAGGACATGAAGAAATCAATAAGACAAAAGGAATCTACCCACCTACAATGTCCCTTACCTGCTAAAATTGAAACGAACGCGAATGTGTGCACGAATTCCATGTTCCCTGGATCGTGAACAATTGTTAATGAAACACTCAAATGATACAGACATCTGTTACATTATAATAGTTGCTGATCTTGAAGCATTGGGAATCTTGACAGCCTTCAATTAGATTAGTGATAAATAATAGTCATTAATGAAGTTGACATGAAATTAATCAGCCTAAAACAATCTGTTTCCGAACTGTACTGCATTAGGCTGCTCATCTTCAGACAATGAAGAAAATACAATGGCACATGGCTACACATGACTATAATTAAGCGTGTCAGCATGCAATTCGGATTATATTAATCGACAAACATGGAAAATGATGATTGTTTATCCATCAAATTATTGTTCACTAATAAAAAGAAAACAAGTTGAATCTTGACAACCTAGCTAGCGCCAATCCTAATAAATTACTTCAGCACATTTTTTTTTCCTTAGAACTTTTCTTGATCCATATCAAAATGTACGCGTCCTGATTGTGTAAATTCTGATATCAAGACGAGTATCTTCTTGCTTTTGAGGTTGCCTTTGATCCAGTTATAAAACATCATCAACATTGATTCCAAAAGCTTCTTTCGATGTGCTCGTTATGGTATTACAATCCCGATCCTTATTTATGACTTCCACTGAAGTAAATTTCTCGAATCCCTTTACATTCTTGATGCATTTTGTTATCATTTTAATATAACCATCAATATTATTTTTGAATTTGGGACGTGATTTAAATGACAAAATGTTGTCATGAGTCATTTTTACTTGGTGATGAGGATCAAATTTTGAAAATAAATCATTACATGTCAATTTTGTTAGATCAGCCGTTTTGTTGATTGACTTGGCCCTCATAAACAAGTAATTTTTTTTTTAATAACTATTTTCATCATTTTATGATTAACTAGGAAAGTGCACGTACGTTGTACGTGTTTAGTTAATTTCATTGGTATATTTTGTAAGTTAGAGTAAAATTAATTTTATTATGTCATTAAATAAAGTAAATTACCCATTTTCACCTATTAAATTCATTAGTTCAATTCATTTTTCACCAATTTAACCTATTTTTTAACCGATATAATTCATTTCTACCAGTTTAGTTTTTTTTTACCGTTTTAACCATTTTTATCAATTATAACTTATTTTCATTGTTTTTATAATTTTGTCCTCTTGTTTTATCCGTTTTAAACTAATTTTCTACCGGTTTCACCTTATTTTGTCTGTTAAACTTTTTTTTATTGATTCAAACGTTTTTGTCATATTACCCATTTCATCTATTTCACACATATTTTTCACTTATTTCACATGTTCTTTTCACCAATATCACTTGAATTTCCATTGATTTGACACGTTTTCACTGACTTTATTTATTTTTCACCGATTTCACCTGCCTTTCACTACTGTTGTTGTTTCACCGGTTTCATTTTTTTCACGAATTTTCATTGATTTCAAGGTATTTTTTTGTATCATTTTCAACTTCAACCAAATTTTCATCAACTTCGCCAGTGTTCACCTATTTCACTCGAATTTTCATTGATTTCACATGTTTCAATGATTATATTTTATCTATTTCCCCATTTTCCACGAATTTCACCCATTTTTTCACGAAAAGAATTACATCGAGGTTACGGATGTCTTGAAATTATTGAATATTCTTCATATTTTATATTCTAGCCAAAGTGAAATTACATAATTAGTTAAGTTATAAGTAATTTTTCTTCTTTCATAATAAGATAGCGATTCAATTTTAATTTTTTTTTTGTAACATAATGATATTTAAGATAATTTCATTTAAATATTTATATTTAGAGTGTTTATGACTTTGTACTAAATCTTTAAATTAACATTTTCTTACTTAAATAAATATTGATGCTAAAATATAATAATTTTTATATATTTTTTGGGGGATATTTAATATAATAGTGTTTTCTTAAGATTAAAATCACAAAATTCATGTAAAAGAGAATTTATAAATTTTAGGATCTTATGTAGGAGATAAACATAATAAGACTTCATGTCTAACTATACCTCTTCAATTACTTTTATTATTTTATATATTTACTATTTAATTAAATATCACTTTATAATTTAAGTAGGTGTATTTTAGTCTTCACAAAAAAGTTAAGAAATATTCATGCTTTTATAATAGTATAGAATAGATAGATATAGATTAGATCAATTAAGTAAAAAAAATATGAAGCATAATAGAACAAAAGAAAATCAACAAAAAATTGTTATAATATTTTCCATCTTTTTTTTCTTTTTTTCTTTTTGTGTGGGGATATAATTTTCCATCTCAAATATGAAATAACATAGAAAGATCTCGAGGAAATACTTCGTCTACTAGAACAGTCTCCCATTCCCCTCTCAATCTCAAAGCCTAAAAATTAAAATTAAAAAAATAAAATAAAAATAAAAAAATCAAAGCAAAGCAAAGCAAACACGAGTGGATTATATTCAACACACGTACAACATTTCAATCCATGGCTTCCATTCAATCATAAATCAAATTCGATTTTCCATCTCTCCAAATTCTTAACCCCTTTTCCCACATTTCCCATAACCCCCACCTCTCTATAAACTTCAACAAGAATAAAAAACAATCAAAGTAAAAAAAACCATGGCTTCGACTTTTCTACTTTCCTCCAAATTTTTTGGTACAAAAATCTTCAATTCTCCTCCCACACCCAAAACAGTTCCAAAGAAATTCATCGTACCACAATCAATTCTCAACAGAACAACAATATCACAAATCATGCTGCTATAGCTGCTTTACTCTTCTCTTCAATCACTCCTCAAGCACTAGCATTAGATACCCCTCCACCTCCTCAATTGATAGAAATCGAGGCCCAAAAGCCCGGCCCATCACAACCCTTTTCCCAAAACTTAATCTTGAATGCTCCAAAGCCTCAGACCCAATCCAATCCCGACCTCCCCGAGGGTTCCAATTGGCGTTATAGTGAATTCTTAAACGCAGTGAAGAAAGGTAAGGTTGAAAGAGTGAGGTTCAGTAAAGACGGAAGTACCCTTCAGCTAACTGCAGTAGATGGCCGTAGGGCATCTGTGGTTGTGCTCAATGACCCGGACTTGATCGACATTTTAGCAATGAATGGTGTAGATATTTCAGTTTCGGAAGGTGATTCCGGAAATGGGCTTTTCAATTTCATTGGGAATCTGCTGTTTCCCCTACTTGCTTTTGGTGGGCTTTTTTTCTTGTTCAGGCGAGCTCAAGGAGGGCCCGGCGTGCCCGGAGGGCTTGGAGGAGGTCCAATGGACTTCGGTCGGTCCAAGTCCAAGTTCCAGGAGGTACCCGAAACCGGTGTCACATTTGCTGATGTGGCAGGGGCTGATCAGGCAAAATTGGAATTGCAAGAAGTGGTTGATTTCTTAAAAAACCCTGATAAGTACACTGCATTGGGTGCGAAAATCCCGAAAGGTTGTCTTTTGGTGGGCCCACCGGGTACCGGCAAGACCCTTTTGGCGAGGGCGGTTGCAGGTGAGGCAGGAGTGCCGTTTTTCTCGTGTGCTGCTTCGGAATTTGTAGAGTTGTTTGTGGGTGTTGGAGCTTCAAGAGTGAGGGATTTGTTTGAGAAGGCAAAGTCGAAAGCACCTTGTATTGTGTTCATTGATGAGATTGATGCTGTTGGGAGGCAAAGAGGGGCAGGTATGGGCGGTGGGAATGATGAAAGAGAGCAAACCATTAATCAGCTGTTGACCTGAAATGGATGGATTTTCGGGTAACTCTGGTGTTATAGTTTTGGCAGCGACTAATAGGCCGGATGTTCTTGATTCGGCATTGTTGAGGCCTGGTAGATTTGATAGGCAGGTTACTGTGGACAGGCCTGATGTTGCTGGTAGAGTTAAGATTCTTCAGGTTTGTTAGCTATCTTGAACTTTCAGTCTTTAGCTTCTATTTGCAGTTTTTAGGTATGGTATTTTTTCAGGATTGATATCATGGTTAGAATATGCAATTCAGATAGCTGTTTGTGTAGATTTTATACAGCTTATGCCCAAAATCAAACAAATATCTGGCATTTAGGCACTTCTACTTGTAATGTTTATAGCTCGGGGTGGCACTCTATTGCTTTGCTCAAACTTTTACTGTAAAGAACCAAGGGTTGAATTTGTTAGAGATGCACATGCTATGTTAAGCAAGAGTTGGTTGTAGCAAATGCTGATTCTGATAATATTTGATTTTGCAGGTGCACTCAAGAGGAAAGGCTCTTGCAAAGGATGTTGATTTTGAGAAGGTTGCTAGGAGAACACCAGGTTTTACCGGTGCCGATTTACAAAACCTGATGAATGAGGCAGCCATTCTTGCAGCAAGACGTGAGCTTAAGGAAATAAGCAAGGATGAGATATCTGATGCATTGGAGAGAATAATTGCTGGACCAGAGAAGAAAAATGCTGTTGTTTCCGAGGAAAAGAAGAGGCTGGTGGCTTATCATGGTACGTATGAAACAAATGGAAACTCTCTTTGGAATTTCTTATTATTTGTTTATTGACTATTGCTTAGTTGTCTAATTTCGATATGTCGCATTACAGAGGCTGGACATGCTTTGGTTGGTGCCTTGATGCCAGAGTATGACCCAGTGGCCAAGATTTCAATCATTCCTCGTGGCCAAGCTGGTGGACTTACCTTCTTTGCTCCAAGTGAAGAGAGACTCGAGTCGGGGTTGTACAGTCGAAGCTACCTAGAAAATCAGATGGCAGTCGCTCTCGGTGGAAGGTTAGTTATGCATTTTCAATTCCTTTCTATCAAATTTAAATGATCTAATATATGCATTAATTAACCACCAATAACGCCTTCGTTAATGCAGGGTTGCGGAAGAGGTCATATTTGGACAAGAAAACGTAACAACAGGGGCATCCAATGACTTCATGCAAGTTTCAAGGGTTGCAAGACAAATGGTTGAGAGATTTGGGTTCAGCAAAAAGATTGGCCAAGTAGCCATCGGTGGACCCAGCGGAGATCCCTTCATGGGCCAGCAGGTACATATCTATTGTATTTTGCATCTCGCCTCAATAGAATATTCCTTTGTGTTATCAGATCATCGATGACTGTAAAAACTGCAGATGACAACCCAGAAAGATTACTCCATGGCAACAGCTGATGTGGTAGATGCAGAAGTGAGAGAGCTCGTAGAGAAAGCATACAAACGGGCCAAAGAGATAATCACAACACAAGTTGATATTCTACACAAGCTTGCTCAGTTACTAATAGAGAAAGAAACTGTCGATGGAGAAGAGTTTATGAGCCTTTTCATTGATGGCAAGGCTGAGCTCTATGTTACCTAATTGACTCTGTTCAAGATACGAAAAAACATTGTTGTTGTATATTTAGGCTACATACACAATCGTACATGATAAGTTGTACGCTATAAGTTACAAAAATCATTACAAACATATACTCGAGTGAATGTATGTATTTTCCCTCTATCCCAAACCAAATGACACAATAACACCGTGCAGTATGATAATATATTGAAAGGGAAGGTTATGATCCTTTTCCCCCTCGTTGCTTCTTCTCTTCGAGAATGATAGCCTCGTTCAACATGTCGGCTGCATCTTTGTGCATGTCTAGCTTGGAAAGGGCCACTGCCTGCATATAAAATGCTGTAGACCAGTCGGGAGAGATACATTGTGCTTGCATTGCATCTCGAAGTGCAGCATCTGGCTGATCGCACATGAGGTAACTAAGGCTTCTTCGGGCATGAACAGTTTGTGAAATCATGGTGCCCACATCTATGAACTGCACATAATCAGTAGAATCAGTTTGATTACAAATGGTTACTGATTTGTCAATTTCCTTGCCGCGTTCAACTTTTTCTTTCGAGACACGAGAAGAATCCCACAAATTGGTTTTAATTCATGATAACTCTCATGGATGTTACAAAAGAACAAGTAATTACATGATAACTCTCATGGATGTTACAAAAGAACAAATAATTAAATCTCAAGTGGACATGTAATGTAGCTTAAAATACTATCATGCACAGTTGAATTCTCACACACACACACACACACACACACACACACACACACACATACACACACACACACAAAGACAAAGTAATTCTTCAGTATCTGGGCCTCTTTTTAAATCACACTAATTATTTCGTCAATACCTTTACGAGAGACCTTACAGTGCATGTTGCCAGAAGAGTAACAGGAAACAATAATCCATTAACTTATTGAGAAAAATGAATTTCAAATGCATTAATGGACTTGGGAATAAGGAATAAAGGGGTATAATGGGCTTTTAAAAGTAAGGGATTGTTTTTATTTAAGGGAGAAAAGCAAAATCACGGAGAATAAGTTCAATATTACCTCGATGAAAATTGACAGAGGCTTTCATGAATTCAATGAGGTATTTCAGGATTCAAGAAATATAAAAACCAGGCAATTAGCGGCAAGTTTTAGTCTGCCATTTCTTATCAGGTTTAATCCTACCTAAATAAGACGCAGGCTAGTATAACCAAAATACCTGAGAATAACAATCAACGGCAGTTTTGAAATCTTTTTCACGGAAAGCCAAGTCTCCTCTTTTCCTTGCGTCCAACATATCTCTCATTTGTTGAGTCCATTCTTGGAAAGATAACTAATTTTCATCCAGATGGACAGATGGTTAGTCAGAGCATTAACATAGCAGAACATAAAATCATGGTAGCTTACCTCATTGGTACCCTCATCATCTTTGTAGTGTTGCATCACCAAAAATTGATGGATAGCAGTGAGATCCATGCGTGAACACGCATCAGCCATTGGAGACAGAGGGCGTGGCGGTGTGGATGGTGCTTCTTCACGCTTTGGAATCCCCAACATCACATAAGATGGAACCTGTAATCAGCAATTTGTTTGTCATTTCCAATAGCAATATTCATAAAGAATCTGCCATTACCCAATATTTGAAGTAGAAAAACAAGCATCTAGACTTGCTAATGATAATAGTCAAAATATTTTCTTATTGTTTACTGGCAGGACTCTGTGCAGAAACACAATAGTGATTAGTTCATATATAAGATTTCACCAATTTAGGACATTCTGCACCAACTAGCTTAAAGATTTTTTAATCTTTTAACACCAAAGAGAAAAGGATAAGGACTTGCATCAGATTTATTTTGCAATGGAGTGAGCGTAGAAACAAGATCTTTGGTCTTTGGCCGCTCCCTTGGTTCATACTGCAAACACTGTGAAGCAAGATCAAAAACTACAGTAGCCTCTTCAATTGAGAAATTCCCCTCCAAATGGGAGTCCATTAAGAGAAGAATATTTTTGCCACGTATCATATCCAGTGCCTGACATGCACAAAACGTCGATCAGGTACACAAGTCTCATAAAAATAATTTAACACACAAGACATCAGGGGCATGGCCATGAGAATGCCTGCAAAGTACCTAACACACTGACCACATAACCTTAAACTTTTAAACCCAACAATAGGTTTCTCAAGCTCGAATGCCAGTCATTGATAGAGCCATCATTGTTCAAATTGGAATTTTGACAGGGTTATGTTACAAACCAAATTGACCTAACTGAACTACATTGAGAAATCATTCAAAGAAAACGAGTGTCTTATGTAAATTTCACAGGTGACTGAAATACAAATCTTAATACTATTAGAGGGACACTTGGGGTTTCGGAACTGCAACTAATTGACAAAGGAAAAGAGGAGTACGAGTTCCAGAGAACGAGGGACTTGTGGCCCATCCTCTTTATATTTTTTAGAGTAACTTCCCAACTAGTCCCTCAAAACAGATTGATACTCCTTATGTAGCCAAATTAGCTAATTTGAGTCGGTCACGAGTTTAGCATATTAACCACAATCACAAATGTAGCAGCTTTTAGTTCTACTCTTCTGAAGAGCAAAATGTCGAATGAGTCACTACAGTAGATGAATGGTAACTATAGCAACATTAAAACTGATTTAGGCGCGGAAATACCCAGTTACCAAGCAAGCATCAAACAAGTAGTTAGCTGCTAAATAGCAACGTATATATACTTACATGACTTGGGGGAATGTGTTTTCCACTAAGAAGATCCAAAAGGACGGTTCCAAAGCTGAAAGCGACACTTTCTTGAGTGACCCTCCCTACAAAGGATTCATGATACGTGCTAGTTTTCATCAGGAGCTCTTGATAGAGGGTAAAATGATGAAAAAACATGAAAAATAATTGGATCATCATTCTACTCAACAAAAAACTTATCAGCATTTGAGAAAAACCTATATTTGGAAAGAGAGTTGAGCCTTTCTGCTGGTTCACAGAGGAGGTCTTCTCTGTTAGAATATTGTATGGAAACACCTTTCAGCTAATATTAAATGGTAAAATGTTAGAAGTATTCATGGAACTGCATGCAGCATAGGCACCACACTGACCTAGGTAGGAACATGAACAGAATATGTAGCATATCAAAACTGCGGCTATGACTTGAAAGAACTCCAAGGACTGTACAATGAGAGATTGCAGCATGTTCTTTTATCATCATTTTATCTTGACCAAAAACATAATGCTCAAGTTGGTGAGAATCAGGGTACTACTCATTCATGGCTGAACTACTCTGAATTCCAATAAAGCTTGGTCTCTTGATCACTCTCATACACAGTTGTAATTAGTTTCCAGTTCCATACCACGCGAAACTTATTGCTTTAAATTGCAATTATACTACCCTGTAGATATAGGCTATTGATTGTTTTTATAATTAAGAATGCACATATATTCAAGTCAACCCCTCTCCCAGTTTAATTCTGCCTCTATCCAACGGTCGCATGTATATACCGCTTGTGAAAGAAGTCATTAAGTGGATCATAAATTCATAATGTAAACAAAAATATGTTCTAATTCATTGAAAACTAACCTTCAGTTAAATCTCTATAACCCCAAAAAGAAAGGAAACTTCAATAAATAACTTTCCATGAAGGCTTTTTACCTTGCGTCAACTTAGAAAATATAGTGTACCAATTTCTCTTTTAAACAATGTAACAAACAAATATCTCGGAAATGTCCATGAGCATGGGCCTACATATAAGCTGGCTGTTCTGTAGCTAACAACACTGTCGACTAAGTTTTGTAGGGGTCTGATGGTTTTAGAGTTACCATGTTTGTCTTACTTAAAAGGATATACGACAGCGTGATCATTCACATGAAATGGTTGACGAGAAATGCGCTTGGGTTTCATCTTTTTACTGGCCCAGACAAATAGTAGGAAATAGCATGTCTTACTAGTGGTATACTAGTGCCAGCTGTTGCCTTCTGCCTTTCGCATCACTTTCCTTTCAACGGCATTATATTGCTCTTGGAAATATGGACCAAGATAAAATCAAATAGTTGGTTTTCTTCTCTCTTTAATTCTTTTTGTACCTTATTGTAAGTTGATCAATCTCATGAATCTTTAGGTGCTGTACTTGGTAAATGGTCATCATATTAACTTATTCTGGTAACCATGATGTATTCAATTAAGTGAGCAACTCGCGGATTTTTTTAAAAGATGATTCTCCGTGATAGTTCACTAATTAAGTTTACCTTTTATCATAGGTTAGAATTATATTAAGAAACACGGCCTCTCCACAACATACAAGGCCTTTTTCATCGCTTTTTAAATCTATCTAGCTTATCAAAATTCATAGTTGGCCACAATGACGTGATATATACAGAAACATAGGCGTCACTATGTTAACAGTTGAAAACAAGTTTTAGGATAATGCAGGGAATCAAATGAAAAAAATTAAGTAGAAAACATAAAACTTACCATTTCTTAAATATTCAGGAGGTGTATATGCGAGATTTGTGCTATAACTTTTACCATCCCTGCTATTTTTCATCAATCCAAAACAGGAAAGACGTGGATCTCCATTCTGCCAAAACAAAGAAAGACCTTGACTCAGTGGTACAGGATAGAACAAAGCACTGCAAGATCAAACCATTCCTATCTCCTTATATGACAAAATCTTAGGTTCAAGAAAAGCAGATCAAAACCTCATCAAATAGAACCCTGTAGGCATTCAGGTCATGGTAGAGTGGACGACCTTCGCTGGTGCAATAATCCAATGCTTCAGCTATATATAAAGCAACCCTTAAACGCATGGCCCACTCGGGGTTTGATTCTCCCCTACAGAAAGTACAGACGATTATTTTGAAGAAATAATAGATAAAGGATGAATTTGATGCACTTAATATATTAACATGTCTCCAAAAATACACCAATCACCGTGACGACTCTATTTTACTACCAAAGATCCTTTACCTGCAAACTCCCCCCACCCACCCACTCCACCCCCCCAACCCACCCAACCCCTTCCCACAATGCAGATAAAGGGACTAGCATACTGAATCTTCTGCAATTGACCGAAACGACAGTAGGATCAGTATTAAAGGATAGAAAACAGAATGGTGATTTCATATCAAATAAATGCATCCACCAAATCACTTATTTCATGTCCCAAACCATGTATAGCTGCGTCGACAAACCAAGAAAATCAACAGCTCAAACTACTAATAATCCAATTAAACGTCTCTGAAGGAAATTCAAACGATTTTTTGTATAACCCAAGTTCTTCATGCAGTTCTTTTCCTTTGAATTAAGGTTGTTAAAACATGCTGCAAAAAGTGCTTGCCAATCTAAGTTAAACTTCAGCAAGTCCACTAGTAGCATTGTTGACATATTGCCACACTCGTTACCTTCTAAGAATTTGTGAACCCTCACGACAAGCACTGGTATTGTTTCCTATAACCAGTATAAATTTCTTTCCCACCGTTGCAGCTTAAAGATTCGTGAACTGGAAACATTCTATTTTCTAAGACAAACTACTCTTATTTTACATAGATAAATAACTGAAAAGGGTGAGCAAGCATTCATCTAGCCCTCTTGTTAATTGTGCATCCTGGAAACTCCAGAAATATCAGCTAGGAAATCCTACTAGCTATTATAGCTGAAAGATTATCCATCAAAATACTAAAATCTCAAGAAAAAAACAATAAATGAATCTTACAAATTACCCATAAATGGATAATTTAACACCACAGACGTACAGTGAAATAAATGCTTAGCAAGCGTCTCATTAGGCATAAATTCAGCAACAAGCAGCCTCTCATCCCCATCACAACAATATCCAATCAGATTAGCCAACCTCTTATGCTTCAGCTTCCCCACCTCCTTCGCTCCGCCTTCACAAGAAAATCAAAACATTCATAAAAAACAAAACATTTCAAGCTTGTATATTATTAATTATATATATAATATACGTACAGCAAACTGTTTAGGATCAGGCCAGGCCATTTTGGTAAATTTCTTCACAGCAATCCACCGACGATTTTGTAGCCGGCCTTCATACACCACGTTCGGAGCTTTTTCGCCGCTCTCGGAGACAATATTGTCCGAGCTGAAGTTGTTGGTGGCGGACTTCAGCTCAGACAGCAAAAACTCCGCGAATCCCGCCTCCGTAGCCGAGCTGCCTACGGCGGAGGCTCCGTTGACGGAGGAGGGGCGGCGATGCTGCTGCCAGTGATCCTTATCCTCTGTACGGTGGAGTGGTTGCTCCGTCGAAGCGCAGCAACCCATGGTAACTCGGTCGAGTTGACTCACCCACACACGCTTATTAAGTTAGTGCTGATGATTATTATCTTAGTTTAGAAACATAATCATGTGTTAGTTTTGGTACTTAGTGTGTTAGTTTAGATAATTAGGAAATGGAAAAAATCATAATTATACTGTATTAATTATGCGTTCGTGCGGGTAGTGGGAAAACCTTTTTTTTCTAGTGAAAATTCGAAAGTGAAGTTGGGGTTTTGGACTTTGGAATTTTGAAGCTTTATATTAGGACGTGAAGAGATAATGACCTCATAATTCTAATGACCTATTTTGAAAAGATGATTGCTTTAATAAAAGTGGTTAGTCATTATAATACGGCGAATTCAAGTTTAATTTTTTTGTTATGAGAGTTGCATAATGTGGTTGAGGTGCTTTTTTTTTCTTCTTCAAGAAAATATGAATGTTGGGAATATTTTTTTTTTTCAAGACCTCTTAATTTTATTTATTTTAGATATGTAAAAGCATGACTATCTTTCTTTAATTATATATACCATTTTAAATTCTCATATTTTTAAGCATCTGATCTTTTTTTAATGCTCCAAATAAAGTTGTTGAACATCCATGTCACTGGAAACTGGAAAGTATTTTGACATTTCTGAAAGTATTTTGCAGTCTAATGAGACTTTAGCTAGTTATACTTCTAGATGGAAGCACACAATATAAACACGTTTTCTCAAATTAATCAACTCAAATGAGTTTGGATTTAGCCTAGGATATCGAATCATTAAAAATTCCTAAGATTGAAATTAATTACGAATAAAAAATAGTCAACAAGTTTGATGTTGATATGTTAGTGGAGCTTCCACTGGCAGGAATTTAGTTACAACCAAACCTATTAAGTACATACTAATGTATGAAAATTATCATTAATTAAATCAAGTTTAGTGCTTATTAGTACTCTAATGAATGATGAGGTGTATATCTTCTGTACCACTTTTTGAAGCCGGGCAGTCTGCAGGCAAGTTCCATCAGATAAATCTGCTACAAGAACACGAGAAATAGGCACCCATGAACCTTTGAGAGAACAAATCTCTTCTTTTCAAAAACTCATAATCATCAATATCTCTGAAAATAGTGAAGATTACAACTCTTTTTATAAGATTCTAATCCAAGGCAACTGAAAGGAAATAAAACTCTTAAGGAAACTGAATAACTCCTAGACTCCTATAGTAACTAAATCACCAAAAAAATAAGGAAACTAAATAACTAAATAATAAAAAGATAGATTGTCTTGGATGCTCCTGCATCAGTCGCTCAGGGTTGGAAAGAACTCGTCCTCGAGTTCACAGCAGTGTCATCAAGATCCACAAAACCAGGACAAACTAACGATGACGGTTAATCAAGCCTTGTACTTGGGTCTGTCCTGTCCCTCCCGTGAATGCCTTAGCTGTTTCCACCACGTCGTCTGATGTTGGTTAAATCCTCGACAGCCTCTGCAAATCCTCAATTTTTACTTCCTTGGAGTGATCTCTTCGATCACGGTGTGGACTCCTCAACATCACCATGACTCAGTCATTTAAGCTGATGAGAATTTTGCCCCAGGAAGAAAGAAACCCAGTATTAGCCAGAGGTTGGGTAAATCTGCGACTTGCTTGGCAAAATCTCGATCTCCCAATCAATGATTATAGCCTTGCCTTGTCGTTCACGAGAATGGCGTAACTGCTCCCACCAAGCAGAAGCCATACCCTTGAGTTTGACCGCAACTAACTTAACCCTCATTGGAAAATTCTAAAGCTCTGATACCAACTGAAGCCGGGCAGAATAATGATTATTTTGCAGGCAAGTTCCATCAGATAAATCTGCTACAAGAACACGAGAAATAGGCACCCATGAACCTTTGAGAGAACAAATCTCTTCTTTTTCAAAAACTCATAATCATCAATATCTCTGAAAATAGTGAAGATTACAACTCTTTTTATAAGATTCTAATCCTAGGCACCAAAAAAATAAGAAAACTAAATAACTAAATAATAAAAAGATAGATTGTCTTGGATGCTCCTGCATCACTTTTAGTGTACCACATTTCTGTATCACTAATAATTAATTGTCACATGTATAATTATCATATACACATGTGACAATTAATTATTAGTGATACACAAGAGTGGTACACTAAAAATGGTATAGATAATCTACTGCATGCATGATGTTGCAATTGTTTAATCGTAAATTGCGCGTGGACTTAATAAATGATAGTAAATGTGATTTTTCCTTTTATGGGTCAAAGCAAATCGTGATCTCCGCAAGATGTAGCTCATTAAAATTTCTTGCCGTGTATCATATGTATATTATGATTTGTGTCTTATTAGGTACTTTAATTGCTTCTTCCGATATTTAAACCCCAGCCTTTTCTCCAATCAAAGTATGACAAAAGATCTCTTGTAATTAATAAATATAGCAACTTGAAAATTCTGGGGCCTTTTTCGTTTGTTTTCCAAATGTTTTGAAGAAAAAACAAATATTCATTTTCTTTGAGAGGAACACTTATATATATCTGTAATATCTGGATCTCTCAAATTTTTTAAAAATTAAGAAAATCCTTCATTTTGTTTTCCTTTACTTTTACTTTGATCTGAGTAGAGGATATTCTCTATTATATTTCTCTTATTTTCATTAGAAGAAAGTGAACTTCACCTCCTCAAAGTTGCATTATGACACTTTTACCAAAAAATCCTAAGATGATGTGACTAATTTATAAGATGATATGACTAATTTATCCTAAGAAAAATATGTGGGATCATATTTTATATTTTTTGGCAAACAAAAAATAACTTTAGATAGTTAAAGGGGTGAAAGTGGAGTCTTTTGAGTTTAAAATTGTATTAAATCTGACCTATTTTAAATAATTCAAACTTGAACGGACTTTAATGAAAAAAAAAAATGCATTGGAATTGGAGATACAAATATCCTCTAAAATCTATTGAGTTTATAAATTATGAACTAAATTGTATGCAAAAAATGATTTTTATATAGTAATTTTTAAATTTTCAAAATTAATATTTTAAAAATAGGTTGAATTATTTGTAATTTGATTTTAAAATTTCAAACTATAATAGTAATATTTAGTTCGACCATAACGTGACATGAAAGTGAAATAGAAGATGTTTTGGCAAGATAAATAAACTCTTTCTTGTTCTCCTTTCCTTTTTCTTTTTTTCAACAATTTGTCCGTTTATATATTATCAAACATAAATTAAAATCACTAAACATGAACCCTGAAATTGAATCGAAAATAAATGAATAAGTAGGCTGACGCCTGACCTCAATTAATTAAGCCCAAAAAAAGGTAATCCCCAAACAATAGCCCAACATTATCTACCCAAATGTGAATCTTCAAGATCTGGATCATGTAGGGTTACTTGGAAATGGATTGGCCCAGATTGTGCTCATTTAAACTGGGTTAAGCCTCCCTCGGAAATGATCTCAGCCCTGAGGTTTCGGTTACACGGACTTATTTGTGGAACTTGACATATTTCATCTATCTATCTTATATTCATATAAAACAATTGATTTGACGTTTATCGCATATTTATTTTTCCAAATTTTAAAAATTAGATTTCAATTCAATCACATTATATCTTAAATTTTAAACACACTAACTATAATTTTAAAATTACTCTAGTGAAATCATTATTCAAATTGAATATAAAAAGTTTCATCGAAAGCTCTCAAAATAATATAAAAAACTTTTTCATATTAACTCATTACATTTATGTTCTAATAAATTTTCTGAGACAGCTTAGAACATTTTACTCGATGTCTTTAACTTTTTTTTTTTTAATAATTATGATATTCCAAACCTAATTTAAAGATTTTGAAAATAAACAATACAAATACATAATTGAGTGTTATAGTGGTTTAAGACCCCAAATCCGACGGTTTTAATATACTTCCTCCGTCCCATTAATTTTGGTCCCTTTAGGTTGGGCAAGGAGTTTTAGACAATTTGTTAAAAAAGTAAACTTTTGTTATTTTTTGTGAGTGAAAGGGAGCTATGTTTTGGGACGTCCCAAAATAGAAATAGAAGCAAAAAAAGTGGGACGGATGGAGTATCATATTTTGCGTACAACCTAACAATCTTAATATTCTACTTGATTCTTATACCTCCAGAATTTTGAATAATGAAGCTCAAGTAGTAATAAATAATTTTATTTGGCCATGTGTTAATATTCTACATAGCCTTCTTTTATATAGTTATACACTTCATCATCTTCCTAATCCATAACAGCTAATAATATTCTCTTTCACTGCTTCAATTCATTATACGTTCCATCCAAAAACATATCAACAAACTTCAAAACTAAGGCATATATTCCCAAATTATTGAAACTAACTAATTAATTAAAAACAAAAACAGGATAAGCACTAAGCTAAAAAGTAGTTCCAAAAGTCCCAAAACATACTGCAAGTTGAAGCTAAAATCCAGTTCATCTTGACTCCTATGAAGAAAGCATTATGAGGACATAAAACGATTAATAGTGCTGTAATGATTCCTTAATTATGAGGTTTCCTAATAAAACACCTCTGTTAATATTGTTTATTAGGTAAAAATCACTTGATATGTGAATCAAGTCATATGCACGTTTTTTTCTGTTTCTTTTTGGGCTGGTCCTGATTCCTGACATTACAGTTCATACATGTTGGACCGTGTGCAATTAGTGCATGGCTCGATGTATTGAAATTTGAACATGAAATGTTAATTACAAAACACGGTTTAAACTTTAACTATGATTTAACGATTATACCAGTGTTTAACGTTTAGACCGGTCTAGACTAAACCGGTCTTGTTTAATTAATTAACGAGTAACGACTATACATGGTTTGTACTTCAAACACGGTTTAAACCGTGTAATAACTATAATTAACGATTCCTAACTAGAAAGTCGATCCATCTTTCATACTATAATGTAACAAGTCAATAATAAAGATGCAATCCAACCTAATGTGGAAAAACTGTGTGGGAAGTTTGGAGCAATTGTTTTTCTAAATTAATGGTGTATAGATATTACCTACTCCATGATACATAATCATCGTTTTTTAAATAAAAGGAAAATAATTTAGGAGAAGAAATATAATTCTGATGATTGAGGGAGTAAAATATCTAAATGTTACGAATTATTTGTGCTTTTATAGATATTAATATCCTAACTCGTTATATGTTGTGATTATTTCAAGTGTTAAAATTCGATTGAAGATATTATGTTATTATTTAACAATAAATATATAATTAAATCAATTACTTTATCAAGAAATCTAACCTCAATTTTTTCTGCTACAGCTCATTAGTGAATATATGATACTAAATTATACTTACTCAACTTATATTTAAATGTTCGAATAGACAAGTTAATTTGTCTTATTTGTTAAAATTATTTTTTTCATTATATACTTAAATTGTTCAATGTAAATATATAATCCAATTTGTGTCTGTACAAGTCTTATTTGAAAATTCAGTCTACATGGTTTTTAATTATTAATTAGTTTTTTTTTTACTAAATATCAAATCAAAACTCGATTAACCATTTCTTTAATTTAAAAAGTAAAAAATTCATGCACTAAAATTAGGGAGAGAGTCTTTTCATTACTGCATAGTGCATTTACTTTTATCATCCCAGTGCCACTGAAGTTTGTAAGGCCACATATTTGTGCGGTGAAATTTATTTTGACTGTTGACTGGTCTGAAGAATGCTCGCATCTTCCAAAGAGACGACATATTTTAAGCTAAAAAAAGTAAGTCATAATTCATTTTCTTACATCAAATCCAAAAAATGCTTATATTGAGAATAAGTAAATTATTACATGCATAAATCGGTTATATTAAACTATTATTAACATAGTTTTTGCTCATTATGCATGAATTACTTTAACATTGATGGTGTGTAAATATTCCTATGTAACTTAGATGTCTAGACTCTAGGGTGATATATTTTTAAAGAAGATAACTCCATCCTCTATCCTTTTTTGTTAAAATTTAACAATTTATTTTTCTTTGTATATAAATATTGTTATTTCATTTTATATATTTTAACCATGTGTTACAATAGATATTTCTAATATGTTAAACAAGGTACTTAACATATATATTTTTAAAATTCCCGTGCATAGCACGGGACGTATACTAGTATATAAAAAGAGAAAGAATAAGAGTGGACGATGTCATTTCAGATATTAAAGATGGCAATGGCAATATATTCAGGCCTTTACATAATGGACTTATTTCGAGCTAGTTCACACAGTTAAATTTTACTCAGTTTCTTCTTGTACATACCATTGTAAATTTTGTAGAGTAATTTACCTATGTAAATATTATCCTCAAGAATACTTTGAAGCCTTTACAATCAATAGTCAGTATGGACAAAAATGTAGTTGATAATTTACATAATAAATCTTTTTTAAGCAAATATTGATCTTTATGTTATTCTCAAATAAATAAGCCTTTTGGCAGATTGCACCCTTGAATTAAAAAGACAATTATACCCTTGCCAACATTAGAATTTTGATTTTCTGACGAATTATTTGGCCGGAAGATTTTAGAGGGTGCAACCTGCCAAAGCTTATGTATTTCGAGGGTGCAATCTGCCAAAATTTAAATTCGAGGATGCAATCTGCCAAAAGGCTCATTTTCGAGGGTGCAAGCTGCCAAAAGTCCCAATTACATTGTAGATTGTAGTTTCAATCCTCCTTTATTCTTTGAAAAAATAACTCTGTTGAAATTTTCATTTTTTGCAATGTTCCAACAAAAATTTTAATATTTTGTTTACTAGACTAGTAATAAATATTTATGTACTTATATTAATATTTTTAAATTTGTTGTACTAAGACCTATATGCAAGGACCACACAAAATAATTCTTCAAAATACTTCATTTCAACAAACTTAAGACCAGCAACATGTTACATTTAAAACTCAAAAGCTGTAGAAAAAGATTAAACCACAAAAATTAGAAAAATAGCTGTAGAAAAAGATTAAACCACAAAAATTAGGAAAATAGGGTGTTCAACTGTTCATAAAGGGAAAAAGTATGATTCTAATTCGTTTAACTCATAATCTACTACCAAATCAATTTTATTCGAATTAATCCAAACTGTATATCGTATATTTTTTTTCTCGTGTATGTGTCACAGCTTTCACTAAACAAGTAAAATAAGAAAATCATAACAAAAAAATGTACACTCTTTTAAATTTCCGCTTGTTATTTTCTCTGGGTTATAGTTGTGTGAGAACATTCAGTAATGAAACTCTAGTATTAATCAAACTTCGGAAAGCTTTTTCCCCACAGCCTCCAATTTCCACTAAGCAATCCTCCAATTCATGCATTTTTTTGGACAATATTTTCACATCTTCTTTCCTCAAATTCTCCAAATTAATTTCCTGGAATTCTCTAATCCCCCCTTCAACTATCACATTTTTCATTTTCAACCCAAAATTCAGTCCCATATACGACGTCGTTTTACGAAATGCCAAGGAGCCCGAAATCCCGCCAAAAAGCGACACCGAAACCAAAACCGTCACCTTAACGACATCGTTTATTACTTCAATAAGCTCAGCCTCTTCGTCGTAGGACGATACCGCGGGCGGCGCCGTTAATTTACCGATGAAAACAACATTAGAGACAAGCTTTCCAATTTCCTTCGCGATTTTGTTCAAATTCTTCGAGTGCGCAACGATTTTGGAATCGTCTTTTCTCCTAACCGCGATTTGGGCCGCGGAATAGTCCTCCTTCAATCTCAAAACCAGAGTCTGGAACATTCCATAAACGTCGACGAATCGGAGGAAATCCTCTAGAAGCTTCTCGATTAAGTTCGAGTGCTCGCCTCCGCGGAGTGATTCGCGAGTTTGGGGGAGAAGAAGGAGATCGTCGAGTGATTCGTGCACGGATTTGAGCCGCGTTAATCCGTCACATAGCCAAGCCGAGGTCCGGGAGCTAGGTTCGGCTCGGGACCAGGAATTGAGCTCGGCGAGTTCGTCTTTGAGCTGGGAAATTATCGGGTGTGTACGGCATGGGAGACTGGCGGATCTGACGTGGAGGACTTTTCGGGGTTTTGGTGTGCTGTTCGAGGGTTGATTCGGAAATGAGAGGGATCGCCGGAAATTGGTTACCATTTTTGGTGCCATTTTGTGGGAGATTAAATTTATAGGTGAATTGGGGATTTTGGTTTAATTTGTTGATGTTTTGAAAAAAGGAATGGAGCATATATATATATATAAGGTGGAGTAATGAAGGCGACGGCGCACGAGGGTGGAGGAGTGGGGGGGACTGGATCCGCGAATAAATGCAGGTTGTTGGGGGTGGGGGCGAATAAGTATGGTGGTGAATTGGTGTTTTTATGGAGGGATCATAATTTACAGGTGTTCCTGTTAAGATGGAGCCGAGACATCACGTGTGGGTGACACTCTGGCTTCATTAATTATATGGTGCCTCTTTTTTTTATTTCTTATAATAACAAAAATAAGTTAAAAATGTTTTGATTTATATTTGAAGGAAATTTCTAATTTAATTGGGTTTAACCAAACTCGTCACATGTGATTTGTTGTTTTTTAGGTGATCCATATTCAACTCTAATTTCCTACGTATGCTATCAGGCTCAAATTATAGATCAAAGTTTCGATAAGTTTCTATCAAAGACATTGTCTTTATTTTTTTGGTTTCGAGTAAATATAAACAAAAATATGGAGTACTTTTCATTTCAAATGGTTATTTGATTAACCATTTTTAAACTATTCTAGAATATTTAAAAAAATAGTGAAAATATTTTGATATCTAATTGACTGGAACATAATACTATAATTAGACTTAAATTTGCTTTGTGGAAAAGGTCCAACATTAACTAATAGTGGGATACCAAAAATCAACTCTTCCATTCGAATTAATCGAAGATTCTTTGCATCAATATGATTTATAGAATAATAGGAATATAAAGAAACATGTAATGTGTTTTGAATTATCATGAATCACCACCTAAATTATTAAAAAAAATACACCTACTATATGCTTTGAACTTGAACTTAATAATTCAAGTTCTAAAGTATAGTTCAAAGCACAAAATCATAGACATTGATATGAAATTGAATTTCAACGTTCTTTTTAATATTGACTCCTTAATTTGTAGCTTTACTTTTGAATTAATTTAATATAGGTTGCTCAAATACTCAACTCCAATACAATAATATGTTTTTTAAATTTTTTTAATACCAAAATTCTAAAAAAAAATTGACCGTAACAATAAAATATATTTCTAAGTCTTTTTACCTTGACATAAACTTGGTTTCTTTATAATTATAAGAAAAAACCTTGGTTTCTTTATTAAAAAAGAGAAAATCAAATCAAGTGCTTCCTCAAATATAGGTTAACTTCGATTATCAGATTAATATCTTTTGCTTCGTTTGAGGAGATCGAGTTGACATCAAAATTGGAAGTCGTGATATATTTTCAAATCCAATTAGTCAGACGTGGGACTTAGTTATTAGTTGAAAAAAAGAATTTCGATCTTATTAATATCATGCATATGATCAAAAGATTTGCGAATCAAAATTTGTCAATGAAATGGGTTTGCCAAGTTCTATTAATGACGGTGAGGTTTTAATTTTAATATGGCAAAAAAAGAAAAGAAAAAGGTTATGTGGACAAAACTAATATATCACGTGTTAGTGGTGTAATCGAGCAGAGTAATGGCGAACGATACAGTATTCAAATTTGATTTGAATTTTATTGAGTTTAAATTTTTGAGTTCGAGTTGATTTTGATTGTCAAACGAGTCGAACACATCTATTTTTATTAATTTCTAGCTAATCGAATCGAGTTTAAAAGTTATTGAATGAAAAAAGATGTTCAAGCTTGTTTGATTTATGTGACGAATCGAACTCAAATGAATTTTTATCGAACGAACTCGAGTCGAATATCACATTGCTTAATTTGATTTTCTGCTCTAAATGTACTATAAACTACTGTTAAAAAAGATGATGACCATGTTTGTTTTGTAGAGTAGTTTTAAAAATAAATTGAGATTTCTAAAAATATTTTGATTTTTATAATGTCGTTTGTTTGGAGACTTTTTACAGGTTCTTTTTCAGAGAGTATGGGAAAAAAATGTAAGAGATTAATGATTTTATGTCAAATTTTTATTTATTATGTGAGCATGTCATATCAAAGTATAGTTTATCTATGATAAGATTTTTCTTTTTTATAAGATGATTTTTGTAGTGAAAATGGAAAAAAAAAATTATTTAAGAAACAAAAAATATTGTTTGTTTTAGTATTTTAGGGAGCTTAAGATGCTGTATCAAAAGCAATAGAAACATACTTTTTAATCTAAAGGAAATTATAAAAGGTTTTGTTTGTACAAGTTTAGTTCATTCCACAATCCTTATAATATTGTATTAGGAAATTAATTCGTAATGCATTAACCCCGTACGTAATAATATACAAAGCACAATTGCAATTGGAATGGTTTATTGACTTTAAATTTATAATATTAGGGATTTAATTAGAGAATAATCTGAACTAATGGCACGGAAAAATTGTGTAATGCCTTAACATTATAACCTTTTTTTTGTTTTTTTTTTTGGTCGGAGCCAGAACATTATAAGTTAACTTAGACATGCATGCTAAACAACTCTTTATTAACAAGTGCAATGGCATCACATGCAATTTCAACTAAACTAAATGCAAGTCTCCTCTTGTTTTCTATTTAAGCAAGTGATTAGTTACGTAAGTACAGTTAAATTGTACAAAACAACGATAACAAATTAAATTGCATATTTGATAACAAAATAATGATATAATGATAACAAATTTCCTTTATTGTCAAAATATAATTAGTTTTACTGTAACAAAATATAAGAATATTTTTTTTTCCCGTAAGATGGTGAGTTAAATCAGAATATTTTTTTATTACACTATCAGATTACAATAAAAAACAAATTACACATTACGATGAGAGAAAGAAAATTAGTATGAAACTAGGTTAATTTGAATTAGATCTTATAAATTAGGGATTAGATCTTTATTGTATTTTAAAAAGAATCCGATCAAAAAGAACTCTGAAAAAAAAAAATATCTTGAGATTCTAGACTAGATTATTTTTTTATTCTATCTTCAATTCCACAAGACCAAAGTTTACAATAATCATATATAGATTCAATCATTTTATTATCCAAAACTAACCACCATTCCAACTCCTAAAAAGAACCTAACTGATAGTGGTTAGATCAAGGTGTAAAATCCAGTAGAAAATAAAATAAACTACCTATAACTCCTTTTTTATTTTTGAGACAACTACCTAAAACTCCTTGATACATTAAAATTTAATTAATACACAAACTAAAAGATCAATAATTCTCTGTACGGATGAGCTCTTAGGTCCTTTGGGATTGTTTTGGCTCGTGTCTCGCCCCATCGAAACTGGATTAAAATTTAACCCAATCTAGTTTAATCTAAAATAGACTACAAATATACTCTCTCCGTTCCCTTTTACATGTCAGTTTAGAGAAACAAAAAATTCCACAATACATGTCACTTTATAATTTCAAGATAGATTTAAATGCTAATTTGACATTTTTACCCTTCTTTAATCCTAAATTCTATACTTAATATCTCTCAATTTTCAAAACAAATAACCATGCATTTATTAAGGGCAATTTTGTTCAACTATCCTTTAATTTTCCTAAAATCTAGAGCATTAAATAATTTCTTAATTCTTGTGAAACAACCTTAAACGACGTCTAAAAGGGAACGGAGGGAGTATGTCCTAATAATGTAGATTCTGTGAAACCCGGTGAAGACAGATCCATTTCCATGTGTGATTCTGTGAAAGAAACAGATACCTGTGGCTGTGACCCTTCACTTATTTTAGTAGGCGCGCGGCACTGCTGTTTGTGGCTATTCAGTTTCTAATTTAGTTTCCAGCATTTCACCAGCTGTTCATAATTAATTTGGAAAATAAAATAAAAGTTAACTATGTAATACAATACGCGCATGCTTGTCCCATCCTATTAATGGCGAATTGATTAATTAATTAATTTCTGAAATCTGATCCTACTAAGATGTTGTATGCCGAACACCCAACCACGACAGATAAGCTCCCCCATCGCTTGTCTCCAGAAATTATAATTAAGAGTTGCAATCGGGTGGATCAGGCATGAATACCGGTGTTTGAGATTGGGAATTCTCAATTTCAAAAAAAGAAAAATATTATTGTCGGGTCATAAAATGTCTTATCATATTTGGGCCAGACCAATCGATTGGAAGACCTTGGGTCGGCCCGTTTAATGTTATTCGGGTGGATTACGTTGTTATGCAAATTATATACGGATTGTTTTGTAGGGTTTATTAGGATTGATTGAGCCGAATTGACTTAGTCAATATGACCCAAAAGTATACTTGGTAAAGTAAGCAAAACATACGCCCGAAAAATTGAATTTGGGTGGCTACAATTATCGAGGAATGTAATCTCCCATCTTTCCGGTTAATTAACCTAATTTGTTCAAGTAAGGATTACTCATAATATTAAATTACTAGCTCAATATGTCTTTCGAATTATCTAATTAGTGGGAAATTTTAGATTGTAATATGGGTATAATTCATTCGACATGTGTAAACGAATCGAGTAATGTCGAATGACACACTTTTCAAGTTTTGTTTGACTTTTGTATATATCTTAAAATTTTATGTGGACATGATTTGATTAATAACCAAATCGATCTCAAACGAGCTTGTATGAAATGAGCTCGAACCGAATATCAAATGACTTGATAATTTCACATGTATTACGTTAGTCAAAATCGAGCCGAAATTCAAAAATTATCACACGACAAATGATGTTCAAACTTATTTAATTTGTATAACGACCTAACTTCAGATGAGCTTTTATCGTTTAACCTCGTGTCAAGTATTGAATAAGTTAATTTGATTTTCAACTTTGGTCCCATTTAGGCTATCAAATGTCCCCTTACTAGCTCAGTCGTGATCAAATTTAAAACATGATATTATCTAATAAGCCTGATTAAGAAAATAATCATGTCTACATTAATTGTTCATTATACAAATTACAGTTTGGGCTGGCCCGAAAAAGTGGGGCAACCCCGTTGTGGTTGTATTAGGCCATCTCCAGCAGTTGCCTGCGGGGTCGGGGCGGGGTCGGGCTGAGGTGGGAGAACCGCTGGAGATGGAAAGGGGCCGTGGTCGGGCGGGGTGGCGGGGCGGAACGGGCGGGGCTGCGGGCTGCTTGGAGCCCGCAGGCCAGCCCTGCTCCGCGCGTCTGTTGTGAGGAAGAAGAGGGGCGCGTGATTACACGCGCCCCTCTTTAAAACAGGTGCCGCCGAGTAGTAATCCGAACCAAGATTTGCACCCCCCCCCCCCTGCGCGCAAGGAGGGAGCCTTCTAGTAATAATTTCTTAACCCTTATGGTTTAGAAATCATATATAAACCCAAGTTTTTCTTATCACACTTCCAATGTGGGATTAGTCTATTTCTTTCCAATTTTTCCCATTACATATGTGAACTTTGAGATTTAATTTCTCATTCACTCGTACTCCGATTTGGACGTACCATATACCATTTTAATCTACTCACGGAGTAGAATATAATTCCGTCAAGACCCGACTCTTTACTCAAAGTGGGTCCCACTTAAATTACGTCCAAAATGGTCCATTAACTTACTTTTTCCAACACTATGTTTATGAGGTTTATAAGGAGCTTTAGGACTATTTTTATTTTATTTTCCTTGATTATGTTGTGTAATTAATGTTGTGTATTGTTATAATTAATGTGTTATTTTAATTAATACTCCGTATTTAAAAAAATAAAACTATAATATTAATAGGTGAGAGTTTGCGTATTATGTATTAATTTTAAGTTACTTTAATTAAATATTCTATTTAATATTAATATTTTTAATATAATTAATAATTAAATTACGAGTATTAATATAATTACTATTATTAATATTAATATTAAAAAAATTTAAAACTATAATATTAATAGGTGAGAGTGGGCAAAGTTTCAAAATGGAATTAATTCCCCCACGGAGCCCCAACCATTGGAGACGACGACAGGGCTCAGGGCTAGCCCTGAACCATTGGAGATGGCCTTACATTCACGAAGAAAAGGGTGCAAATGCTACTCCTTTCTCAATGTGGTGAGTGCCTTATATCAATCTTCTCTGCTACTGGTAAATTATTTCATGATGTTAGGGGGCTGAAATGTGGTAGAATAATTTAATTTAATTCAATTTATTCATCTTAGAGACGAATTCAAAATATTATACTTTTATCATGTTTGCACCTGCTTCAAGTTTACAAGTATAAAGGAAAAATCAGATATTCACTCTGCTGCAATAAATTTTCAAACTTCAGCAATAATAAATATAATTCAATGGTACGCACTAGTCTATGTTAGAATGAAGGAAGAATACCGAGAAGAATGAATAAAATCAAGAGCAAGATTCTATTACATGAAACGCTTTCGACAACTACAGATAACTCTAAAGAACTTTCAGACCATCTGTGTCTGATTCAAAAACTCATTCATTGTCACTGTGAAGAAGAAGAAGAAGAAGATGATGATGAAGAATCGGGTGGCTCTTCGAGAGGCGGACCAAAATCGAGATTTGGAAAGACCCCTGGTGGTCTTTCTATGGGTTCAATAGACAGTAACTGTATCGAGTCACCAACAACATCCGCCCATCCATAATGTGGTTCCGCCCTTCAGTTACAGGATTAAATTTGTTAATTTTATCAGGCATAAGAAAGCAATTCAATTGAGCGGGGATAAACAATACTTACTCATAGTATGTTTCCTCGTCTACTACAATATCCCAGCTTTCTCCAGTTGTGCTTTTTCCATATTTGTGCACTTTGCTGTTTCACAAAATAAGGTTAGTTATGTAACCAAAAAAGATGAGGTTAGTTAAATTAATCACGAAGAGAGCTCGTTGTATCAAGTACCCGTTTCCAAAATGCTCTTCTCCCCATGTTCTTGACCATCCTATATAGATTTTAAGAGAAATGATTAGTTGCAAAATAGTTTCAGACAAAACTAAGCAAATTATAAACATCTTTGCATTACATTTGCTGACTTTTGAATGGGTAACCCCATGTTAGATTCCAGTTGTAACCCAAAGCCATTAAAAAAAAATGATTACGGCTAATAACTGATGTAACAACTACTCTGTCTTGAAGAGATTCTAACAGTCCATACTAATATGCCAAGGCTTCAGCATATAAAGGATTATTATTACGCTAATGGTTCATGAAGAAAAACATTGATTCATACTTTCGTTACTCGGAGATTCATGCCACGTCTCCCCTTGACGAGAACCAATGCCAGCAAAGAACTTTTCTTCCCACTTGTCTCCCCATTTAGTTCCAAGTTCGGTCTCAGCCCATTTGTCAGTCCTGTAGAGATTTTTTTTTTAAAAAAAGCTCACTAACGTAATAGCAAGTTTGAGATTCCAGCATATCATTATATATCCGAGGAAGAAAATAGACGAAGTACCATTTCAGGACTGATCCTCTTCCATCATAATGCTCACCCCACTTCTCCCACCAGGATTGTTCGTTCAATCTACCGTATTTATGTGCCCCTTTCTCAGTCCAGCCTTTGGCATCATACTTTTCCCACCTGCATATATAATAGACAGGTTAACTAATTTTTTATCAGTATGCATATTGTTGTTCGAAAATACAAAGACGCTTTCTTACCAGTTCTCATACCACCCGGCATTCTCCGTTCCTGATTTTGCTTGTTTCTGTGCACTCCGTTCAATCCTAGCCAGATTGCTGCATTTAAAAAATAAATTTGTTACCGTGATAATGAGAAACTGTGTAAAACTTCTAAAACTAATAAAGGGCCTGAGAGAAAATGAAGGTAAAGCCAAAACCTCCATTCATCCTGGTGAAGAACTTCTCGCCATGTTTCCCACCAAGAATCTCCTTCTGCGTTTCTTCCAGATTTTTCAACGCCTGTCATACAATAAAGAAAGGGAAATAAGCAATCAAGAATTAACTAGCCTCGGCATGAAGGACTAGTAAGTATAATATATGTTGATAGAATCAGCTAGAAAAACACTATATGTAATAGAATTGAGTAGTTAAAGCTGAAGAGTACAACTGAGTTGCAATACCTAGCTCTTTGTATCCAGTCCAATCACTTTTCTCCCACCACTGTCAAGGAGATCAACAAATCCAATTAAATGCATTCACCTGGGATGATGCTTAATAGTCATAAAAACAAATTTATATATATGTATATTCTCACAGTATATATATTCAAGCAAGCAGAAACTCAAAATTCCTCTACAAACTGGCAAAATTTTCTGTTAATTCTACCAAATTCGGGAGTACGACTAATAAACTTTTACACAAGAATTTTTTTCAGTATAGTAATGCAGAAATGCAACAGTTTCTGCCAAAAGATTAGTGTCCAGTCACAATCGATCTGAAAGTAAAAAAATGATTTACTATTAATAGTTAGGGTTAAATGACATCTCACGAGGATTGGTCCAATTATAAAAACACCCCTCAGTGCCACTCTTGTGGTTTATACAGTCTCACAAATTCCTTTATACTAATGGTTGTGATGACGTCCCAAAAAATATTTTAAGAATTTGAAAAATTACCCTTCGTCGACTACTTTGCTTTTAATGTATTTAATACAGGGATTGAGAATGTTATATCCATTCAAAACAAATTCATAAATAAATAAATAATGTTTACTACAAAAATTAAAAGCAGCCATCTAAAAACTTATCAATAAATTAGGATAATAAATTTATTTTTTGACTTGATGATGTCTTGAAGAACAATATAATTCTTTCTACCATCTTACTTAGACTGAACCCTTAGAATCTAGAGAGAAGTATGCAGGAACTTATGATATCCAAAAAGAGTACGAGAATACTCGAATACAGTTATAGCGAGGATACATGATGACTTGATAAAGTGAAGAGAGGAGCATTTTATTGCCTCTAATACCAAAGCCTAAAAATTCAACCCAAATTCTCAATGTGAACTTATCTACAAACATCTAATGAATTAACCCAATTCAATATGTTATCATCTTTAATATTTCTGCAACAACCTAACTTGCTTGCTTAAATGTTATTTTTGCATTTCAACAAGGTAATTTGTATTGTATAACGACCGTAGGAGTTATCTTGTTGTATAACTTATATTATATGTTTATCTGGAAAAGAATCATTGATCGAAAGACGAGATAATAGCTGTAAGAATTTAATCAACATTCTATTGCCAAAATGCCATATAATCTTGAAGCAAGAACAAAAAGATTGATCAAATGATAAGACTTCTCCCATGATTGAACAAATGATAAGACCTCTCACATGTCCATATTTTCCAAAAGGTTTTGCTAATTGGTTGATCTTTGACACTAAGCACTTGCATATTGTCACGCCCCGGCACTTTGCACAACCGAGTCGGCCGAGCACGCGGGACAATTGGCACGCCTTTGGCGTGAACCAACCGAAGGTACGGATAGCTCGTCATGGATGGATAAGATCTGGCTCGAAGGTTCATGCATGAGGACGGGCCAATGGAACATTCGACCAGGTAGGTTGCGTAGCCAGCCAGCATCACATCACCATGGACGGGCCAAGCCAACCAGATAGGCCACAACCAAGTCCCCAGCCAAGGGCGGCCAGGCTAACAGCTCAGCACTAGCCAAAGGGATTTGTTGCAACCAAACATGACATTGAAGGTTCTAGAGAATTCCGGAAGGATCTACACAAGTACTGATGGTTTTGAAACAATTTCAGGCAATCTTGAAAGGTCTACACACTTGGGGAACAATGTGGAACATTATAGGTCATCCTAAAATACTTCAAAAGGTTGCGAAAAGCTTTGGAATATTGTGGAACCTTGTAAATATGTAGAGAAGGTCTTTAGTAGTTTGTAGAATGTTCTAATAGCGTAGAGGATTCTAGAGACTTAATCTCAACCCTGAGATTAGATTGGTATTAGCCATTCACTTCAAGTAGGACTAATATAAATGGGGGACTCATCTCATTCGTAAGGTAAGCTTTTCTAGTTAAGTAAATATTATTTTTTAACAATCTTAGTATTTCCCACTTTTATTTCACTTAGCAACTTTTTTTCTTTCCGACAAAGGTTGACTTAGTCAACCGTGGGGTGGAATCGAAAAGTTGGCTAAGTGTCACACTGCTAATTTGAGAAAGTTAAGCCTGTGACAATATTCATTCAACACCGGAACCAAGTGACATTCTAATCTTTGTAGTTAGGAACTAAACGATGAAAAAACATGGAATAATATAAATCACTACTATCATCATATTGCCTTTCAGATAAAACTTCACAAGTTCAATTTTAACAAAAATTACATGTTAATAGAACCAAAAACATTAAAAGTTTGGCAAATATGTAGCATTGTTATACAAAGGATTTAATTATAAGAAATTATATATGAATACAACATATATAATATATCTTTACCGTTTCTTTCCATTCTGAAGTGTTATCAAAACTCTGACCTCTCATTCTTGTCCATCTACATCGAAAACCATTATCTCCAAGATCCTCTCCACTTTCACGGTACCATGTACTACCATCTTCATTGGTACCAGATTCACTGACATTATCATTTAACAAACTGATACCCCAGTCTTTCTCATTTGCAATACCAGTATCTACACAGAAGGGAACATCAAGTATAAGATAACAAATCATCTAATACAGATAAATTCAACCATCAATGAATATCATTTTAATTAACCCAAATTCGAAGTATATAGATGCATCACCTCGTTTAGGGGGAGAATCGCGGGACTGAGGACCTGAATTTCTTGGAGTGCACCGTGAAAAAAACTTTTCTGGCTTGGAAACAAATCGAGATCTGCAACATCAAAATTACTAGTATTCATTACAAACTTCAACCAAAAATATATTTCAGTTTATCTTAATTTTAGGACTGACAATACTTTCTAACACAATGAACTTGTTCAAAATGACAGTTGTAACTTTACAGTAATAATCCATATAAACTAAAGAGCAATCTTGAAAACAGTGATGCAAAAGCTTTCCGTCTTGTCTTTGCTATTTCCCAAGTACCTCTAAGGTTTTAATCACCAAAAGTAAACAATTAAATTCATTCGAGTTTACAAATGCAATTGTCATGTCTTTGTCATTTCCAATTTGAATAAAGTAACTTTAAGGTTATAACAAAAGTAAATTTTACATCATCAAATTCATCTCGAAGAGTTAACAAATGCCAATGTTGTTTGCTTAATTGAATGAAGGAAAAATTGTTTTTTATTGACTGAAGAAAAAAATGTTATTTTTCATTCAACAATTTTACTCAAAAAGAATTCTATTTTAACAGCTAGATGTAATAAAATTCCATTATTTTAGCAAATTCCAAGCTCAATTCACTCTCTACCGGATTCAATTAAGAATTTTCCTAGACTTATTGAATCATTGGAGGTGAAAAGGGGAAACATCTAAGCGTAATGCAGCCGTTACAATAACTATAAATTGGAACTAAATAAAAGCAAACGATATTTACTGAGGAGAAGCGAAGGGCATAGCAGGGCTCCGACTCTTATTCTGTTCAAACTTCTCGACGCTCTTACTAGCTCCGCGAATCTCCGAACAGCAACACTTCACACCCGCTGCCAAAACCCTCCTTTTCTTCCTCAGAACCACCAATTCAACACCCTTCTCACGTGCCACGTCACCTCTCTTCAGTAACTTCACACTAAACGGCGTCGTAAACCCCCTCGCAGCAGCCATTCACCTCTTCTCCTTTTATTTCACAATGCCATTCAGCAGCAAACGAAACGACACTTTCGTGTGTAAATAAAACCCTAATATATTTTCCAGAAACAAACAAACAGTGCTCTGGAAAATTAGGTTGAGGAGAGAAATATGAATGTAGGTATTGGAGGAGAGAATAGAAAAGATACTGATTTCACGGTGTATATATACATATAGAATTGTTGTTATATGTATGTATATATACACGAGGATTGTTGGGTGGTACGGTTACTTCATTTGCTGAATTGGTGGTGGTGGAAGAATGGGGGCTGCAAATACAAATACACGGAGCTGGGGAATTTAACTCAAGATTCAAGGCACGTGAGTTTAACTGAGAAAGGTTAGGGGTTAGGGCCCAAATATTTCCCGATCCGTACCATATTGCCACGTGTTATGTTAGTAGTTGTTTATAAGAGGTATTATTTGGTAAAACCGTTGTATAGATGGCGTGGTGCATCGAACGGTTAGAATTTATTTAAAGTTGTTATTCGTACCAATACACGGTGGTATGAGATGTTGAGAGTAATTTCTCCTTTAATATAGGGGCTCAGATACAATCCTAACCATTGGTTGCACCATCTCATTCGTGCAGCGCACAAAGTAATTTCTCCTTGACCGGTTAGTGTACTGCACTTGTTTTGTGATAGGCTCTATGAGTTCTATCCGATTCTTAAGCAAGTGTATATCATTTGTCATACAGTTACTTTGTGTATGATACGATGCAACGAGAATTATGTAAATTAATTTCTTCATATCGATGAGGATCCTTTATACCATATTTGTGTACCATCCATAATTAACTGTCACATGTCAAATTAAAATGTAATCCATTAGACCATATTATTTGCTCATTCTTCACCGTCTATCATCTAT
The DNA here is from genome assembly GCA_003313485.2 of Penstemon barbatus. Classification (NCBI taxonomy): domain Eukaryota; kingdom Viridiplantae; phylum Streptophyta; class Magnoliopsida; order Lamiales; family Plantaginaceae; genus Penstemon; species Penstemon barbatus. Next base: position 15,521,829 of record CM064878.1, read on the forward strand.
TTTAATTATTAGGTTTTCACATTGCAAAATTAATGTTAAAAAGAACAACAATATTAGTAAAATTAAATTAGCATTCAAAAAGTTGAATTGAAATACAGAAATTTAATCCATGCATAACTCAAATTATTAAAAAAAAAAAAAAAAAGGCCATGCATGATTTTCCTAAAAATCTTAGTATTTTAATTCATTTCATTTCTAAGGTTCTGCAATCTTATTAAATTTTAAAGCACAAGAATTGCATAGCATCATTGAATTACACTAACCATCAGTCGAAAATGGTTATTACAATTTGGGATGATTTCGAAATGCCAGAGTAATTCCAATAGATGTATAATACGATTTATATTATACAACTATTTATAAATTGATTTCTCATCTAGTTTTATGGCAGAATAATCTCTAGCAATATTCTTAACAGATTTGTAGTTGTAGGGGCGGATATAATGGAGTTAGATGGAAGTTAAAGAGATGAAGATGGAGTTAGTTGTAGGGGCGGATATAATGTAGTTGCATTACAATAGACCGATTTATTTATTTATTTAATTTGAATATAAAACGAAATTCCTGGACAGCAATTTGCAATAATTTAAATGTCACATATTAGTACAATAAAAATATTAAATACCACATGGAGTGGGAGATACATGCTGGAATCTGGTCTTGTCCTTGATGGTTGCTCTTGTTAGTTACTATAAATTGCAATTGAGATTAATTGCGTGATATAAAAGGAACTTAAAAGTGCTAAGTGATTATTGTATTAGTGATAGATAATTTAATGCATTCACGTGACTCATGATATCCATGGCTCTTAAAAAATAGCAAATGATTCATTGAAGTTAATAAAGAACACATGGTGAAAAAATAATATGTAGCTTAAAATAAATTTATTTTCTCTTAATTTTTAAAATAATTTTTTCAAAACACAAATATACAACAATTTTCTTATCTCTGAAAAAACATATATTAACTCTTATTTGATTTGAAACATATCTTATACAAAACTTGCATATAACAAACATGATTTGACATAATAATTTAAACATCTTACATCCACAACCTAAATTCTTCCAAAAATATACATACGTTATTTCCGGACCCAGTCTCCCAAAATTCAAACAAACAACACCCCATTTCCAAACCACTTTGTGATAAAAGAGACAAAATGACCCTAAGTTTTTTGAACTCTAAATTAAAAAGTAGTATTTCCTTTTCTTATCAACTGAGCAGATGAAAGAGACATGGTAATAACTGAAAGAAAGAAAAAAATCTTGTATAGTCGTCAAATGTCTACGTATAGGAGATTTTCTAAAAATTTGATATATTAAGTATAGGAGAAGTTCATGCAATTTACTAAATAGATTTTATTAGTCAGAACGAGATGTATTGGTATGCATGAAATTCGTATTGAATATTTTGGTATGATTTAGATTTTAGAAATTTCATAACTGAAAATCTTTGTAGTATGTCTCCTCCGTCTCTGTTAGAGGACCCATTAGTGTGTATAGTTTAGTCTCGCTGGGGATAGTTTCTTCCTGGGAGGGAGGGTTCAACTCTAGCACGAAATATGCCAGGATTTGAGTTGTTGGGCGCCCTAACTAAGTATGTGGGTGGGCAATAATTGTTCGGTGACATAGACTTGGTAATTTAGTGTGTGAGGAGTTACAATCGTATAATGTGGGTGTTTGTGTGTAAATGCACTATAAGACTAAAAATTGCGTCTTTCTTAACACCAATTGGTTTTAAATTAACTAGTAATGCTTGAGTGCCTATAAACGGTATTAGAGTCAATGTCATGGATGCAATTCGCAGCCCGACAAATTGTTAGACAGTGTTGGGAGACGGGGGTGCTGGCCCCAAGATTTTCAAATTCATTTAATATATATATATATATATATATATATATATATATATATATATATATATATATATATATATATATATAAAGTAAAAATATTTTTCTCTTCTCCAAGAAATGTTTATTTTCTAACTAACTCTATCTCCTTTCCAATTATGTAATCAACTATTAAGAAGAATACTTAAAATAATCAAAAGTTCAATTATATAAATATTTTAAATTGCATTTATTGGCACCATAGCACTTTTGCTAAGTTCCCACAAAATTGTTAACCGATCTTAATTGATACTTGTACTACAAAAAATGAGATGATATTGCCAAGGAAGCCTCGAAAAAATTCAACATGTGCCACGCAATTTATTTAACTGGTGGTTCTCCGCCTTCTATGGTGGCGGGTACACACACCTATGGGCCACCGAAAGACGACAGTCCTCAAACTGTCCTGTCTTTAACAATTAGATTGATTTCTGATGAATCTACCTTTTCTTGTGATCTTATGATTTGACAGCATCCTTTACTTTATTTTTTATTCCACGTGTCATCAGCAGATGCAACTATGACTTGGCAACATACATGGATAAGGTGAAAAATAGAGGGAAACATACGTGTAAGAGGAATATGACATGGTTTTCTTGGTTCGAAAGGACCCGCGACTATACAATGAGATTTGAGGCAGATTTCTCCCACTAAACTAGGAAACCAAAACGGAGTCATCTTTTATTCTCTACACTGTGTTAGGATAAGCTTAACGTCACTTCAAGTAGAAGTCACAATCTTATCCTTTAGGAGGTATCATTTTCTACACCATTTCTGGTAACTCTTTTTTCTTCCAGTACCTATTCCCAGTATTCATTTGACTAGTGCATTGTATATACACAATAAAATACAAATATTAAAATAATGAAAATTAATCACGTAAATGAAGGTTTACTTTTGAGACTAAAATCATTAAATTCATAGAACTCACAAGTCACAACATTCATGGATAGTGGAGGATTTTTATATATTGTACACATGATCAATTTCGGATGAAGAGGTTATCCACTTTCCCCCGAAATTTACCAACGAAATGAGACCATATAGATGACATCCAATACTTGAAAAACAGATGGAAATAATTCAAACCACTAAAATAATTTGCTTTCATTTCTAACATCACCAAGATAATTTTACTCCGGAAACATTTTCAAACAAATGGCTCAAAGCAACAAGTGGATTATTCATCACTATCATGGATTCAAGTTTCGTTTCTCGAGCATGTTTCAATCAGCAAAATATTAAAAACGTTTTCAAAACTGTAGAAAAAGTTGTAAATATTATTAAAATAAGAGAGTAACAAGATAAACAAATAGTTTTGTAATCACATCTTTTCGTTTCCGATGATTCAAAAGCAAAACTTTTGCATCATTTAGACGAAAACAATGGAAAGTTTGTTTCATGATCAGTATAAGTGAATTACTAAGAAATGAACTATTTTTTGTCTGAACCAAAGTATCATAGGCCCCAGTAGAACATCTTGCCGGGGAAAAAGAAAAAGAACCTAGACTTGGATATTTTCTAAAGATTAAATCCAAACAAAACAAATGATTCAAACAATAAACTCAGAGAATAGAATACAACATTGCCCTCAATGAGCTACAAGTTCATAAAGCCATCCCAACTTGCATAAAGCCAACAATGGCTACACGAAATATATGCTGAAATAGCTGTTAGTCTACCAACAATTTTGAACATGAAAAGAAAAATCAGCGTACCAAATAAATTCTTCAGTCACAGAAGAACTTTACGTAACGTGATGTTTCTTGGTAAAAGTTACCAGAATTTTTCATTAGTACCTGAAATGGGAACTAATTTGTCAGAACATGATAACAAGAGAATTGGAATATGGCAGAAAAAGTTCGAGTTCTAAGAATTTGCACTCACTAGTCTATGCAATTTCATTTTTTAGGAAGATGAGGTTTAATTGATTCCACAACCACCTGCGCGAATTGAATGAGGATATGAAACTCAAACCCAAGAAACAAATGATAATGTGAAAATGTAAAGTAAACAAAATCCTTAACTTGGTCGTTTATCGAATAAAGCCAGTTTACATGCTCAGCATAACCTAAATCTTAAATTTGAATGGGCCATTTGGCACATTGAAGAGTGCACAAATATGTATTTCCCATGACATAGAAGATAAGTAATCTTACCCTCCCATCATAAGACAATGATGCAAATATCCAGGGCTCTCGAGAACTCCAAGCAAGACCTATATCAAGGTTAAAGCAATCAAGTTTGATTTCAGCAATAAAGCTGAAAGGGGATTAGATATTACATCAATTACCATAAACACTGTCGTCGTAATCACTGTACGAGTTCAGCAACGGCTCTACCCTTCGGGCCGGATGTTCCACCAGGCTAGCAAAACATACATATAATTGTTATCAGTATCAGACAATGAAATTTGAGTACTGGTTCCCACAAATAAAATGAATTGCAAACCTATCTGGTGCAGAATTATCTTCTCCTGGAGAGGCCAACCACAAATTGACAGCTGAGTCAGTCCCTGCACTCTACAAAAGCTTTGGCATCATGAGCAAAATACCAATGACTACAAAGGGAATAATGAGAACGATATTCACTTGCTCTAAACAACACATACTGTTGGGAATAGGAGGAATAGAGATGATTACAAGTACTCTGTCAAATTTTATTTTGTCATTAAGTGAACATACTAAAGAGAAAAAATTTCGACTTCAGAAAATCTAAAGATGTTCAAGAGTGCGAGTCTTTTTCTAGCATAGGGAGAGAAGGGAGACGATGGATGTAGATAGGAATAGTACCAGAATCAGGCCGTCGTACTCAGGATTGCACTTAACAGTCCATGTCCTATCAATAATATAAGTGTTCATTAAATATTTAATAACCGAACCAATAATAATTGATTAAACGATCTTAATCACACTACTATAATATCATAGCATAATAAAATAAACAACTGAAACAAATAGAAATGAACATTCTTAAGAGGACCGTTGAGAGAAACTTGTTACTTTAAAGAAACACAGCTATGGAACCAGTATAACCAAAAGAAATATATTTCATCCATTAGTGCAAAAGGATACGCCAGGACCACATATCATTGCTGGTAACTTACCAGTGTGAATGCCCAGGAAGATCTATGACTGGAAACTTCAGATTTCTAAGGTCCCATACATGAATACCAGACTCATCCTCAGCAGTTACCTGACATGTAAAAATGGAGCTCATAAGCTCATTCTGAGGAAAAGGTGACTAAGAGGAGGAGTAAAAATGTTAGTCTAAATATATACAAAGCACACAACACTTTGCCTCACATGCTATTACAAGTACTATGCTTTGACACTTTAAAAGTAGTTAACAGTAGAGTAAGTTGATGAGAATTAATCCAACTTAAGTAGCAATTTTGTTCAGAAGAAATTTCAGGAAAAGTATTTACTTCAGGTTTATTCTTAGCATCAAGTATTATTTTCTCCACAGTGACCTTCTATCAACAGTCAAATGCACATTTAAAGTTATGAAGTTACAAAAGATCCAGCTTCAGAATAGTAAACTTTTGCTGATCTGATTGGCCTGATTTTGATTAGATGATATAACTATCAACAGCATAACATTTTCATACTATTCTCACAATTATTGAGTCTAATTATTAAACAATATAAACTCTGTATAAACACGTAATCCATTAAGAGAACTCTCATAAGCTTTAATGGCCATGTGAAATAGAAATGAATCTATCTATGGCAATAAGATGTGAGCTGATGAACATACTGGTTCATTATCATTGTGATATACCCCAGACCAAGATAAAAACATAGGAAATCTTAGAGTGGGTTAAAAAATGAAGTTTGCAGCATACTTACAAGTGTGTACCTCCTTTTCATGTCATAGTCTACATTACGGACATGAGCCTGATCAATTGAACCAGTCTTTCTGCAAGCGAAAAATTCTGTTTTTCATTATCATAATTGAAATGTTTGTTTAATATGCGGTTAACAAACATAATAATATCCCATCTTGATAGTGAAAAGTTTACAACGGTCCCATCTTGATAGTGAAAAGTTTACAACGGTCACCTAAAGCTTCTGGAAAAATCTGTATAAGTGGCATAGGTGTTGTAAATTTTGATTGCCAACAAATATATTTACGAGTGACTTTCATATTCTATTCGTGGAGTAGCAAGAAGCACAAACGCACCCATTGCGGCATCACAAAACAGCAACAATGGCCAGGATATATATTGAGATAGTAAGGGTTGTACTAAAATGAAAACCACACAGCATAAACAAATATTTGAGAAACCTCATTCACAAATTTCCCAACTTAATTATCAAGGTAAAACAAGCTTGTAAGTAATTAATGACTCAACAATGTGAAGATTTTGAAGTTACATACTTCATAGTCCTAAGATCCCAAAGTTGAACTGATGATTCACATGTTAAAGAAACGGTATTGAAATCGTGAGGATCCCATGCTCCGCTGGTTAAACAATGAAGCATGCCAGCTGATTCTTGTGATTGTACCTAGATTACATAGCAAGAACTGAATAAGCATTAGCCAAAGAAATCCAAAGTAACAAGGGCATCATGTTGGTTAAGATCCCTGTTTCAATTCCTGAGTTTCATCACATTCGGAACATATCAAGATATATTGAAACAATTAGAAGTTAGAAAATTTAAATACAGAAATATTGCTAGATACAAAACACAGGTGCGGTCCATGTTCACATGTCTGTGTTGTGACATAATCATATATGAAGCAAGTTAACGATTCTATTTGAGAGTCTATACCTGAGCAGTCTTCTTTGAAGTATCTAAGCTCCACAGGAAGAGATTCTGCTCATCAATACTAATCAACTTGTCATGCCTTCCAGTAGGCCACCAGAGTACACTGCAAAGAGCAGCCAATACCATTTAGTATACAAGCAACTGCAATTGCTTTGGTAAACGGAATTTTTCGTCTCTCCAAGATTGCTTTCCAAAACGGAACTTCTCCTTTCTCCATGTAACAGCATGAATCCAAAGAGCTGTTGTAAAGTGGAGCTACTCATTATAACAGTGACTAGCACAGAGCCAATTTAGGAAAGCACCAAATATGCTGATCTTAATATCCGAAAATAATGAATGTTCATATAAAAAAGACTTCTCTTATATTTGCATTTTCTTTTCTTTCAAAGTGATTGATTTCTGATTGCTGATCTATTAGGGTACCAGATTTCTGATTTCTGATTGCTGATCTACTAAGGTACCAGATTTCTGATTTCTGATTGCTGATCTATTAGGGTACCAGATTTATGAATACAGTTCAATAAGCTACATGGGAACAGAACTTATCAGTCATGCATTTCTATTGCATCGCAGATTATTAGCCTTCACTTATTTGATTATGCCAAGGAATCATGACACGCCTAAAGCTCCCTAACCCAGTCATAAGAATTTTGAAAGGACAGTACATTGAACTCCTCTTTCTGCTCTATTTGATCAATCCCAATCTTGAAATTGTTTATGCACATTTTTATTATTTTAAGAGTACTACATATTCATTTCATTCTCACTAGCCAACATTTTCTCAGTGTGACAAACAATGTAAACCACGTTCATACTTCAGGTCAATACACAGTTCATCCATTAATAAACGAACTCACCATTTAATCTTGCAAATGTGCGCATCCAGAGAAGCAATACTTTCCAACTGAGGAGAACTCAGCTGGCCATATAACTCTGGAATTTGCCACACCGCTGCCCCATATGTTTCGCCTTCAGAACAGCATAAAACAAACAACAAATTATATGTTCCATTTAACTGCAACATCATTCAGATAAGAATTACCGGAGACTGTCCTGGATATATATTAGAGGGTAGATTCAACAATTAAAAAAACCTATACCCAATATTCTAATCTTAGTTCAAATTGCTTCTCAAGCTTGAAATTATGTTCAGAGCTTGCTCGGTCTGTTTCGATTAAGTAATGAATCAGTCTGAAACCAGATTTAATGAGGTCAAACATGAGTCTGTTCAAAATGTCGAGCTCAATTGAGCCTTTACTAATAGATCTTGAGCCAAATTATTACCACTGCAGCGCAGCTACATCTCCCAATGAAATAACTGGACCGGACATGTTAACAAATGCTACTATATGAAAATCTGAAATCCAAATTAGCGGAATTACCAGTAGAGAATACAGTAGAGAAAATCCGCTGATCAAAAGGACAAGAAGCGAGATCCCAAATTTCATTAGGATGGGAGAACAAACCCTCGCAGATCAATTCGGTACCTCCAGACGAAAGCCTTATCAAATGCACCTGAAATTTCCACATCACTTTATGATCGAACAATACTACGGTATGATATAATAAACTGAGGTCGAGGTGAAATTCGAATGGGACCTCATTTTCTTCTTTGAGGCTGAGAGTTCCAGTGAGGAAACTAGTATGATCTGTATCTGCTTTCACATCCGAAATGCATCTCGCCTGGTGTCAACAAATTAACTTCAGCATTTTTTTTCAAAAAAAAAGAGAAAAGATATCATTACCATGAAACTAGGGTTTATGAATACCACGAGATTGATCGATTGACCTGATATTTGAGACCATATCCGACGCCGGTTGATCCACCTTGCATTCTAATATCCTTTCCTGCTAAATTGCACGATTTAATTCTTAGCTACACTCAAACGAGAAACTTCAATTCTAATCAGGAAAATGTCTCCGCTCAAGTTTTAGAGAAAATCATACTTTAACTCCCCGGTCTTTACATATTTTTATATTTACACCCTAAACTCTTGGAATCTTGATGGAGTATCCCTTTACCATTGACTTTTTTTTTTTTTTTGATTTTCCAATTGTTTAATTCCTTTCGAGGCGGGTCGGACACATTAAGTGGATATCTCTCCCAACAAGGATTCGAACCTGAGTCCACTACTATGCAGTGACTAACCCCTTCCACTTAAGAACTGAAAAATATGGGTTGTGTAGCTGAAACTATTGAAAGAATGAGGGCTTAAGTGCAAAATATTAAATAGGATGTGTGGAAAAATGTGATTTTCCCAAAGCATAGACCAACTAATAATTGGCGTTAAAGCTGTCACGGCCCAAATATATGAAAGCTAAAACATTAAGAATGGTTCATTTTTTATTTTGGACTACAGTATTTTAGAGTATTAGGACTAAATTTGAAATGTATTTGAATAGATAACATAAACAAATTATGACAACCGAGGGGTCTATTTGCTAATTCAGTTTCAGCTAATACTTGTTTTAAGGGATAGTGATGCTCTTAATTGTTGTTGAACTAGTAAACTGGGCTTGTTAGATGAGGTTGGATGGGTAAATGTTTCGGGCTATTGAATAAAATTGGTAAACCTATTGTAACCAAATCGCTTTGGATCATAAAAGGGCCGGGTCGGTCATGATTAATCCAGATTGACCCATTATTACCTTTTGTCTTAATAAACAGTCTTTGACTCGAATTGATTGATTAGTCAGATCAGATTTCATTTTCACGAGTTATAAGTCAACTTAACAATAAAAATGGTGTTGAGCTGAGTCGGACCAAATTCAGATTTGATTCATTGCTTCTATCACGGTTTGCTAGCATTATTTAAAAGTAATTTTTCATGACAATTTTTTTTTAACAAAAGCAAAGGATGTTAAAAAAGATACATGATTTCTCAACTAAATCATAAAAATAACAACAAAATCTGCTCAAAAAAGTGAAAAACTATGTATATACATCAAACTCGCTACTGATTCTTTTTAAAGAGTATATACATAAACACTTACATTGTCATCCAAAACACATCCATTTTCATTCAAACTAAATGAACCTTTCTCTCTCGGTATGATACAATCCTCACGCTATGATAAAAGTTATCAACAACAATCTATGAACGTAAGTAATCAGATACTAGTATATACAAATCTCAAGTTAAAGATCTTACTAACTGTCGAAAAAATGGTTGCATCATGATTTGAAGCCCCTTGTAATTTTTGTGTACCCTTTCTTGCTAACTATATGAAAAAACACCTAATTTTCGTCAACAATGGTAATTTTTAATTCGAGAAACATGGTCACCTTCATCTTACTTTCCAGAAGAGGGGTTATAACCATTATCAAAATTTTAAAACATCATGTGTCTTCATTTAATCTGAAAGGAGTTCATCCAACATGGCCTCCTCAGATGATGTTCTTTCATAGTCCAAGCGCGTTTCATCATACAAAGAGTTTCCTTGCTGACTTGTTTTATCATCATCTTCGTCTTCAGGATCGGACCAATCTATATCATCGTTTGTGTTTAGATCTTCCACATCTCTCCAATTTGGAACTAAATTCATCTCTGTTTTTGCCTCAGAATCTTCACAAATGCAAGAAGCCGGATTTTCATGAAATACTCCCCTGCCTGGCCTCCCTTCCTTTGGCTCACCCATGAAGCCTTTCTGATATTGACGAACTCTTGAGGCAAATTCATCCCAGGTCGTATTATCTCGGTGCATGAATAGACTGTACAACTTTTTAGCATTTGGACGAATTGTTGGTTTGTGTCCAAAATATCTCCTTCGATCAAGAGAAATAAATTCATTTTCGAAAAAAAATGAGAACCAAAAAAAAAGGAGAAAGAAAAATAAGGCATACCTTCGTCCTGCTAAAATTTTTGCCATGTTTCCATTGTTGTTTGTAACAAAAACATCACTTTCATCACACACTATGAAATCTAGTGCAGCCATTCGAGAAGAAAATGCAGAAAAAAGTTCTAATTCCTCCTTGCTTGCTATTGTATCTTTTGAGTAGAAGTTGGGAAATAGAGCCTTTAAAGGGGCCAATGTCTCTTCACCTCCATATATTTCTCCAGAAGCCACATAAATATGAGTGTGTTTGTCATATCCAAGTGCTCTTAAAAGAAGACCAACTTCTTCAGGAGTAAGAGGGCATCTTCCTTGCCGCCTACCTTTATCTGGATTGCTAATCTGCAAACGCAATCAACAATAAAACCATAATGAGCTTAATATTTTTTTGTTAAACTTAAATATCGCAATATGGAACGAATTTTGTTCCTTTGGCAACACGTGAGAAGCTGAATTTAAATGCTGGATGAAATTACATTATTATAAATAGATGTGGATTCGAAAAATTCTGAGTACATCTACTGGTCGAAAATCTAATCAACACAGTGATTGCATTCAGAAAAGTGAAATCAACCCCATCACCATCTCACTTGAAATTACGAGAGAAAAAAAACCAATAAACATTGTTTTTCATGTGAAATTATATATCATTATTATAACATACATAATAATTCAAAAGATATCATATGACTCTTACATGTAAAGTTTTCCACCTCCGACGAATTTTACCCAATTCCTTCCTCTCTTTGTCTCCTCCACCATAATAACAGCCCGAGAATGCAAGCATGTCAGGTTCAAACCTGTAAACAATAAACATACACATAATAAGTAATCATCTACTAATGACTACTCCGTCTGAAAAAAGCTTAAACTGAGAGACATTTCATATTTTATTGTTTCTAACACCGTCATCCTCATCTTGATAAATACATTCTATGATTTTAAAAAATGAAACAAAAAGAAAGTATTAATTTACTATTAAAATGCCAACATTTGCTTAAATGAAAATAAATAAGTGATCATAGAACGATATATGTCATAGAGATTACCACTAGGTTACAAAATTTATGAGCCTAAAATTGCTTGAATGAAAGTTGTTAATAAGATTGCCAAAATACATAAACAGATTGAGTACATTATGGATTCACTAAAATATTCTGAAGAAATCGAATCTAGGTTTGAATAGAATGTTGGTAATGAAAAAGATGAAAGAGAAGCAAATTCTAAAGGTACAAACAAAAAATATATGTAACAAGGGATTTTGAGGCACCTTAGATGAATGGCAATGTAATGTTGGCTCCTTATCCTCATTCTCTGCACCAGCTTTCGACCCATTTCAAGAATGGGGTCAGTGAACTTCAGAGCGTGATAATTGACTCTGCACCTAAGCTTTTGTAAATCTGTGTCCAACTTATTGGAAAGTCTGTAGTCAAATTTGGTCAATTTAACTGCCTGTAACAAGAATGACTACATTCAATATTGTCACATAAAAACAATGCGTTAAGCACAACCAACTAACCAACATACACATTTGCAGTAGTGAATTTAAATAAGTTTCTGTACCCATAATCGGGACCAGTCCGAGTTTAGTACAACTAGATAAAAAAATTTGTATTTTATGCCACATAATCATGTTAAGTTACAAATTGACTTACATGTTTCTTCATAAGCACAGGTCCTAAACGATTAATATAGCATCGCTCATTGCACTTCCTTGGAACACGCATTCTTTTTGGATTCCATATTTTTCCTCTTCTTCTGGGGAGTTCTTTTATAATTTCAACATCTTTTGCTAGATATGATATAAACCAATCAATATCAAAGATCTCTGAAAAGTTACTACAGAAGAGAGCAACAATAAGGACCTAGAAAAAAAAACAAAATATTTGTAAGAACTTCATACAAAGAATGTTTCGGGACTTTACCTAACATCCTTCCAGAAAGACTTATTGTCCAATGTTGGGACAACAAGTGTGGCATTCAAGATGCGAGCAGCAACAACAGAATCAATTATCTGCAAAGAATATGTATCCGTGAAAAGATTTAGCGCCTAAGAATGAACTTTCTTTATCTATTTGATAATAAAAAAAAATATAGTATGACACATACAAGTAAGAGTTTACCATTATGGAAGAATTTTACAAGGAGACTATGCCCAAAGACAGAACCAGAATTTTACATTGAGGGGGTGGGACTAAGTCAAATTTTTTTTAAATAATATTATTATTTACCAAAAAATATTTAAATAGTTATTGCGAGAAAAAAAAAATTAATTGTAATATCATAGACAACTATAATTGAATGAGAATATAAGTAACAAATTCAAAATCAGAATCAGACAAGTCATCAAACATATGAGAAATATAGAAATAAATTTTGTCTCATCTAAACAATAAAGATGGGAATTAATTTAAAGTAAACAATTATGATATTTTAACCCTCACACTAAAACACATTTAATTTTGACTAAATAAGAAAAAATGTGAATTGAGAAAATACCCCAGTTCTTTGTTGGTTTAAACCTCCACTGGTTGCAATTTCTAAGTAGCGATTAGGTTGCGTGATAATGACAGCCTCTGTTATTCAAAGAGCAGCAGTCATAATTAAGCAATAGAATAACAAATAAAATCAACTGGACAACATATTCAAATAAGCCGGTTTACAGACTTGCAAAATTATTGCTGGCATTACTGCATCCATAGTAAAATTCCCCATTTTTCGAGCTCCAAAGATCACGAGCAAACACTCCTCCAATATTCTAGATGTCACCCAATACACATCAAATTCAACACAAAATATAAGACATAAATAAAATATTAAAACCCTTACCGGGACACGAAATAGAGGTGCCTCGTTCAATTCACCTCCAATATCAATATTCATCTACAATAATGATAAAATAAGCTAGTTCAACAACACATTCTTATCGATAAAAACAAAGCTTTATTCGTGATTGGGGATACCATGGTGTGGCGGAGGTGATCATTGTCATGAGGGGATGGGGCGAGTAAATAAAGGAATATGAATAAAATTAGGATGGCGGAAGAAATGGCGAAGATGGCGGCGGGGATGAGGCGATGAGAATATTGGTGACGCCGCCGCGGCATGGCCATGTGGTAATGGCAGCGAGCGGCGGATGGAATACAGAGATGAATTTTTTTATTGCCCCTCCCTCAAAATTATTGAGGGGAAATGGAGGGAATAATCATTTCCAATTGGACATGAGATGTGTAAAATATTCTTACAAACTGTAACTCAAATATTAAGAAGAATATTACTATTTTTAAATAATGATTATAAATTAGTAATAAAGTGTGATTGAACAGGAGGGTTTCGAGGGGCAATCAATCATTGTTGGAAAGTGAAGATAAAGATTTTTTTTTCTAAATTTGGATAAAGTTATGTCAATTTATTGGACGGATTATGGATGAAAGATGCAATGGAACTATAATATATTTTTTTAAACCTTTACGTAATGTCAATAGTAACAAGTACTATATATCTCACAGTCACACTTGCTATAATATCTCAATTTTATTCAAGTGTATTTATATTTTTTTTTTCTCGAAGTAACTGAGTTTCATATAAAAAAAAAATTTGGTGCCACATTTTAATTGGGATGAGATTAATTTTACTTTTGATTTATACACTAAAAGTTTGTTCATTAGAAAAAAGTTTTTCTTCCTATTTATCCCTTCAAAACTTCTGTTAATTTTGAAAAAGGTATACTTTAGTACCAAAAAGGATAAATAATTTCATAAATTTTCCACATTTCACTAGTTTTAACTATTAAAAATGGGGTAAATTAAATCAACGAGAGTGTCATTATAAAACAAAAAAGAAAAACATACTCCGTATATGAAAACAGTTGTGATCCAAATTGATGAATGACAACGGAATCCTACTTTTTGTTTGTTTGTTTGTTTGAAGCTGTTTATTTTTCTTTGATTATTAGATTAAATTAATTTAGTTAAATGGGCTGGGCCACTTGAAAGTCCTGGAAAATATTTTAAGTTTTTGAGTTTATTGGCCCATTAAAATGTGATTAGTCCTCAATCTGTGAGCTCCGATTCCGTAATATATGAGTTTCTAATTGAAGCAACAAAATTCCCCTAAAGCTCTAACAGAACTTTCTCAAAAAAAAATTATTAGGCTTTATATTTCCGTGGGCTTTTGACCAATCAATGTTAGGCTGATAATCAAATAAGTAATTATTATTTTCTACTTTATGGGTGAGTTTGGTCTTGCAATTGAAAAAACAATTGTAAAAAAATTTAATTTTACTAATAAAAATAATTTTGGATGAATTGATTTTGTATAATTGCAAAAAAATAAAAAACAAATATATTCGTTATTTCATAATTAAGTTAATTTTTTAATTTTGAAGATCACAAAAGTTATTATCATAATAAGGGGTCAAACACCGCAAAGATCAGTCCATTGGTCTCAAATTTGAATCGAACGGGTGCCCATTGTTTGGACCAAACCAGTATTACTGGCCAAATTCGAACCAATGTGCCCCCTCCAAAAATAGCCTTTCTGCTACTATAAAAGAAGAATAATATGGTCAATTATTCATCCTATCTTGTAGCTTCTATCGAATCTTCTCGTTTACTCTATTCTTCAGTAATATTTTTTTGTCGAATTTAGTTATTTGTCAAAGTTCGATTTTCACTTATTCTTTATGCAATGAAACAAGTATATCAGTTTTGTATTTTGTGAAATTACCGGGACTACACCGTATTACCATTGATTCTTTTGTGTTCAAAATTAATCAAGTAAATGTGATTTTATATTTATTACATTCTAATTAAATAATATAATAATAATATTGCTTATTATTTGTTCTGCAAAGATTAACTAAATTATAGTTAATTATAAATTATCTTATTATTATGTGAAAATAATATGCTATAGTTTAATTTATTTGAGATATAGTAAAATAATGTGCAAAGATCTATTGTTTTAATCAACAACAAAAAATAAGATCAATAATAATCATTTTAAGAAGAGATCTAATTTAGGATAAGACATTATAGGTTAAAACTTAAACCTTTGGGGGTCTCAAAACTCGCAAGTAAAAAAGCATTACGCACTATTGAAAACATCGTAATTTACTTTTCCATTCCGGCCCACTTAATGTGGACTTTTGCAATTGGTAGAGTAAATTAATGTAGCACTATGATTATTTTTTCTTTTTATTGCTTGATAAATGATATAGCACTATGAATTGAATATGTAAAAGGCAACTTTGTGCATGGGATTTATTAGTATTTTGTTTTATGTTATCTTAACTATGGAAAACATTTTAATTGAAAGTTGAAGATACATTAATAAATTAAAAAGTGTCCCAAAATGGGTTGGTGAAGTAATCAATGTGACACTAACTAGTTGAGTTTTCCACATGTTTAAACTCTTTAGTACTCTCCCTCAAAAAAAAAAAAAAAAAAAAAAACTCTTTAGTACTCCGTCGATTTTGAATATAAAAAGAATCGGTTTTTTCTTCTTCTTTCATTTCGCATTTTGCTTTTTCCGAAACTATATTGGAGTAGCAGCCCCATGTTCCTATAAATGTAATACGTCATGTTTTAACTTTTAACAACTACCATTGTTTTACAACGATTTATTGAACGTTTACAAAAGTTCTTTTAATTTTAATACTCCTTTCGTTTCACATTATTTGTCATTTTGGGTAGTGACACACGGATTAAGAAACCTATTAAATAGTCACTATTTGCAGGGCCGGCTCTACATTTTTCGGGGCCCTAGGCGAAATATAAAGTCGGACCCTATATCAAAAAAACAAAAGTTTATAATATATATAAAACTTATTTTTACTCCTTCCATATCAAAATAGTAAAAGAAAGCCCCCTCATTTTTCTTAGTGATATGTTTATAGTAATATTAAAATTATATGTGAAATTTATCAGATAAATCTTATTCATAGTACAACTTTGTCATGTTTTTTCTCATCGTGAAAATTTAAATCTTCTTAAAAAATAAAATATGCACAAAATAACACATTGATTCCAATAATTTTTTCTTTATTTAGAAAAAAAAAATCAGTTAAAAAACCCAACTAATAAAACTGATTTTTTTTTACATATCTTAAATTACATACGAGAAGTGTCTAAATTTGGAATGAAAATTTGAAATCTTAATTTGAAATGTCCAAATTTGGAATGAAAATTGAAATCTTAAATTTGTTTGATGAGTAATTATTGTAGCCTTGCATGAGAGAAAGAAAGAAATGAATGGATGAGTGAAAAAACAAATTTTAAAGAAAAAAAAAATATATGATTTTCTAAAGAGAGAAAAAAAAGTTATTTAAGGAAGAGGAAAATAAAGTTAAAACAATGACCTTCGGAATTCGCGTTGGCAAAATTTCTTTTAATGGATGTAAAGTAGTACATATATGTCTATACGGGTATTTAATGAATATGGTTAATAGGGGATAGGGCCCCTTGGAGGTTGGGCTGTAATTATTTTAATACAGATTTTTGGATAGTAGTTTTAAAAAGAAATATGAATAAATATATATGGCCCATAGGTGTATTGGGTAGTACACTAGTACTCCCTCCGTCCCATTAATCTTTATCTCTTGGTACTGTTGACCGGTCAACTTGACTAAATTTCAATAAATTATAATAAATAATTTAAATAATATATTTAACTAATAATTTGATAATATCACATGACAATATGTCTATTAATATCTAATAGGTTTAATATGCAAAAAATCTTAATAATTTAAGATGATAAGTCACTTAAGAGATTAAAAAGTTTGACCGGATACTGTAGCTAATGGAGTAAAAATAATGGGACAGATAGAATATATATTAATATGGACAGCAAGAAATTGGGGCCCCATGGAGGCTGAGGCCCTAAATTGCCTAGGGCTAAAGCCGGCCCTGACTATTTGAAGATAAAATCATAAAATACCCTCACTGAGTAGTAATAATTATTTTTCTCTTTTCTCTTAATAAAGAGCTAGAACGATTAATATGAAATGATAAATCTAAAAAGTATAAATTAATTTTGTATTAAACTTTTAAAGCGATAAATAATATAAAATAATTTTTTTTATCGAAACGATAAATGATATGAAACGGAGGAAGTACATATATATAAACTCATCTCTCATATTAAGCAAAAATATAATGTCTCTTACTGGTTCTTTGTTGAACTAAAAAAATTATGTGGATCAAAGTGAATTCGAATTACACTAGAAATCTAGGTATTGATATATTGAATTTTTAAAATCATATTTCTTATAATTATGACGGACCTATTTGAAAGAAAGATATGAGGTGAACCAATTATGAGAGTGGGTATACGTGAGACACGGCCAAATCTACCCAAATGAGTTTTTTGTAAACTCGTGAAATTCATCACAAATATATTCAAAAATTTACATTCTAACTCTTAAAATCTACTTATCCCTTACTCTCCCCTCCCCACAAAAAAAAAAAAAAAAAAACACTATAAAGAAGATCATGAATTGACACTTATCACATATCAACATTCAAATTCAATTTAAGTGGAGTTTTTGTTTTTTTAAAATCACAAAACCCAACATCTAGAACCTAACCAAATAGGGTTACAAAGATTTCACCGAAAACCACTCAAATAATTTTTTTTAAATCGAAACTCGCAAAATCGAGCCAAAACTCTTCCAAATAGGACATAAATTACTTTTGCCACTCTATTACTTTTTTGACTTCCCATTATATTTGCTGCATACTGAGATTAGACTTTAGAGGCAAATTAAGAAGAAAATTGTGATGATAGGGTGCTGATCTCTTTTTTCTTAATCACAAATTATCTCATCTCTTTACTGTTTATTAATTTAATTTGAAAGTGTATAGACCAACTTGAAGTCTTCTTTTATTTTTCTTTTTCCTTGCAAATAATCAACGACCCCGGCCATATTGCTTTTGAGAAACATCATTCAGTGCGCTTTCAATCATTTTGCAATGACTAATTAATTCACTGACTGTGAAATTAATGCATTCCTAGTTAATAGACATTTTCCATTATTCTTTAATAAAAGAGTGTTGAATTAGTCGCCACGATTTGATGAACTTAAGTCCGATTAGCAGTTAGAACTTAGAAGGCGTATCTGATCGGGCAATACCTAAAAAATATTTCAAAATTTACAAGTTGTAATTGAGTAATTAGGGCAACCTGTAATCAGTAATCCCCAATCAAAGTCTAGCTGTTGAACCACACTTGTCTCAGTTTTTTAGTTATTAAAAAAATTTTGTACTATAGTTTATTTTTGTGTCTCGAAATTTTTAACAAGAAATTAATTGTACTTATTTGGTTACAATATGTAGCTGTCCGATTAATTTATTATATCTTCGAAGACTGTAATTTTTGGTATTGGAAATGACGATTTGATATTCTTCAATCCAATGGTGATCTTGAAAAGCGCTAGCCTGAGCGGGCCACTAAATCTCAAATCAAATTTAATTAACTTGACTTAGATGTTTTTAAATAACCATTTGAATCCATTCTTGAACAACTTCGATTTAGATGGACACTTAATTTTGTCAATATGAATACTATTATATTTAAAACACTACATATTTAAGTTAATTTGATTTCGATCATATCAAAGAAATTCATTTAAAGTGAAATCTTATCAGAGGGGTTTGAATTTATTTTAGAAATTTCATTTTTCTACGATTAATATCTTCTCGAGAAGGAAAAAAAAAGATAGTAAAATCTCAGAATTTACGATCAATTCATTCAATATTTCCCTTTTTAGAGGACAGTTTTTCACATTTAAATTTTTTGTTAGATATACTAATACCCAACCCTGTCCATGGGGAAATCTTGGTTCAAACTCTTCGCTACTGGGTAAAAGATGCCTCTTCTTTGCATTTAATATGATTCTTGCTCAACGAATATTGTAATTGGATTAGTGTTTTATTCCAAAAAAAGCAAGTTCTTCTTTTTCAAATTCAAAAAGAAATCAAAGATTATTCTTATTCTTATATAATTCTCATGTATGTGAATACAAATCTAATTTCTTCTTTCTACCTAACCAATCTTCTCGTTAACCATCAACATCTTCTCGAGTTCTTCTTGAATGAATCTATTTCTATGGAAAAATAGAACATTTTGTCAATGTCGTTGTTAATGTCATTCAAAGTAAAAATATAATATGAGAAAATCTACAAATTTTTCTTACTTGGTCAGCAAATTATTGGGATAAATGCATGATACTACAACACTACCCTGTGTTATCCGAAATATGTATAAAATTACCATGAAATTTTTTTTAAACCAAACTCCCTTGTACTTTCAAAAACCCTGCATAAAACACTCAATCATTTTAGTCCGTTAATTTTTGAATAATTTTGTTTGCGTAAAACTCTTGAATATTTGCGCAAAATTCCCTTGTAATTTTGAATGTTTGCAAAACTCCCTTGCATTTTTTAATGTTTGAGTAAAACTCCCTTGTATTTTTTAATGTTAACGTAAAACTCCCTCGTACTTTTGGACATTTGAACAAAACTCCTTTGTACTTTTAAATATATCTAGGAATAATTTAGAAAATTCAATGAAAAATTAACGATATTAGTAACTAAAAGAGATTGGATGTTTTATGCTGGATTTTTAAAAATACAAGACAGTTTGGTGCAAAAAAAAAATTCATAAGATAATTTGGTGCAAATTTCATATAACACATGATATTATCTCGCATTTTCTCCCGAATTATTCCTCCACGTAATCCGATGCATAATACTATTTCGGTTCATAATTTTATGTACTAAACAATGAAGTCCTTTGCACTTAAAGTCATTGCTTTCCAACCAACAGTCACAAAGCCAATATCCACTTTCCAATTTATTTTTATAGTGAAAAATAATGACTCAGCTATGGTTGGTGGTGTTGGTAGGGACTAAATGTCTTGCTTTACCTAAAAAGTCTCAGGTAAGACTGTGTCAGTAACCTATTTGACAATATCCAAGGAAGATAAACATTCTTAATTCCATTAGATAGATACGTTGGAATTGTTTAGTTGACTTTAATAAGCACTTGGAAATCTCGATTTCAATTCTAAATCACTATAAACGAAGTTTAATCTGAATTTTGCATCGTGTTTGAACGAGCTTTTATTGAACGAATTAGAGTCGAGTATCGAATAGCTTACTATTTTCACACGTTTTTATCAATTTTTATGTTATGGAATCAAGCTCAATCAAACTGAGCTTCAAACGAGTTCGCGTCACTTAGCAAAAATTGTTATTCAAACTTGTTTGATATGTATGATGTATCAAGTTCAATTTAACTCGAATCAAGAATCGAATAACTTGATATAACTTTTAGTAAGTTGCACTTAAAATTTTGAAATTGCATTGGCTTACTGCACTATGAGATATCGTAGCACAAAATTATTTTCTAATTAAATTAGATGAGGTGATTGTCAATTGTCAATATAGGTTAGAATTAAGACACATCTTTGGCAATTAAAAGATACTTTAATTTAAAGTACACATCCTCAAAGACTTCGGTACCACATACGCAGAATCTTGAAGATAAATAAAACAATAAAATTCCTTGCAAAATTATTTAATCATCTAGCTAGGTGTATGTAAAATATTGCCTAAAGTGGGCTAAACGATTAAATGTGACTCAAAAGGCATACAAAGTTATCTATGTAGCTTATCTAGTTCAAGTATTTCTATAGAACTCATAATTTTTTCAATAGAGGTCATAATATACGACATAATTTGATAAATTGTACTATAATTTTACATTTTGGATCAATCTCAACTAATACAATTCATTTGGATTTTTTTTAGGGGAGACAAGATCTTCTTTCATGAATCATCTCAATTATTAGAATTCATTTGGATTGACTTAACTATCATATTTATTAAACAAATTTAATTAACCCTTTAATTAGAACTTTCATGCATGCTTAATTCAGTAATCTTTCAATATCAATCACCTACCCAATTGAAATTTACTCCTTCCCTCCTTCTGAAACATTCTCTACATTTATATTGAGTAAAATGCAAAAGCATTCTCTGTGTTCTCTTTTAATTGACGAAAAACTCCTTGAATTGTTTTTATTAACAAAAAAAAGTTATGTATTAATGTTTTATTAGCAAAAAACTACGTGCTAATATTTTATTAGCTCACTGAATTCATATGAAAATTAAGAGTTAACCACAAATAAATTATTACTATATTATTAAGAAACAAAAAAATTTATTTCCAATTTTTTTAAGTTAATTAGGGGATACTGTCAATATATTTAAGTGAGCATGGTTTCTCGTATTTTATTCCAAAGAAAAGAAGAAGACCTAGTGGTTTAATTGTTACTTCTCGTGCAAATTATGAAATACTCACATTCACAACGACAGAATGCGGCATGAGAAGGATAAATGTCTCCGACTTATGAAAATACGTGGGTCTTTCTTGCTAATAGCAAAAATACTACTTACGTATACATATGGTATTTTTGCAATTTCAGTCCATTTTTACACTATAAAAGCACGTACTTCAAATCCCTGAAATTGCAATCCAAGAAAACAGTTCATCAGTCTCCTTCCCAAACCAAATTTCTTCCAAGAAAAATGAAAATGGAAAGAGAAATAATATCAAAAGAAAACATAAAACCCTCTTCACCAACACCTCCTCACCTGAAAACCTACAACCTTTCTCTCTTCGACCAAATCGTTCCCCCGATTTTCGTTCCTTTGGTTCTATACTTTCCAGCTCCTGAGAACGCTTCCAGGAACGCTAGTTCGGACTCGTTCATTTCCCAAACAATCCAAATCCTGAAACAATCACTCTCCTCAACTCTGACCCGTTATTACCCTTTAGCTGGTAGAATCAAAGACGAAATCTCCATTGATTGCAATGACGAAGGCGTCCCTTTCGTCGTTGCCAAGTTCAAAGGAAACCTGTCGAATTTTCTGAAAAATCCCGACCCGGTCGAATGCCGTTCACATATCCCCTGTGTACTTAGCTGGACCGAGCCTGGACCCGGGACCCACATCGCCACGGTCCAAGTTAACTACTTTGAGTGTGGCGGAATCGCAATCGGGTCACTTTTTTTACATAAAGTCACGGACGGGGCGACAATCGGGTCGTTTATGAAATCATGGGCCGCTGTGGCTCAGGGGTTCGAAGAAACAGGGGACCCGAATTATTTACCCGAATCTATATTCCCGCAGAATAGATCAATGAAAAGGGAATCCTATTTGTTTCAAGCTATGAGAAAGTATTTCAAATTTGGTAAAACCGTTATGAGACGTTATGTGTTTAATTCCTCATCGATCTCAACACTTAGAACCAAAGTAACCGAACAAGAAGGTTTACAGTTTCGTCCCTCGCGGGTCGAGCTAGTTTCGGCCCTGATTTGGAAATGTTTCATGGTTGCGTTATCCGAAACCACAATTAAATCAGGAATCCAATTCCAACCAGAATCTTTAGTCACTCATGGAGTGAACATGAGGAGAAAAACTAATCCTGCATTACCCGATAATTCGTTCGGGAACTACGTCTGGCTGGTGCCAGCATCGAGCAGGAACGAGACTGACATGAATTTGAAACCTTTAGCGTGTAAAATGAGGAACGCGATAAAAAAAATCGACAGCGATTTTGTGAAAAGCATGCAGGGCAAGGAAGGTTTCTCGGGTTATCTTGAGAATCTGGAAGATGCTTGGAGTGGATTTCCAGATAACGCGGAGTACTTGGCTATTTCGAGTTGGTGTAATTTTGGACTCTACGGTGTTGATTTCGGGTGGGGGAAGCCGGTTTGGATTACTAAATGCGATGCCGGGAGTGAGGCCGATTGGCCGTTTATTAATATCGTGTGGCTAATGGATACGAGAGAGGGGGACGGGATCGAGGCGTGGGTGACTTTGGATGAACATTGCATTGAAGCATTTGATAATATTGAGGAGCTAAAGAATCTTGCTTCAATTGATCCTAGTCCTTTGGAAACTGAAATGTCAATTGAGAAAATTAAGGAGCTTAAGAAATCTTCTATTGAATCTAGTCCTTTGGAAACTGCAGCAGCATCAAGAGTTCTGGTCAATGGTGTTTCTTGATTTATTAAATTAAACGTGAAGTATACTATACTACTTACTATATGATTGAATTTCGGATGAAATGTACTTGTCCATCTATATTTTCCTAAGAAGTTTGTTGCATCATCGATGATGTAATAAATCCTTAATTTGTATCCTAGTTAATTCCAATAGAAGAAAATGTTTAAGACTGAAATGTAAAACATTCCCATATATTATTACTAATTTTTCTCGCTCTAAATGTATGAATTCTTCATAATTTGCAATGGAAGGGACAATTATGCCCCTACATGTTATTTTTTCTTGAAATATAATATGTGAAAATCCGATTTTCACTTTAAAAATTATGATAATAACCTTCATGCAAACATAAAAAAATATTATTAAATTTCCCGTAAATTCAAAAAATTGGCACTGAACTCCTTGTAAACTTAAAAATTGACTACAACCTCAATTGCAAATGAGTGTAGTGAACTAATAAAATGATAACTTGATATTCTTTGTTAATATAATATTAAGATAAAGGGTTTGTTTTTCTCGCATTTTTCAAAATTTATTTTGTTTTTTAGAACAGCGAGACGAATATATTTTCTATTTTCTTAAATAAATTTATTTTGTCTCAATTTTTCCAATTTCGCTAAATAGATTAACATAGTGAATTTTCTATAAATTAAAAACAACACGTAGGGTATTTTTATGCAAACGTTAGTTAGGTGGGCTATTTGTCGGTAGAACGCCTGGTAATTGTTTATAGAAGGTAGCACCATAAGTTTTTAGAAGCATTACAATTCCAGTCGTCCATTTTTTCTCAAAGAAAAAGAAAAAAAAAAGAAAAAATAGAAGGTGATTTGTTGATTAAGGTGTTGTACTCTTTAATCATCTTTTAATTAGTATCAATAGATTAGATTAAAGGTGTGAAAGTGTGAATAGAAGAAATTACTAGTCTAAAAGAAGTGTATCAACTAAAGTAAAAAGTCGTGCTGAATTTGCTCATCGTCTTCATTGGTCTCCTCACTAACCCCACCATTCATCGGCCAACCACCCCACCCCCTTCTCCTTCTTCGTTCCCTGTCGGCTCGCGGGCCACCTCAACTGGTTAGGGTGTAAGGAAGGGGTTGGTTGGCTCAAATAGGATCCCTTTTTGTCTTTTTTTTTTCAATATATATATCTTAATGTAAATTACGAATACTCTTTGAGGTAAGACCTAATTATGAAAAAAAAATTAACACATTAAGTATTACGAAAATTTCTCATTTGTCACCATCTTACAATTGACACATTATTCCTGAAAAAGTTTTAACTTTGCCCCTAGGAGATTATTTATACTGTTTGTAATATATTAAGAAAGATAAAACGTTGGTGCAAATTGTAATATCTTAAGAAAGATAAAACGTTGGTGCTAATTGTAATATCTCATAAATTATAAATTTGATGATTATATATTTACCATCCAAAAATTAATAAAATTGTATAACTGACCATAAGTTTAAAAAAATATTCATTTTTTTACATATTTATTAACAATTTATTTTTTATAATAAAAATAAATAAAAATTTATTAATTATATTTAATAAATATAAGAAATTTATTTACATATGTAATTGAATAAATTGTTTTTATGTTTGTGATAATATTAATTAACATAATTTTATTAATTATGTTTATAATAACTATTTAACAAGTTTTATTATTATAAAAATAAAAAGTAAATTAAAAAATTTATATTGTATTTTTAAATATTCATATTAATTTTTTAAATATTAAATTCATTATATAAATAATTAATTAAATTAAATCTGTAAATAATTTTTTTTTTAATTATTATAGTCAAAATTAAATTGTTAATAAATATGTAAACACAATGTTTTTTTAGTATTTTCTAATTATACAGTTTTATTAATTTTTCTTAAGATACTACAAACATTACGAATAACCCCTTATGTGTAAACATAGATCAAAATTTTCATTTTTTCCATTGAAAACATCAAAAAGAATCAAGCAAAACGAAAACGAGATGTAATTCCCAAACTATTTATTTGCCTTAAACTCTGTTATTTTTCTAAATTTAGTAATTTTTTTATAATTTTTCTTTAATATTTCCGCAACATTTTCGAAAAGTCTCGAAAAATTTTCAATATTCGATTGACCGAAACATATACTCGAAACGAAATTTTAATCCATGAAAATTTTGATCCATGGATGAACTGACATTTTTAAAAAGTGAACCACGGAAATGGTCCAGATAGTGTGCGATACACTCATGGATCAAAGTTTCGTTTCGTAGGTGAGTTTCGGGTATCTAAAAATTGGAAACGTTTCGGAAACGTTGCGGAAACGCTAGGAAAAATTACAAAAACCTGGAAACACACAAATAGTTATAAAAAAATACATAAAAATCATGTTCTTATTTCTAAAGCATAATTTAACTTGAAATATAAGTGTAAAATGAATGCAAACAATTATTAGTAATGTCCTTTTCAAATCTTGCAAACCAGCATTACCAAACAAGAATGAGTGCTTGTTAATAATTAAAAAAGTTGCATCACAACTAAACAATGAAAAGACAGTGGAATATTCTAGATGAAATCTATAAACTATAATCAAAATAACCGTACCTCAAAAACTAACAAAAGTTAATATAGAATTAAAACATAGCTTAATTAAAGTTCATGATATTAATGTACTAATAGTTCAAAAATAAAATTAGGGATGAAGAGGTTTGAGATAACTCGTGTATTAGGGATGAAGATGTTTGAGATTGCTGGACTTTGTATTGAAGATTTGGAAGGCATAATTTCGAAAAATTGTAGGTAAGTCAATATTTTTGAGATATATTTTCCTTCTTTCAAGAGATTTCTTCCAAAATTCTAGATTTAAAAAAAAATTGGAACTTTTTTTTTCAAAGAAGGCAACGACTATTTTCGGAAATTGAAGGAAACTTTGCAAGTTTCCATAGTTTCGGTGGAAAACTCGGAAAAATTGTGGTTTTCGAAGGAAACCTTGTAATTTCGAAAATACATTAAGGAATCGTTTCGGTTCCTTGAAAAACCGAAACGTTTCGGATTTTTCCTAGGAAAAATAGGAAATTTTGATCCATGGATACACTAGCTATTATGTGGTGCGTCTAAAAATAAAAATAATTTAAATTTCTCCAACACGTCTCAATTCTCAAACATGGCTGAAGAAGGATCCAACACGCTTCAAGATCAATTAATAATTAAATAAGTATTAATATATTTGGTTAAATTTAGATTTATTCTTGGTTAAATGAACCCATATGATACCAACTTTAGGATATGGAGACGTACGAAAAAAAAAATTAACTGAGCATTGAGATGAGTCAGTTGACAATATCACCTTAAAAATTAAGTTTCATATATAACTTAATTCAATGAGTTTACGTGAAGCTACAAATTTTAAAAGATAATCTACATAAAAACTCAAAACTACACTTATTGATTTTTTTGATCAAGCTACAAATTGTTCGATTTCTTTGATACAATTTCCGAAATTACATAACCTGCCTATATGTCTACAACAATTAACAAATAATCAAATATGTTAGAGATAAATATATTTTAATAAAATCCCAGCCCTGTTGTTGGTAAATTACCCGGGGGTAGAATCACAAATGAAGTTATTAAGAATACGAAGCAACATCAATATACTTATCACAAAATAAGGTGCTCAATAGACGCATAGATGTTCATAATCTATATAAATAAATAAAACCTACTAACCTGATTGTTATCGTAAATATACAACAAAATATTTTTACTTCAAAATTTCACGAACTTGTGTCACTGCCCTCACGTAAGTAGAAGTAGCCAGCAGACACAAATCCAACATTAAATCTGAACCAGAGCTTCATTCCCTTTTGAAAGCAAATACGACGAATCTTGCCCCTCATGCTCCAAAGGAACAGTCGTGTTCTACTTTCAGATAAATTTAAGCACCTTGTAGCGGACACCATTGTTGGGGCCATTTGGGATATGTTCGCTTATACAAACTCATACATAATGTGTCATGCTGCTGAAGTACCCCATTTAG
The DNA here is from genome assembly GCA_003313485.2 of Penstemon barbatus. Taxonomy (NCBI): domain Eukaryota; kingdom Viridiplantae; phylum Streptophyta; class Magnoliopsida; order Lamiales; family Plantaginaceae; genus Penstemon; species Penstemon barbatus. Next base: position 15,549,438 of record CM064878.1, read on the forward strand.
TATGCATTTCATTGCCCCTGGAATACGGGAAAAAACCGACCCAAAATATTATGTGATGAAAATTTTAAAACTATTGCACAAGGATAAGAATAAATAAAACTTGCTAGAAAAAGAATAGCCAGGTGAGTAAATTACCATGAGTGCCTACGGGTTCCTTGATGCGACCACGGCGACCCAATTTTGTCCAAACTTCAACAGGCTACAACCAACAAAAGACCGGTTAGAAAAAAAATGAGTGAGATGCAACATTTCAAGGTTCACACAAATAGTAGTCCGTATCAAATTTTTAGTACTGAACATTTCAATTGATATTCTAACCTTGAACCATTTCACATCCTCTGGGTTGTGGAACATGTATCTTACAGTTGCTTTTGATTTAGATACTCGTTGCGGGTAGCTGTATAAGATACATCCAGCATTGTTAGTTGATATATGACAATTAGGTACAATGTTTTAATCTCTTATCTACAAGAATTAAAAAAAAGGTTTTGATTTCAATCTAGCAATTAGAAGTAATATACAAGATCCAGCTGAAAGCACAGATTAAAATGCAATACTATTCGCACAAGTTGCAATATGAACTAGGGAGAGTCAACAAAGCATGAAACTAAGGAAGAAGTGGAGAAACCAAGTAAAGGTAAGACTATTTTTAAGTCTCTATGATGGAAGAACATAGAGGAGACAAAGTTCCAATAACCGAGAAACAATCGAGGATAATATTCACATATCTGACAATTGGGTGTAAAATTTTACAGCTAAAACAATGCTGCGGACAAATTTCATCTATAAGGATGGATTACTTATTCGACACGTGCGTGTGAGCGCTGGGGCATATATTCTTAAAACTAATAACAGACAGGATTTATATGCATAAAACTTGTGGCAAGGCTTTCTGCAGAACCATAGCCATGTGACAACATACACATTTGAAGGCAAATATGGCATCAGAAGATCCTGCAAAGACTAGTTACATGTGATGGTAGGCAAATCATGGATGACCAATTGAAGCAGATATCTATCTTACCCAGTTAAAATTATTTTCTTCAAAATAATTCTGTCAGCGTCTACACTTCTCAATGAACCAGTAGCTGCAATAACAGGAGAAGCATCTTCACCCTGGCTCTTTAAGGCGATCAAAGGAAGTGAGGTAAAAGAAATTGGAGCATAAATTGAAGCTATTGAAAATCGTCCTTCATGAAGAAACCTCTCCATCTTGTGCAAGTTGGCATTGATACTATCAGAAGAAAAAATAGGCCTGCATTGTCAAATTCGGAAGGTATCAATAAGATTTTTAGGTAGAATAAAATATCATACATCTATTACTATTGTCCTGAGACGTGGTTATGAAGACAAATTACCTCGCGACAATCTGGCGGAAGCCAACATGAAATAGGAGTTCTTCTTTTGCCTTTATAGGAGCATCATAGGTATCATGCTTCTTAATGCTGGTGCCCATAAAAGTAAATATTGTAAGAAAAAAAAAATTAGGGACAAAAACAGCTGGTTAAAATATGACGAGGTCATAACACGAGAAGTACCTAAAATGGAGGACTGATACTTTAGACTCGTGCTGCAATAGACCAGAGGCTATTACCGGAATTGTCTTCGACATGCATAACTTTGAGGCAACACCTTCTGGTACTTCTTTAATATATAGTCTTGCATATGAGCCCGCAGGTATCGTCTCTTGCTCGTCAAGAGATTTTGCAAAAACGTGTTTTTTTGTTCTAGAAAAATTATCAAATGCAAATATCCTAGCATATTCAGGAGGCAGCGATTCCTACAACAACATATATTTGTTCAATCCCTTTGTTCACAGATGATGATGATGATAGACAGTTCTAACTTCTAAGTAATTAGCAGATGAACATACTTTAGGGTCCCATGAAGAGGTTCTGAAAGATTTAACGCCTCTGTACTTAGCAAATCGCTTTCGAGCCGGAACATCCACTGGTGTATCCACTTCATCAGGAAATTCTGGATCACATATTATGTAATTAGCTAAAGAGGAAATTAGGATAACATTAAGTTTGAACAGTTTGCTTTAACTACATATGCTTAAGATCATTGCTAAATATAGTCTTGTAATGCCAACGCAAGCCCATAGCATGGACATCGAGACACAAGAATTGCAAGGCTTCTTCTGTGATAGTTCAGCAGTGCGGAAAAGCCAAGTAAAACTCCAAGATGTTTGTAATTGCAAATACCTTTTTGCTACTGCTTTTAGATTATTAACCATTTAAGGTTAAACATGCAAACAATTCACTAGAAGGCAACAGATGAATGGTGAGGTAGAACCATACCCTCATCTTCAGCATGTGATTCTTTAATTTTTCGAATCTGATCCTCTATCTGCTCTTTTGTTAAAGTTTCACCATCCTGAAGCAGAAACTCGTCTCATTACAAGTTCAAAAACATGAATAGCAGAATAAAAAAAAAAGGAACTTGTGGTAGCTATTAGCATGCATGCAATGAAAATCTCTTGAAAAACCTATAGAAATCATAACAGAACACCATAGAAAAATAACAGCAATTTTATTTTTAATCGTGATTGAATTTTGTTCGGTACTCATAATATTTCTCTAAACATGCTTCTGGCAAAAATAACAGAGTAGGAAGGATGATCCTGAAAGAATTTATAAATAAGGATGAAAGCCACAGACTTGAGTAGCAATTAACAAAATTCCAGGGGATGATTAAATGAGAATTTTAGTTGCAACACTCTGTTACAGTTTTCTATGTATTGAAAATATGCTTTTATGTTAAAAAATGTGTAGACTTGATGCCGAACAACATTGAGGTATCTATAATAGTTGAGAGCAATTTGTACTTGCTACTTAGGTTTACAATAAAGCACATCTATAAAGCTTCGCGGAGCCAACAATTTACTAAAGACTCACCATCATTACAGAATCTGTTTCAGTCTCTTCATCAGAATCTCTCAAATTTAGTGAAGCCTGATCCTCATCAAACTCAAAGCCGCTGTCATGCTTCTGGTCAGGAAACCCAGTCTCACCGTCATCCATTACCATACCATCATCTCCATCTTCATCAGAACCAGAATAATCAACATCGGAATCATCCAAAATCCATGCAGCCTGAAAAAAAATTGAAAATAGGATTTACCGCGAGCTCACATTCAACATGCCCAGTATTAGACACTTGAGGAAAACAAGGTCCATACCTGGTATTCAGAAGTTCCCTTGGGGATCCTCTTCTTTTTCGTCTTTTTGTCATGATCTTTATCAGCTTCAGCCATTTCTGCTTCTGTTGGCCATGTCTGTATTTAATAAAAAAACTAATCAAGTACTAATACCTGAAAAACTTTGTGGAATACAGTACCTTCGAAAGAAGTTAAGAGAGGACATTTAAAGAATCTGCAGTTATACACCGTCCAGTGTACAACGACCGGACATCTGAGTAACCCAGACAATAAAAATCAACTCATCATCTGGAATCTATCTTAAATGTTGTGACCAGGCAAGACCTTAATTTCTTGATTTTAAAGTCTAGATTCTAAATAACTAAATATATGTGAACTTTAAGCCAAATTAATACGGTGCACCAACAATTCAGACAAACCTGTTCTCCTGCCAATGGATCAGGGACATTTTCAATGACCAAAGGCTCTTGCTTCAATGGATCAGGTGTAAGGCACCTCACAACCTGCAATATTTGAAAAATGATCAATATAAGAGAATAATCTTTGACAGAAAATAATGAGAATACGAAAATTTGGCTGTTCTGTCTACTAGAGGGTTGTTAAGCACACACATGACATGGAAAACTTGAGACCTATCATGAAAACATAAGCTATACTATTTCTATCAGGTAAGAATACATAAACTAGTAAAATTGCATATTAGCCAAGGAAATCGACATTTGAAGGTTCAATGCTGCACATTAGATCAAGTTACATAAATATGGTTCATTACACCATGAATTGGTCCATCTTTACAAAGACATTCTCCTCCAACACCCTACTTGAAACTAAGTTAACAATTAATCATGTCGAATGACCAGGCTCAAAAGCCAGCTTTGTGTGACCTACTTGAACTACAATCAGCAATGACCAGGTCTAATTTTGAAAATGCTATCACCACATACCACTTGATAGGGACTTACTGCAATTACAGCAAATTAAGTAGAACAAGCAGACACGTTTATTTTCTTGCGACCATTTAAATCCTAGGTGAAAAAAAAAAACAATATATAAGATACATTAATGCAATCTAGAATTTTGACGGCCATATTATTCAACTTTCAAAACCTTTTTTTCCTGCAACAACAGCAGGGTTTGATACATTTTTTGGACCAAGCCTGTGGGGTGGGTAGCTGATTTCAGATGTGGTGATATTAAAAGATATTAAGATACTACCAAGCGCGAGATCAACAAAAAGCATATTCAAGGACTAAAGTAACAAAATGAAGAGGGTATGTCAACAAAACAATCTAAGCCCATTTATGCGATTAACTAATTTTTTGTATAACTAATCCTCTAATGAAAAGGACAACTACCATGTCAATTTAAGATGACAAAAATACCTGTGCTTTATCAATTTCCTCAGAATCCATGAAGTCCCCTCCTTTCCTTACATTCAAAGTACAGGGATCCTTAAGAAGTTCAATTTTGGACAACTGGAAATCCCCTGCACCAGTAACGTGTACCTGAACTAGAAACATTCAGACAATTGTACAGACAATTATCTATAGTAAAACTGATCACAAGGCACAGGACATCACCAACTGATTTACAGAGAGACTGTGTACACGTAGATAGCCAGTAAGGGCAAGGGTACATTTTCCTGAACTGCAACTGTCGGCAATCATATCAACCTGCAATATATTAATGCTTTATATGAGAAAAACAATTAAGTTTGCCCAACCTGGAACCACACAGCATAAATATCAGATGGTGATTTGGCATGCAAAGTTTCTATTTTATCAATAAGCAGAACAGGTATCACCAAAACGATTCAATTCAGCACCAGAACCCACTCCATATCATCAGTAGAAGAATCCATTTCATAATTTCATCTCTTTTGCATTCCTTTTCAAGAAAATGTCTTCTAGTACCACTCCACGAAATAAGTTTTCTAAAAGATAGTAGATCTATATATCCAACAGACAATAATTTGTTTAAGTTCCCTGCATATATGTTGCTGAGGCTTCTAGTAAGAAACAGCAACACGAGGAGATTAAGTCAATTGCGTCTTCACTTCACTAAAATATGAATGTACATTTCTGCCTGGATGCATAGGTGTTTTATAAGAAACCAATTCATAGCAAAGGGAAGTAAAAGATGCCGGAAGGGGATTGAGTTATTTAACATTAATTTTTAGAAGTGGCAAAAATTTGAGTCGGGTGTTAAAAAATCTGTCATTTTTTATATAGCAAGTGTAAGTTTTTTGGCATGTTGCTTCAAGCACTGAGCCATGAAGTGACAGAGCAGCATAACATTACATAATCGGCATAGGAAGCGGGTGCTGAAAGTCCTAAGTTGGATCATGTAGAAACACCGTTAGATACATAATAATCCATAAGTCAAAATAAAATCTCAAGTAACCATGTGAGAGGACTGTCTTCTTTCTTCATAGAGTAAATGTTCACCACTTTAAAGTTGTGTCATAAAACAACTTCCTTTTAATATGGAGCAAACAATAAAGATGAATTTGAAATTAAGTTCAGCAAACTTAACAACATAAACTTATGCAAGTTTAATTTAAGATAAATTGAACTACAAAAGTAAGAGACTCCAAAAAAATTATTTTCACATACCTTCTGACCCATGAGGTAAGACCGTTCGTTTCTCCAATGAGGTCCAATAAGCCTTTGCTCCTTGAAAAGCCACATGAACTATGACCAAGAAAAATGTAAAATAATATTTGCCAATGTTAGAAGCCAAGACAAACTACACAGACTGATGGACAGCTTCATATTTTCTCACTTCTATATTACTATTACAATTCGAAAAGGTCCAATGGATTAGAGGCAATCAATATACCTTATGCAACTCATCCTTTTTGTCTGCAGGATAAAACTTGCAATCCTCTGGAAATTCAGAAGCAAGCACATATGTGCACATCTTCTTCAGCTCATGTTTTCTTTTCAAGTCATCAGGTAGATCCTAAAAATATATATAAGGTTTTACTCTACATCTCCTTATTATCTTCTCAATGTACAAAAAACTGAGGTACACATATGAAGCAGGGGAAATATTACTTACACGAATTAGCACCACAGTGCTTGGTAAACCAAGAATTCTGAATACAGAAAGACATTGAGATCCAAATGAATCAATAAAATCAGCGGAATCATTTGCTTCACACAAGGAGTTTGGTGATGCTACAAAAGCAATCAAATCAGCAACCTACAAGAAATAAGGATCAACAAATGTAAGGAATTCTCTATGCCAATACATTACTTACAAAAGTTTGAAAAGAACCAAAAGTACCTTCGCCATCTCCATGCACGCCAATAGATCACCATGTGGTGCTTTCAAAACCTATAGCAGAAAAATTAGGTAATATAAACATCAAATTCATATATAGGTTATTCAATTAGCTTTTAGCTCTATCATAGGTCTATGTTACAAGACAGAGCATTAATGCCAACAAATTTCAGTAAACAACGGGCATACTGTGTACTCCACGGAAACATGTCATATGCAAAACACATCCCCTACTTTAGCATAAACCTATTAGAAGCCCTCCCAATTTGATGAATACACTATTCCAGCACTTCTTTCTAGCACCAAAACACCAATGACACACTCCAAAACATCAAATATACTTAATTTACCAACACATGGTGCTCATATAAAGCAATGCAGCTACCTAAAAAAAATAGCATATCAAAAGTAATTGTAACTAGATAAAAAAAAATATATACATAATGTACATACCGTAGCCCTCATCTTGTACTCAGGTGAAGCAATAGCAGGGAAAGCTGCACCATTTTGATCACCAGACAGCAATGATATAATATCTTCTTCAAGTGAGTTCAAGTTCACAGAAGCCGAAAGACCAAAAAGCATCTATAGATTTTACATATAATGTGAAGCAAAAAAAAGTATAAATACATTTACTTTTTTCTAATTTCTGAATCAACAAGCTAAGAATAACACTTACAATAACCCGAGGAGGACTTGTGGGTCCCGATGATGCCCTCTTCTCTTTCAAAATTGCAGCTCTCTTCTGTTCCCTCATCTACAAAGTGGCAATACTTTATTCAATAGCTAATAGAACAGTATCTTATAACTTTCCATAACTAGAGTTAGAAACTTACAAATAAAACTCCTAAAAATACAGTATTTCTTGGATAAAAATCTTTACAAGTAAGCAGACAGACACACAGAAAAAGAAGCAAGCATATGCAAAAGTGCAGGTAACTAGAAGTAGTACTAAAGTATATAAAAAGGTACCATCTTGTTGCGCTGTAGCCGAGCAGCTTTCGCTCCCTTGCCCATATTGCGATCAGGTTTTGACATCTTAAATTTATCTGAATTCCCGAAAATTGCCATCAGAATCGATCAAAATGAAGGGAAAAAGAAAACAAAACACTAAAATTAATTTAGAGAAAAACAACCTTTGGAAGAGATTTTGTGAACATTGCGGGATGATTTAGAGGCAAATCGAGTTTTGTGCTCCTTGTTAACCTGAACCCGCGACCCTCCCATGTTGATTGTGAATTTGAAGTCCAAATTTTGAGTGATAAAAACCCTAATAAAGCATTGGATGTGGCAGATTAGGGTTTACGGCGGGTACAGGTACACAGGGCTTTAACTAATCCTTTTGTTCAAATTCAAGTGATTTGCCTTTTGCAAATTGGTCCTCCTACTGTAGGCGATTTATATGTTTAGAACTAGGAGTATTCCTTGTACTTTGATATTACTAAATCCCTACTATATTTTGATTCTTTGATGTAATTTTTTTTTTTTTTTTTAATTGAGATTCTTTGATGTAATGACCATGTATAGTTGGATAAATTAGAACGTAATGATGGATATCTAAAAAAGATTATGGAGTTTTTTTATAAAAAAAAGGAAAGGTGCAACTTTGTTAGACCGATAAAGGCTTGGGCCTTGTCCATTTAAGCCTTATGAAGTCTCGACAATGCTTAAATTTAGGATTGTTAACGCGACACAATTTCAATGTGATATGAATGATTTGATTTTGAAGATCCGCAATTAATAGTAAGTGGATCGAATATTGATCTAAGTTAATTTGATTTATCGGGGATTCGCATCCGACAATAAATAAATTAAAATATTTACACAATAATTTATTAAGATACGTAACCTAAATAATGTTAATGTTACATCATAAATAACGGGTGATTAGACTAGTCAAATGGACTAGTCCTCCAAAGTGGCGAATTCAAATTCAAATCATCGTCGGAGAGATTTTCATATAATATGTTTGAGGCGTCTCGAAAATGATTAAACTCTTGGGAATAAAAAATATATATGTTATATAGGTGTTTTTGGAGTTAAATTCGAGTCTATCTAACCCGAATCCGACTCACTGACATAACTTAAGTTTGTTGTTTTAATAGTGTGATACATAATATGTTATTTTTAAAATATTGATACCACACCTTTAGGTGTAAATATGATAGGACTAATCGTGTAGTAAAATTTTTAAGAAATTATTAGATGAAGAAAAATAGCATAAGAGATACATTGTTTTATTTATTTCATCTCTAAAAATAAATAAATAAAATTTAATACACAACAATTGGAAATGTCTAAAATAATACTTAAAATCTATAAAATCACTTTAAGAAAACTCAAACAAACAAACAAACAATTGACAATGCTTTAAAGTTAAGGGTCTGTCATGACGAAACGAAGTGTTGTACGTTTTTTTTGTTTCTCTTTACATAAAAGATGAACTTATGTATTAAAGGAAACCGAGTCAAAGTAGTTTGTTACGCAAACATCTCCTACATGACAAAACATATTAGGATGGGAGGAAGATTAAAATTAAATGACCATTCCAATTAACCAATATGCTCCATTTGACACGATTATAACCCGCTCTGTTACCGAGTCAATAGATTTTTCTTGCTTCCAATTCAGCAAAATTTGAAGTAAGGAACGACAACGATGGCGTTGGCATGAGATGACCAACTGATGGAAAAATTGGCTTGTTATCATCATAATCGCAACACAGAGTCGCTCTCAAAAACAATTTTATGGACAAGATCCAAAACAATGAAAGCAAATTTGATAGCTATAATTTCGACTCCCGTTGGATCCGTGAAGAAACCAGGAGACCAAGGCAAAAAGTTGATCCGAAAAAAAAAAAAAAAAAAAAAAAAAAGCGGGCATCCGCAATAACTTTGAAACAATGCTTTGGAGAAGGGATTCATTCTTTACAAAAAGGTAGGGGTGGGCGTTTGGGTCGGGTATTTTGGGACCCGTCCCGACCCGTTTGGGACAAAAAAACGGGTATTTTGACATTCGGGTTCGGGTACCCGAACCCGAAATATATTTTCGGGTAGGGTATTGGGCATCAATTTTACACCCGAACGGGTATTCGGGTACCCGTTCGGGTATTTAAAAAAAAAAGTTTTGGCCCAATTAAATAATTGACAGCCCAAAATATGCCCAATATTTATTTTAACAATTAGTTGGGCTAGAAAAAGAAAAAAAACCTAACCTGCCTATTCACAGTTTCACACTCTTCCCTATTCACACTCTCACAGCACTGGGCAGCCGACATTTGAACTCCCAAATCTGAAAATCAATTTTAGTATTCCTACTGCTCAATCAATTATTCAATTTAGTATTCCGACTTGGAGTTTGATTTGATTGTAATTTATTGAATACTTGAATCTTGAAGGCTTCAGACATTTGTATTGTTCTGTTTTGAAGTTATTATGTACAATTAATATTTGAATTAATTTATTTATAATTTTACGTAAATATATGTTGAAAAAAAATTCTTGAAAAAAAAATGTGAAATTTCGGGTACCCAATACCCAATACCCGAAATACCCGAAATACCCGAAAATTTCGGGTACCCGCCAAATCGGGTAGGGTTTCGGGTATGAAAATTCACTACCCGCTAAGTTGGGTACCCGACCCGAAATACCCTACCCGCGCCCACCCCTACAAAAAGGGGAGCTTTTAGCTCTGAAAGTTTGGAAATCATTTAAAAGGCAAAATTGCAAAACTCGTCCCAAATTAATTACTGATTTTGGATTTTCGTCCCAAACTATTTAATTTGGCGAATTTCGTCCCGTAATTTAATATTTTTTTGGAATATCGTCCCACCATAATTATAAGACGGAATTGCGCATTTGCCGATGAATTATCACATGGCTGCTTAAGTGTCATGACATGGTAAATTTTGACATGAATAATTATATAATATTGCAGAGTTCGTCCCAAATTAATTACAAGATTGAACGTCATTTTCATTAAATTAAAAATTTAATATTGGGATTAAATTCATACAAAATGGTAAATTATGGGACGAAATTTGGCGAGTTGATATAGTTTGGGACGAAAAATCAAAATTACTAATTAGTTTGGGACGATATTTCAAAAAAATATTAAATCACGGGACGAAATTCGCCAAGTTAAATAGTTCGGGACGAAAATTCAAAATAATCAATTAGTTTGGGATGTTTTCTGCAATTTTACCCATTTAAAACTGTAGCATTATTAGAATACAAATCACCAAAGGGTGCAAAACGAGAGTTCCATTTTGAGATGAGAAAAGCTAGCTAGGAATGGTTATGTCATGCCCTGACAATCACTGTAATTTCTCCAGTGGAAAGGCATTCATACTTTCCTTTGGGAAATTTTCGTATAACTGTATTATGTATATGTCAATCGTGATTGACATTTTTATTTTTAGTGTTTTGGCGTCATTAACTGAACGTCCAATGATTGAGAAATTTTTTGTGAAAAAAAAAAATGACGGCGTATTAGATTTTAAATCTTCATGTGTGTTATACTTCTATTTTTCTCATTAAGCATCCAAATATCCAATACATTTTTTACTTCGGTTTTGCAATTCTTGTGATAGCAATGTTAAGTTTTCGGTTCACATAATTAAATTCTTTTTGTAGATTCATCTGTAATTCTTCGATTCCTCGGGGTCTACTTTCGAGTAATAACTTTGGGAATTCCATAAAGATTATGACCTGGATCAAGTCTAGTATTCTAGTTCCAATTTGGTACTAATTAAAGGGCTGCAGTAGTCATTTTACTAGGTGAAAAGTGGAAATAAAATAAAGAGAAAAAGAATCCTGTTTGAACTCATTTTAGTTAAGATATTTTTAAATTTAGTTGAAATAAATATTTTCGGATGGTTTTCACATATTCAAATTCATGAAACAAGTACTTCAACTTACATTAGGGTGGGTTTATTCTAGAGATTCAAAAGGCAGTTATAGGAGAATGAATTTTGGCAGTAATTAATTATAATAAAAATTAATTATAGAATAATTGCTTTTATAAAACTAATAATTTGTAATAGCTTTTAAAATAACTTGATTTTGACTTCTGAAGATCCCAAAAACGATTATAATTTTGGGGATGATAAAACATTAAATCACAATAGAGGTCTATAACTGATTTTAAAAGCTCTCACATATTAGTCAATCTCACCCTAAAAATACTTTTAATCAAATCAATCATCATACACAATTTAATTCAAAATCTATAATTTGACATGTGTCACTTTTTTTCTTCCTAAAATTTCAAACTAAACCACATTGTCAAACTCAATTAAATATTTAATTAATATAGTATTATATACAAAAAAATTATAAACAAAATTAATTGTAATTATGTTTCAATCATTTCTCGTACAAGAGAATTGTTTATAATTATATCAAAATATTTTTCACCCAGTCTAAATTAAATGAACTAGACTATTTTTTTTTACAATGGCCAAGATTACTTGGCCCCATTCTCCTAAAGTTGAAAAAAAAGGCCACATTCTTGGGGTGGTCTACACTGACTCAGGACCGATATGAGTCACCGAACGATTTCACTAGAATTGTGTCACTTGACAAAAGTCCGAATCCTCCTAATGCATGAAATATCAAAAATATCGCTTTTATTAAAAAAAAAAAAAAAAAAGGAAACACTAACTCCTAATCTCCCACCCCACCCTCCCAAATCACAGCGTCGCCACCACCCAACCCAGCCATATCCCAGCATCGCCACCACCCATTGTTTGATCGACACCCATTGAAGCTCGTCGTTTTTATTATATCTGCCATTGAAGCTCTTTACGTTATGGTACTAAAGCATTTTGTTTTGCATTGGGGATTGAATCCTGTGTCCAGAGGATTACGATGGAGCAAGAATTTCTGAGAAAGGTGGGGAAACGATATCTGAAATTTGCAGAAAAAAGGTTTTGCGATTCTGATATTCAAATGCAAAAATTGAACTATTCATTCAACAGAATATGAAATTGACTATACGTATGTGTTTGCGACGACGAGGCGAACAAAACTCCTAAGCTAGTTCTGATGAACAGTCACCGAAAAATGGTGACCGTTCGTGCCATGAAGGAAACTCGAAGAAGACAAAGGGGCATAAATGTTAATTTATGGTGTCCATCCTTAATTGATGTGTTCATACACTTTTTCTCACCTTTTATGGGTTCATACACCATTGTGAAATTTCTAAAGTTTGATTCATGTACAACTAAATGTCGTATTTCTGCAATCTACATGACAAACTTGGACTGACGTAATTAGTAATTTAATATATGTCTTATATATACGGCACCTATCTCTTCCATATTCTGTAAGTACACGGCACCTAATTAAAATGTCAATGTTGTTGAATGAGGAATGAGCATAACGCGTGCTCGTATTGATAATAGTAAGTCATGGTTGTTTGGAAACTTTTTTTTTTTTAATATGTAACCTTTTTTTAAAAAACTTGAAAAGTATTAAACAAAATTGAGTTTAAAATTTGTAAAATTTAATTGTTATATTACTTCAAAAAGCATTATCTGTAATGGAATAATTTCAAAGTGTAACAATTGAGGAATGCTTTATAAAGAGATAACCGCTTCGCTAGCTGGTTATATGACAAATTATTGTATATTAATATGAGATTACTTTATTAAAAAAAAGAGATTATGGTTCTTATGGATCAATGAAATGTGAGTAAAATTCAACATGTGTTCTTTAGGTAAATATTTTATAAATGGTTAAAATGCAAATAATAATATAGCACAAATGGATCAACCTAAAACAATTAAAATGGGTAGATCCAAATTATAATAGGTCCAATAATTCAATCTCATTAGTTTTTTCAAATGAAATTAAAACATAAAATTTAATGATACATTGAATTTAAATCAATTACTCCATATTATTCTAATATCAAATATATTTTAGTTTATTAATTTCAAATATTGATATTTTACACTAATAACCCTTTTTAGATATAAAATAATGGAGTATATAAGTTTATCAATTTATCACAAAAATTGGTCAAACTCAGGGTAAATTTTATATTAGGACAAAATGGATAGTTCAATACTTATTTTATTTACAATACAATTTTCCTACAATAATGCTTACTTTCTTCTAAGAAAATGGAGAAGCCTCACATGAACATGCTAATAAAGGTAAAAGAAGCCATAGGCAAGCAAACAAAAGCTTCCTTTCTTCTTCAAAAGCACACAATTTAATCATTACACATTAAACAAAAAAGTTAAATTGTAGAATTCAACTAACTAATCGTTGTTGTCTTTCCTTTTCAAAACCTAAATTTAAATATTCTAATAATAATAATTTAATTAATATCATTAAACTTTAAGAGAAGTACATCACCCCAAAATATATTAGAGGAGGACCCATCGCTATCATGCGCCATCGAGTCACCATCCCTTCTCTCTCCTCCACCAATTCAATTACTTTACCTCGTTCCATTTTATTTCATATATCATTTCATTTTCCTTCACTCGTCATAAAATACCTCAAATTAATCCTAGAAATTCCTCCTCTTATTCTCAATAATTCAATTAATATTTCTTCGCGAGTTTGAATAAATTATCCTGCTTATTATATTTGTTAATTACTTATATACTGCGTGTAACTGGAGATGCAAATTTTAGTTCTGTGAATTTTCGCCGGAGACTGCTTTCAGATCTGTACGTCTCTCAACCTATACATGAGCACGTCTATATCTGTACATTTATACTTCATAATTACTTAGTATGCGTGTTTCAGTTAGTGTAATTTGCTTAACTGTATAGTTAGTTACTACTAAGTTGTGTGATCTTGAACCATAGATTTTACGGGAAATGTTATGAATTATAATAGTGATTGTGTTGTTGTTTGATGGAGTTCAACTGTAGGAAGTATGAGGTGATATTATTAGTTGAATCTGTTGGCCTTTTTTCTTATAATGTATATTAGATGTTTTCTTTAGTTTATCTAGATTCAAAACTTTGTTAACTTAGTACTGTATTATGAGCGTTCTTCATTAGGTAATCGCCAACAGTAGAAAAAAAAAACCTTTTTTCTAATTAAGTGCCCATCTTGATGTATGCGTCTACATCCTGTTTTTTCCTCCCTCTTCAATTAGAACTATACATTTGAGACCATCTCAATGTAGCATAATGATAAATCAGATAGTTGGTGCTATTGTGAAATTAAGTCCTATCTAGTATCTGATATCGATTGCGATGTGACAGGTGAGTTATGCTGTATGGATGCAAATATAGATGAAGTGAAAGCAATTGGGTGGTCTTCAGATGAGAAGAACTGATGTTATTGGCAGTAGAAGGAGGAGGGTTTTTCTCTTCTTCAGCTTCTGGATACAGTAAGGGCCTGACTCTTCTTTTATTGGGTCAGAAATCCGAGGAGAAACCGATGAGAGTAACACCGTGGAATCAGTACCAGTTGGTGGACCAAGAAACGGATCCGGATCTCCAGCTGGCTTCTGAGAAGAATCGGCTTGTCCGAGGGTGCGGTTCCTTTGTGTGCTTTGGTCGCTCTGCCGCTGCACCTGAGAGCCCATCTCCTCTGAAAGTGGGACCCACTCAAAAACAGGAAGTCTTGCCCGAACCTACAGATTTTGAAGAGAGTAAAAATCATACACATTTGGGTGATAAAGTTGGTGATGATGATGATGATGATGATGATGATGATGACAGCAATAGGAAGATATTTAGTCTTAAGAGTAGCTTGAAGAAAACAGTGAATAGTGCTCCAGTTGCTGCTACTGGCGGTGGTGGAAGAGAAGACAGCAATGATCATGAAACTTTATGTGATAAGGGGAATGATGTTACATGTCAAATGGAGGGGAGGAAAGTACAGTGGACAGATACAACTGGGGGTGAGCTTTTTGAGATTCGGGAATTTGAGATGAGGTATGCAAACTTATGATGTTTAGTCGTTATAACTTCGTCATGAATTAGACATTGTCTGGAACTGTTACAAATTCTTCCATGCTTTGACTTGCTGCAAAGTTTGTGTTGCATATTACCAATACATATTACCATCACCTCTGTTCACCTTGTAGCTTTGTTTCTTGTTATGTTGTGTGCCAAGTATGGAGTATCACGGAAGTGAAACTTACATCTGTATGATAGCTGAAAAATTGGTGAAATGGTTGTATGTATCAAGATAATAAATTTAGAGGTTTTGATTTTGATGTATTAGCTGTTTGAGGAATTTGAAAATGACCTTGGGTCAGGCTACATCTGTTCTTTGTAAATCATTAAGGTTTTGTAAGAAGCAAATGTGTCAAATGTGTTAGGAAGTACAAAAAAAATCGGTTTTTGACATGACAAAAAAACTTTGTGAATCTTGTGAAGTCATATTCAATATCCACAGTCAGGACATGAGCCATGTTTCATATATTCTTAAATTCTTTGGAGCAACCATTTCTTTTGTCACTTAATGGTGGTTGAGTGAAATTTCTTTGTAGTACATGTTAAATTATTTGTGTTGGACATGACATGACAACTAGTCTATCTAGATTTGAGATTGCATCGGGTTAATTTAACATAGGCAATCTCATTTATAGTATTGTTATTGTTGATCTCTAGCATTTTCTTTGAACCCTTTTGCTCATTCAAGTCCTTGAATTTGAAGTTGAGAAGGTAGTAGGAGATGGCTCTTGTCTTAGTTGTATATGATATTCAGTCCCCTTCTTTTTTTTCTCTAAGGACGCTATGATATCTCTTACTGAAATTAATGTATCTATCCTCCACTATCTTTTACCTTGTTTGAAGTATCACTTTTTGAGCACTTACTGCAAAGAAATCAGATATTCATACTGCGTAACCAGTAAATTTAATATTTAAAAAACTAAGTTGAAAACTATATGTATGAACTATGAAAGAGATTAATTAAACAGCTCCCTATGTTGCGGAAACTGGTTATGATCCTATTCAAACTGCTTTCAGTATAGCTCCTTTATATCCATTTGCTTATTTAGTCATCCTAATTTGTTGCATAAGAAATCTTCATGGCATGCTTACTCCAACCATACAAGTATATCAGAAGATTGCACTTGTTATTCTGTTTAGTGCTCTTGTTTGTATGCTATGTTGTCTTTCCATAAATTTTATGGTATGTCCGAAGTGATCTTGAAGTTAATCCGTGAGGCAGACACGGGTCAACACCCATTGGGTAACATCATAGAAGATTGTCGGAATCTTCTAGGTATGCCTTGGGAGAGCAAATTTAGTCATACTAAGAGAAGAGGAAATGCTTGCGCAGATGCTTTAGCTAAATTGGGACATACGCTGAGTCGCGGAGAGCACATCTGGGACATTCCCTCTGAGGATGTAATTACTTTTGTTGAAGGAGATATTTAGACTTACTGTTTAGCCTTTTGTAAACCAAAAAAAAATAAAAAATTTATGGTATGTCTTCGAAAAGAATGATATTGCCATTCTCCTGTATTTGCTGCTATAGGGTCTAGCATCTTCAGATAAGTATCAATATCCACTTTACTGATTAAAACATAACTCTGATTGCAGTGAAGATGGATCAGACGATGAATTTGATCACGTGGGAAAGACTTGTTCATGCAGGATAATGTAGGCTGAATTTTCTCCCTTCGACCATTTCTGGGGTTTTGGTTTATACGAGGAGGCAACCTATGATGCGTTGCCTGAAGTGCCAGTGGCAAATTCTCATTAGTCGACACAAGGCCGGAACTTTGGGGCAACGAGAGATACCCAGCCTCTGCTGACTAATCCATAGTGTGTATATTTTTGCTTTCATTCCAATTTTGTTGCATTGGTCATTTCTATTCTCTAGTTGTATTCATGTTTGTGCGAACACAAAATTGCCATTTGTACTAGTTTGTTATTCAAATATGGAGAAGTTCTCATCATTTCTTCTGCTGAGAGGATGAATGAGGGATTTATTAATTTGCATATTCATAGTTGTCAATATGGAATAGAAATTTTCTTGAAAGCTCTGTATAGCTTATCTATTGAATTATTGCTATCGAAGTGGTCCTAGTTATTTTCATAGGAAATTGCATGATTTTTAGGATTATTAAAAGATTTATATAATTTATGGTTTATTAACTTATTACTTTTTTCTATTTTTGCTTAATTCAATATAAAAGGAAAATAAATTTTTTCTAAGTTACATAAACTCCACTCTATTTGATCCAGTTACTATTCATTTGATCTTTTCATCTAAGAATCAAAATAAATTCAAACTCAATAGAAAATTAAATCCAATTAACACAATGCATCATTGTACCCTGTTCAATTGACGCTTACACCCTTACTTTCAGCAGTTTTCAAGTGGTAGTTTTGACATTTGACTAATAGAAACACAAGATTGTGAAGAAACTTGGCTACCTCATATCCACAAATGCCCAACACTTAAACTATCACTTATTCACAATCTTCATTCTTTCTCATTAATTCTTCCCATAGAAAACTGCAGAATAAATCATAGTAGAAATAAAAATTAAAATAAGCGAAAATGTCAGTTGCATCATCACCTTCATTCCCATGCATTAAACTCCCAAACCCTCTATCATCACATTCTTCTTCTACCTTTAAATTTACCATAAGAAGTTCTCAAACTGAAGGCCCTTTGAGGAGACCAGTGGCTCCGGCACCTTTAAAGCCCGTGCCACCATCTCCACCACCATCCACAACCTCTTCGCCGCCGCCAAGTGCTCCTCTCAAGCCTTTGGCGGTGGCTGCTGCGGAAGGTAAGAGTGTGATTACTTTAGAGTTTCAGAGGCAGAAGGCAAAAGAGCTTCAAGAATATTTCAAAAAGAAGAAACTTGAGGAAGCTGATCAAGGTCCTTTCTTTGGTTTCATTGGCAAGAATGAAATCTCCAATGGCAGGTAAATTGTGATTACCCCCTTTTCAATTTTCTTATTTAGATCTTTGATTGGTTAAATTTTTTCATGATTTTATTGTCTTGAGATTGCTGTGTACAATTTTATATAGGCAGCAGTTACTAGTTAGATACTGATTAGTTGTTGAGAATGTTTATAGTTTGGTACTTGAGGAAGTTCTTACATGTTGTTGTAGAACCTTATTCGCAACCGATTGATTTTGGGGTAAGTGGTTGTGTTGAATTTGTTTTTTGATTTAGTGGTTTCCTCGCAAGCGGTGTCAAAGCGAAGGGGGGCACGGGTTTGATTCCCAGCGAGAGCAATTGGCGAGGAGGGGATTTTTGGCCATGATATTTTGGCATCAAATGCCCCATGATGGAGGCTCGAATGTCATGGGAGCTAATATGTGTGTGAATACAGTGTAAAGTATGTGTCTTTCCTAACATCAATTGGTTTTGGGTGAGTGGTTGCGCCTGAGGTCCTACAGTTATGGATAATAATTGATGACCAACGGGAGCAATTGCTAGGAGATTGTTGGCCAGGGTTTTGGCAACAATTATCCTATATGGCAGAGGCCCATGTATGGATCAAATCACTGTCAAATGTCATGAGCGTTTGTGTGAATGCAGTGCGCTATAAGGCTTGGGTATGCACCTATCCCAGCACCCATTGGTTTCGGGATGCTTTGTCTGTGTGATCTAGTTAATTCTAGCTTAATCTGTAGAGGTCGAACAGCTTTGTCCTGTTGTTTGAAGTTAGCATGATAAAGCCAACGATTGAACTTTTCTTCTGAAAGTTGGTTATGATCTAGCCAATTAAAATTGAACCACTTGAGGTCAAACCAAATAAGTTTACTGCACTGCTCCTCTTGTTGAAGCTATTATTAAACTCGGGCAACTGCTGTTTAAGCATTTCTGTAGTTTTCACCAAAAATAAAGAACAGAAGTTACCAAAATCTAAAAGATATATGGCAACAAAAACAAGTACTCATCAACTTCAACTTTTTCTAGTCGACATGATTGTTTAACAACTTCAGCTGAGGAAAAAACCAAACTTGAGCTTATTTTAAAGCCATAAACATAAGATTCTTGCTTGCAGTATTGGAAGGTAAATGCAGTGAAGTGTCTGTTTCTATATAGATTAGGCAATTTATTAGTAGATCGACCAAAATCTTCTACCACATATGTTCTTACTATTCCCCTAATTATTTTTTTCTCTGTAATCTAGTATTATGTTGTTTTCCCTGCATTATAACTTGTGTTGTAAATGTTTGTTTATCAGATGGGCGATGTTTGGTTTCGCTGTGGGAATGTTAACAGAGTATGCAACAGGATCAGACTTTGTGGATCAAGTTAAAATCCTCTTCTCCAATTTTGGAATTTTAGACCTTGAATGATAATATATTCTTGATATTCAACTTCGAATGTGTTAGCTTTTGGTTTGTAACTCGTGTATTCTTGTAAATTTTTAAGTGATTTATTCACTCTTTTGTAGTGTTGTTGTAGCTCTACTCTCTGAGATTTTCATAAATTACATAAGCTCATTTTGGGTGTCAAAAGTAAACTAAATGAAATCTTCATTTATATTAGAAGCTGTGTTTGTTGCTTTGTTTCAAAACAATGAAAAACTAAGTCTTTTCCCATGGTTAATAGACGTCAAATACAGTAGTTGCATGAAAGCCAGGAGATGTGGAACTTAGATGCTATACGCCGTGCGAAATCCAATTTATATATATTTTTTTAAATTATATTCGTTTGTTAATGCTAATTAACAACGAGGACATGTGTTATTAGAATGTACCCGTGCAATGTATGTCATGTAGCATCTAATTTCCGTGGAGAAGGGTTCGGTTGGGCTCGTGAATTGATCGCAAATTTTTTTTATCTCTGTCCCTAATTAATCGAGATTTATCAACATTAATCACAACTTTTTAAAATAATATGAAAAAAATAAAAGGAAAATTGAAAAGCCAGTAGGTTTCGTCTTCATCGCAAAACTGAAACCCCAAGACTTAAGGTATTGGATCCCGAGTCCCACCAGAAGTGTGAATATTTGTTTAGTTCAAAACTATATATTAGGTAGGTATTCTTTATAATTTGTTTGTAATTTCTTTATTTTTGGTTTTCTAAAGTTTTGGACATGACTTAATCCCTCGACACGCATTAAACACACTAATAACTGAGAACCTCTCCCATTGAGAATTCGATGTTTGTCACCTCAAGGAGGTAGTTCAATTTCACTAGATTAATCACCCGTGGTTAATTTATTTGCTAGTGTATGCAATTCTGATAGAAAGATATAATTGACCGTTTCATTATTTAGAATAAAAAAGTTTGGGAGAATTGGAAAAGGTTGGTGTTTTGTAGGCAGGGCAAAAGCCAGCCACAACAGTCTTGTATTCCTATGATGTTCCATATTCCAGCGGAACTAGCTAGGTTTAACTTATTTTAGAAAGAAAGAAATAATTCTTCACTTCAAAATATCTTAACAAACCTCAGCATATTCCACTGCCGGCCAGCCAGCCGGCAAGATTAATTCTGACTTTCATTTCAATCATAAAATCAATCTTTTCTTTTCTTTCCTTTTCCAAAACCAATAATAAAAACACTTATTTATCTTCCAATAACTCCACTTCCACCACATGTCTCATTTCCCTCATTTTCTTGTTCTTGTTCATTAAACAATAATAACAATCAATATGCCTCATATAATTCAAGAACTAAACCAAACTGATCATGTAAATCTTTTGTAACTTTTTGACACATTGATCATATGGGTTGTGCTATAAGCACTAGACCTTCAATGAAGTCTCCCCCTCACGGGCTTGAGAAGTTGAAAACGGAAAATGGATATGTCAAAGGAAGATACGTCGGGCCTAGACGGTCGACGGGCCAGAGGCCTTTTCGACAGGAATCGAGGCGGAATACTAAGCCCGAATCGAGAAATGTGAATGTTAAGGAAGGGAACATGCATGTTGTCATGGATGGAGGGAGGAAGAGTAATATTAGTAGTGGTGATGAAAATAATGGTAATGTTATTGAAAGAGTTGATTTGATGAATAAGAGTGGAGATGATGAGCTTGTGGATGGATGGCCAAAGTGGTTGATTGATACTATTCCGAAGACGGTTTTGAAGAATATAGTTCTTAAAACTGCTGATTCTTATGTCAAGATTGATAAGGTAAGTTACTATCTTTCACTTTTAGTTAGATGTTTAGGATTTACTTGTGGAAAGATAACATTTTCACCCGAAAACGCAAAAACGTTGGTATACCTAGTAGTTTCTAAGCATGTTCTTTGATTTACAATTTTTTTCAGATGCTTCCACGAAATTTGGAAAAAGTTTTCGGAAAGTATCTAATACTTAACTGACTGAAACGTACCAATAGCAAGTAAATGAAGTTATACTTCATCTTACATGCAAAACACCTCCCTTTATTCGAACATGCATTCTGCAATCTTATTTATATGTTATGGCTCGTATGTATTGCTGCAGGTAGGCCAGGGGACTTATAGCAATGTTTACAAAGCTAGAGACAAAGACAGCGGAAAAATCGTCGCCTTAAAGAAAGTCCGATTCGACACTTCGGAACCTGAAAGTGTCAAATTCATGGCACGTGAAATCATGATCTTACAAAAACTAGATCATCCAAATATACTAAAGCTTGAAGGATTAGCCACTTCAAGAATGCAGTATAGTTTATATTTAGTTTTCGATTATATGCAGTCCGATTTTGCTCGAATCCTATCTCAACCCGACCAGAGGCTCACAGAACCACAGGTTATTAAAAGCCTCTAGATGAGTTGACATTCAATAATGAAAAACTCATCTGATTTAATACAATGATTTTTGCAGGTTAAGTGTTATATGCAGCAACTGCTCTTGGGCCTCCAGCATTGCCACGAACGAGGAATTTTGCATAGAGATATTAAGGGGTCGAATCTACTAATAGACAGAAATGGGATGCTAAAAATTGCAGATTTTGGACTTGGAGCTTTCTTTAATCCTCAAAAAAAGCGTCCTTTAACTAGTCGAGTTGTGACACTTTGGTATAGAGCACCGGAGTTGCTACTAGGTTCGACAGATTATGGAGTCGGTATTGATCTTTGGAGTGTCGGGTGCCTCATGGCTGAGATGTTCGAGGGCAGGCCAATTATGCCTGGTAGAACCGAGGTAAATGCAATCTACTTTTAGTTCTATGCGAAAATTATTTTATTTTATCAGTACGTAATGATTGAAATTACGGTTCAGGTAGAACAGTTACACAGGATATTCAAACTATGTGGTACACCTCCAGATGATTACTACAAAAGATTGAAGCTCTCAACAGCACTCAAACCTCCACAATCGTACAAATCGACCCTTCAGGAAGCGTTTAGGAACTATCCTTCATCTTCATTCAGTCTTTTAAATACTTTGCTTGCTCTAGATCCTATGTACCGTGGAACTGCAGCTTCGGCTTTACAAAACGAGGTTAGCTCAAATCTAAGACATGGTACTCGGACATTAGATGCTATAATTCCTTTCACTGATGTACACAATTTTTTATTTTATTGTAGTTCTTTCATACGAGCCCTTTAGCGTGCGATCTTTCTGGTTTACCTACTATTCACATTGAAAACGACGATGATCAAGGTTTCATAAAAGACAAGAGAAAGTAAGTTTTCATTCACATATATGTATGTAATGATCATTAGTCGAAAGCAATATGTATTGTTTCAGTAGGAATTTAGCTTTGTTCCTCATGTATAGACACAGGACTTCTAAAGTGAGGCGTCGCTCGAGATCACAAAGAGAGCAAAGTAAGAAGAATCTTTTGGAAGTTGAGAAACAAAAAGAAGATGCCGAAGGTCCTAAAGAGGTATAAAATTTCACTAAACACTTTCTTAAGTTGACAATTTTAAGGCCATCAAATAAGTGGCTGAGGATGTCCATCAGTAATTCTGAACCGAATCGAACTTGATTTTAGTCCCATAGAGTTGGACTTGCCACACTTTCGGTCCCGTACTTTACAATTTCTTTTTTGAGATGGCCGTACTTTACAAAATTGGTCACATTAATATTGGTTTACCTTCATTAAAATCAGGAACCACAGACAGAGATATCGGTGTTTGGCTTAGAGCCAGGAAGCAGTACAACGAGCACCTCATCGACAATTGCAAAGCCACCGAGGAAAGAAGTCCGTTTATTACCGTCGCCTATTGTTACGAATCATGAGATGTCTCCAAGAACAGAAGCACATCCTAATGCTTATAAAAATGTCAAGAACCGGCCCGCTATCACAAATGTTCAACGACGAACAGACAACTATAAGACGTATACTGGTGATAGTAGAAACAGACTGGATCTGGTTCAAAGGTCTGCATCCACAAGAGAATTTTGGAGTTCGGAAAACAAAAACAGGATTAAGTTGCTTGCTATTGATGATTAGGAGGCATTGAGTTGCTGGAAAGATTTGGTGACTTTACACTTCCAGTTATTTATATTCTCTTTGCTTCTTTTAAAATTACATGATACTATTGATTAATTTTTTATATTTACAGGTTTGGATATGATCAAATACTTTGTATCTGAATGTTTGATCAATATCAAATTTTATTTGACTGTTTCCCCTTTGCAATATATACCATGTTCAATGTACAATTTAAGAATATATTAGACATACTAACTCTCAGTTAGATTGTTTGATGAATTTCAGTTTACAGAGTTGGATCAAATTCATGAATGATCCTAGGTAGGGCGAAGATTAAAACTAGTATTCGACTCGAGCTCATTCGATAAAAGCTTGTCAATTTAAGCTCGGTTCATCACACTAATCAAACAAGCTTGAACATTATTTTTCGTTCGATAACTTTTGAAGCTCGGCTCGAGCTCGACTCAGTAAGCTAATAATTGATAATATGCATGTAAAATATCAAGCTACTCAATACTCGGTTCGAGCTCGTTAGATAAAAGCTCGTTTAACAATCAAACTAAGCTCAAACACAAAATTTCAAGCTCGATAAAATTCAAACCAGACTTGAACAGTGTGTCATTCGACACTACTCGACTCGATTACACCTCTAACCCTAGGTTGCAAGAGGTGGACATATGATCACACGTTGTTAATATGGGTAACTATTTATGACTCTAGGCTAAATACAAGACACTCCCTCTTGTTATGTGCTCAAAACTTGAACAATATTACCCTGTGAAATTTTTTTTGCATAGAATCTTCCAGTACTATGATATACATAAACTCCAATTTAAATGTTTATTGCATAATATCCTCTGTATTATTAAATATTTAACACGATACTCCCATCCATACAAATTTGTATGGAGGTGGGGGTTTTGTGCCGAATATTTGATAATATAGCTAGGTATGTAATAAACATTGTACAATATAATTTCGTGCAAGTCTACATAACACAAATTAGGGTTCTGCATTTACCCCAAAAGCATAAACAAGACATGTCCTTCGATCCAAATTTTAATCAATCGTTGTATATGATGTGGTGCGCGAAAAACTAAAGAGGACGATCACGATCCTATAATTTGAAAATTATTAACATCTAGTTGGAGTTCTACACTAAAAGAAAGTGCACGTAAAACGGCTCCTCAATTTAATAACATAAAAAAACAATGATTTTAAAAGATTGTTACATGCGAATATCATTAAATTTGGTCTTGATCCACTTGAAACTCCCTCTAACAGATGCTTTGAGTTTACCTTCTGTGGTGAACATGTTGTAAGAAGCAATCCTCTTCTTCTCTTCATTTCTGGATCATTTGATGTTCCAAATGCTTGACCCTTTGTGCTCGGACCGTTGAACGAATACGGGTTTGATCCATTTTCGTTTTCGGATTCGAATTCAGATGAGTATTGGGGACATGATCTGCTCTTCTCCATCTTAATAATTTGATGAATAATGTCTTGTTTCATATTCTTGTAATGTGTAGAAATTCTCTCTTTTCACATCATTTATACGTGAGGAAAAGGTACTATATATAAAAGCCTAGATTCTCGTTTAATGCATGCCAATGAAAGTTCATACTTTGCCAAAAGTTTGTCCCCTAGCCGTTTAGTCCTTATTTGGGTTTAATTCATCAAATTAGTTTCATCGATCAAATTATATATTATATTTATTTTGTAATTGGGTAGTAACTTTTTTTTTTTAAAAAAAAATAGTAGATTATAATTCAGTTGGGTATCAAATGTTTTGAATGGCATTATTTTAAAAAAAGTAATTAGATTTTTTTTTGGGGTATGAAACTACGGAGTTTATAACGTTTTATAATTAATTTATATTTAGTCATGATGTTTAAACATATTATACCTTTTTTGCGCTTTAGCCGCTCACGCTGAGAATCATGAAAGGCAATTGAGGTTATTGGTGGTAGGGACAACTTTGTCTGGATTGATTAATTCCTTTCCAATAAATCAAAATGAATTTCACATGGTGGTGGGAACCATTTAGTAAAGACCCAAATAAGCAATACTATGCTTCTAAATGGTTCAATGAATGTTCTTCTCACAAAAGATATTTTGAAAGAAAAAAAAAAAACAATTTTAATGAGCTAAGAGCCTTATCTCAAAAGGGTTCATAGGCTGATCATCATGCATTTGTTCTTTTTTTCTTTTCTAAATAATAGAGCATTTTTTCATAATCATTTAAATCTGTCTACAAAAGGGTATATATCCCATCGCATCTGGAATTCTGGATATTGGATACAATTCCACGGGAACAAAATCCCACTAATAAATAATTGATGGAGGCCCAATGGTAGGTTATGGCCTTATGGGCTACAAAAAGGCTCATACTGCATCATTGTTGCAATTTTTTGTAGGGCCGTCAATGACGTCGATTTTAATCCGAATTCGGTAAAAGCTCGACCCAATTGATTTATTAGATTTTTTTTTTTGTCAATTAGACATGGATCTTATAGAATTGAGAAGATTTGTAATTCGAAATTCGTGGAATAAATTCATATCTAGGTTCATCAGTTCCATTATTGTGATTCGATAATATATAAATGAATTTTTTATATATACATACATGATATGATATGAGTTCACGTTTGATTCATGATCTCATTCTTATAAGTTTCACCTAATAATATAAAGTAAATTTGATACATTAATACAAACTTTATTATTTCTCAATTGGATATGAGGATCCATCGTAGTTTCAAAGCGCTTGTTGTATGCAAAATTTGCATGTGATTTTCTGGCCTGTGATCTCCTCAATGGAGAGTGATTCCATATTGATGTGGACCAGAGGACTTCGTGTACTCGTCTAGTCGACGATTGATCTCCTAAACTTGAGGGTTTTGTTTCTAACCCTTCGTCCTTCTATTCATCTCCATCCCTTTTGCCCCTCTCTCTCTCTCTCTCTCTCTCTCTCTCCCCGATGGTGGAGAAGTTTTTATACTCGACTTGTGACCTATCATTAAATTTCCTTGATTTTGTGCTTGCTATTGCAAAGGAGGCCTGTAATTTCAAAGCAATTCAAATTTCTCTAGTGGTACATTAAAAAGAAAAAGGAACAACTAATGTTCTTTTTTTTTTGGTAGTAGTAGTTATATTGTTGACTTGGAATGTGGTCAAGAGGAATCTGTTTGCTAGATGTTTAACTGTTCCAAGTCAAGTATATCCACCTGTAGCAGTATTTTAATGACCATTATCCTATAGTCGCATCATGAATAAGTCAAGTTTCTATGATTGAATATAAATATAATTTCACATTATTACTATTAATTAACTTCCACTTTCATTCTACCCAAAAAAATAAAAAAATTCCACTTTCACAACTCCACAAATAAAACTTTTACTTGTCCCATAAATTTAACAGTAAGCGTTGACAACTAAAAATAATTGTCTGCAAATTTATTTGTACAACTAACATTTATGTCATAATATTTTCACTGAAACTAATGTCACTTACTCCAATAAAACATCTTCTACTAAGAAAATGAAGAAACCATTTTTTTTGTTCAAACAACAATTACTATTTACTTGTATAAATTGCCCATTTTGCTAAAATATTCCCCTGAAACCTAAGATAAGAATATCATAACGTATAATTTTTATAACGATGTTGAAGGGAGAAATAAATTCAGTATCAAATCTATTTTACTGGTATCAAAATATTAAGATAAACTAATTATAAATATTAGTATTAAACTATATAAAAACTTACACTTGTGAGAGCTGAATCATGACCAAAATATCTTGGTCGCTTCAACCTTAACTAACATTCTATGGCCTCATCGACACTATTTCATTCTTTTGAAAGCTAATAAAATTATAGCTTTTGCTTTTAATTTTCGAAAAATAAGTTCTTGAGAATTACAATTCCAAAAGTACCATCAAGAATGTTTTTGCAGTTTAATAACAATTCCATAACCAATCGAAAGTTGATTATTTATTTTTTTAATTGAATTGAAAGTTGATTTAAGTGAGTTACCATAAAATATTTATACCGAATCGAGGTCTAATTTTGCATATTTGGAAATTGCAACCTTCTCTCTTTTATCACCCTTTTTTTCCAAATACAAATAGACTAAATACCCATTCCCCATAAACATTCCAAAAAGTGCCATTAGAAACAAAACAAAACGAAACTCCAAATATTCAAAATCCCTAAAAACCACATCTTAAATCGTTCAATTTTAAAATCCAGCCCCCATAATTGATGATTATTATTATTAGTACTGAAAGAGAAAACCTATTAATTAATTACTGAAAACAATTCATTCACGCGTATGCGTATGAGATGAACTGTCACTTCAAGTTTGAAATCTTCGACTCTTTTCCAGAGTAGCAGGAGCAACGACGTCGTATTGTTCTATTTTCTTCTTATGGCAAAGCGTGTGCACCAAGATTGGAAGGGCAATAATGTGAGATTTTCTTATTTCACTTTATGTTTTTGCTTTTAGTATTGTTTATTGGTGTTTTTTATGATTAGAGGTATTTTTCAGCATAATAATCGATGTATTTTGGATGTTGTTGAATTCAATTCTGTTCTTATGTTTTGTAAAAGATGTTTATTTGTTGAAAATCTAAGGGGATGGTATTGTTTTAGTATAGGCTTATGCTAGGGTTGAAGATTTATGCTCATGCAGGATCTTACCTGAAAGTCCTTGTACCAGTATCTTGGTATTTAGTTAGGGTTTCAGCTTTCAATTGGTTGGTTTGTTGTAATTTTCAAAACTTTAAAATTGCTGTGCTAATGGGCAGACCTATTTGATAGAATATCTCTAAAGAAACATAAAGAAGTAATTCAATCATGAAGAATCCGATTGCTTGTAAGTGTTGGGAAGAATAAATGCATCGGTAAGCATACCGTTTGCTTCTACGAAAACATGAGGTGTTGTGATTAGTGAGATTCAATTTGGCGTGCGGGTCTTCTTGAATTTAACTGAAGGACATGTAGATCATTTCTATTTGTTTTTCTTTTCAGTAATTGATATTGCTCATAGTCACGATCTTACTCTATTTGATTGAGAAAATTTATATTCTTTCAAATTTTATAAAATAAAATTAGCTAGTCTGATTAACGTTCTATTAAATTGGATACATAGGAGTTGATCAACATGACATGACTTTTAGTATCTAGCACCGTGGTTCTATTAAATGGTCATGTGGTGTAGAATTTTCTACTCATCTTAATGGAATAGTAAAATTCTTATACCCAAACATCGGTAAATATTGGGAGTAGGTAGAAGTATTATATATAGCAATGTAGTCATTTGCAAAATTTCAGGCTTACTTCTAACACTCTTCCTGCGTTCAAATCTTTTGTTGAGTTCTCTTTGAGAATATGAATTTGCATATGATGGTAGAATTTCCTTTGTGATACCTTGTGTCATCTACTCTAGAAAGTTAATTTTTTCCCAGACTATAGAAGGAATGGTATTAAGTGTATAAGTATACTCAAATTCTTTTTAAAATCTCACGTCTATACTGATTTGCAAAGTCAGTTTAAGATGTTGTCAGCACTTAATTAGGTTTAGCATGATAAGTTTATAGCTTGTTCATTATTGCATCATGTAACGTTTGATTTTATTATGAATTGTTATAGCAAGTATATCGCCGTAGATTGGTAGATGTCTAGAAGATAATGAATGGCCTAGTTATTATACAGAACGCTTTCGGATTCTTTTAATTTAGGACCACCTTTTGAATTATTGTATTTATTGGCATTAAACTTCTTCTGTTTTTTTTGTTCCTGCCAATGCTACTGAAGGACTGTATGACTCATGCCTAGAGTGCAAAAGGAAAACCCATTCCAAATTCTAGTTGCATGTGACCAGCCTTGAGAAGGAATGGAGCACATTACCTCACAAACAACTACAATAGAACTAACATGTTAATTATGTTCTCAACTTCTATAAGCTTATAAACTTTACCAGCTCAACTTTTCCCCAAAATTGGAAATAAACCAAGGCGTTACATGACCAAATATCGTTTCTTTGGAATAGTGACTAAAAGAATTACTGAACGTTCACCTCATTTAAAAGCTTAAGTATATGGAAAATTAAGACGATTAATATTTTATAGTCTCTAAGACAACCGTCACATGCAGCCGGTAATTTTTTTTTTATCCTGGCACGTGGAACTCAATCTCATTAATGGGTGGCTGTGAGACTCTTGACTCGTAACTATTATTGGCCTATCTCTCTAACTTTGGTATTTTCTTAACTATGTTACGATATTGCGTGATCATCTCATCTAAGAGCTTAGTTCGCGGACAGAAGGTACATTGAATATTTATTGGCTCTCACATGAAAGATGCACATACCCTTACAAATAACTACAACAATCAATTACGTTTACGACTTATTGAAGGCTGTATATTTGACCAACTCAAGTCTCCGTGCAAAAGTCATGTAAAACAAGGTCTCAAATTTACCAGCAAGGAAATAATTGATACATTCTTCAAAGGACTATAGAAATAGTTGACATAGATGTGAACCAAATTGACTAAAATTCAGTACCCGCAAAAACCTCTTCCTGGTAGGGTATCTGGTTGGCACACTACAAATGTAGTAAAATCTGCTGGCTGGAAAGAGAGCTTTGCCTCAATTTCCACTTTCATATGTTGGTGGATGAGCAGAATGCTTCAGAATAGGATCGAAGCTCGACGACCTTCCGAGCAAGGCTCTGGGATGTCCTGTAAACCCCCATGATGTGGCAATTGTCTGACAACTGCTATACATAATGGTAACTGATGTTGTTTATGGTTGATCTATTCCTCCTCGGGTAATGGGAAGAGCTATTCTTTCTCGAAAAAATAAATAGGAAGAGCTATTCTTTCTCTTAAAAAATAAATGGGAAGAGCTATTCCACCTGCTTTGGCCAGCAGGTAGAGTGAACAAATTTGTGGCAACTTTGTCATTGAAGCTTTCGTAAAGCAATACTGTCAAAATGTGTTCAAAGTTTTGCCTTAACTCTAGTTTGGATTAGTTCATGTGTTTCATCCTTCCCAAATAGTCATTAGAAATTAAATTTTGAACAATTTATCTATCCAATTGTATTTGAATATGTTAATTGTGCATAACATGTTTAACATATGTCTCTTGCAGATTTTTTTTCTAGGTGGGAGGTTGATTTTTGGCCCCGACGCTAGGTCACTGCTTGCCACCTTATTGTTACTCATTGTCCCAGTCATTATCTTTTGTGTCTTCGTTGCAAGGCATCTTCGCCATAAGTTTTCGTCATATAACGCAGGATATGCAATTTTGATAGTCGCTATTATCTTCACTATTCACGTTAGTTCCTAAATTCCTTTACTCTTGATTCTTCTGTAACTATCAGGATAAATTGTTTGTTAATGAGTTCATACTTAGTATTTTCTATGCAGCCACTCCTGGTCGTGTTCTTAACAGGCCTAAGGCTTGTGCCTATCTTAATTACGTGTTAAGTTTCTATTTATTTGGATTATCTCATATTTATGAGTATGTAAATGTCCTCTTGTGCAGTTCATAGCACAGTGTAGTGTAATAGTCCATGGTTGAGAAGGCTAATGGAGAGGTTTCTTGTTTGCATCGTAGATTACGTAAAATTTTGGATATACAATAACAAAACAAATACTAGTTCTTGTTGACAATAAATCCCTATGGCTTTGCCTTCTTTTACATTTTTTCTTTGACACCCTAAAGGTGGATGAAGTTCATCTAAGGTCAAGAGAGAGGCCATAATATAGATTGTTTGTGTACCATTATGACTTGTAAGACTAAGAAGTTTTATTCTTAATTATAAATTTTAGTCAATGCCTTACTCAAATCCACCCCACACACTCCCAAAAGAACCATACAAGATAGTTGCCACCTACACTGATTAACTTGGGGATCTTGGGATTTTTTAAAATGACCACCACACACTGCCAATGGTTGTTTGACTTAGTTTATGTAAAGGTTTGGTCCATACCTTCATTTGATGCAAGCCAGTTTTCTTAATCCTTCCTATTGAAGCTTCTTCAACTTTTTTTAGCTGAGGTGCTATTGTTTGGTAGTTGATTGCTAAGTCATAAGGAAGGATTATTTGATTAAGGCATTAAGCTAACCAGAGCTCGTTAGAAAGAATAGAAGTAAATTCAAGGTGCTGTGATATATTCACATACATAAGCACCCCTATCAGGTGACTGGACCCATTTTATTTTTTGGCACTGTTTTGTGATATCGTATAAAAATTTAATTTGATAGGTTAGCAAGTAAATTTGCAATTAGGTTCCTCATATTCGTATTATGTATGCCACTTATCTTTTGCATTATTTCATCTTCTCTCTTTCATGTGATTCTCCTTCAAGCTTGATTTGTTTTACTGAATTTTTTTCTACGGAGACAGGTCTTGGTGCTGCTTCTTTTTACTTCAGCTCGAGACCCAGGAATTCTGCCGCGAAATTTACACCCACCAGAAGAAGAATTTCGTTATGAGACTTCAGCATCAATGGAGATTGGTGGAAGACAGACACCGAGCCTCCAGTTCCCTCGAACTAAAGAAGTGATGGTTAATGGATTCCCTGTGAGAGTTAAATATTGTGATACTTGTATGCTATATCGTCCTCCTCGTTGCTCGCACTGCTCCATTTGCAACAATTGCGTGGAGCGTTTTGATCATCACTGCCCTTGGGTGGGCCAGTGCATAGGACTGGTAAGATATTTCATAAGTTACAGCTAACCTTTCTTTTCTTCTGTTATTCTCCCTGCTTTTGTTTTTGGATGTGTTATAGCTTCAATAGTCTGTCAAACTGGTGCTTTGTAAAATTATATGGTTGCTTTATTGCTCTTTTTCTTCTTTATATTGTGCAGCGGAACTATCGTTATTTCTTTTGCTTTGTTTCTTCGGCAACACTTCTTTGCATCTACGTGTTTGCAATGTCTGCTTTGTACATCAAGTTTCTGATGAATGACCATCATGGTACCGTATGGATGGCTATGAAAAAATCTCCGGCGTCCGTGATTCTGATGGCCTATAGTTTTATATGCTTATGGTTTGTTGGTGGACTCACTGGCTTTCACCTTTATCTAATAAGCACGAACCAGGTCAGCTTCTTACTCTTTGTCTACATCTCTAGAACTATAAATGTGAAGTGAGAACATTTTGCATTTTGTATGTTGCGTGGTATAGAATATTTAATCCAATCAATCTGTTTAAAATAATAAATTTTCCTATTGTGGCCAAAAAAATTGCAGACAACATATGAAAATTTTCGTTATAGAGCTGAAAACAGAATCAACGTTTATAATCGAGGATGTTTCAGTAATTTCTTGGAAGTATTCTGTACGAAGGTAAATCTTTCAAAGAACAACTTCCGAGCTTTTGTACAAGAGGAACCCCAAAGGCCTCCTATGCCCACCACCGCACGGGATGTAGAAGCCGATGATACAGGTGATGATCGACGCATGAAGGTTGAAGATGATTTAGACATTGGTGGGGATCTTTTGAAAATCTCACAACGGCATAATATTGAAGATATCGAAGCAGATATTCGTAGTAGAGGAAGCGATGTGCCTCATCATAATTCAATTGAAGCTGATTCTGTTTTAGGTTCTGATAGACGAGCCCCCACCGTGCAATCAGACACACGGCACTCAAGTTGGGGAAGAAGAAGTGGGAGCTGGGATATTGCGACTGAGGGAAGCTATGCCACTCCAAGAGAGGCATACCAATGAAAACGAACTTAACAAGTTGAGGGCATTTGCTGATCAGGCGATTATATCCACATTCGGGTTGAGTTCCCCGTTTGGGGCGTAAATTTCTGCAATGGTTCTTCTCTTGCTTCTCCTTGATTGATCTCATCATTTTGTTTTTATTATTTTTATGAAGCTAGGGAAGAGTAACTTCAGTGAAATTGTGCAGGGGAACGTATACATTTTCGGTATAGGCCCTCGAACTTAAACATGCTCCTTATTGATTTGTGTAGTTTTGTGGTCTCATGGTTTGGTATTCTTTGTGTAATTAACATTCTCATAGATTTGAAAAAGGTATTTATTTTCAGAAATTCCTTTGTTATTGTAATATGATTTATGCTAAAACATGCTATTTGTGGTTCAAAATGTCAAATTTTTCGGCACGCATTTCAGAAAACACTACATTTGAGTAGTTTATGTTGTTGATCCGATCGGTGGGGTCCAAAGTTTGATTTTACAAATTTTAGCTTAATTAAACTTAAATTCGAAAGGAAAAAAAGTACATCAATTAGATCCCAGGAAATATTATAAACAAATTGCACATTTAGTCTGCTAACTGTCGAGCAAGAACACAAAAAGTCGTTTTTTTTTTTTGCTCAAGAGTCAGGACCATCTTAACCTTTTCATATTTGATTCTTCATGTTTCAAGCACGACGTATACATCTAATTTGATTTTTATGTGATTAAAAAAAAAATGATTTCTATGTATTACTATCAAGTATCTCAATCAGGGCTGGTCCGACATATTAGAGGGTCCTAGTCAAAATTTTAACTAAGAGCCCTATTCAACAAAAGAAATAAGAGTGACTCACACTCAAACCTCCTGATGTTTAGTCATATTACAAGAAATCCTCTGTAGTTTTAAAAATTACAAAAATATCCTTACAAGGTGTTTTTTATAAACAGTTTTACAAGTTGTAGGGGGGTGTCCTTGTAATATCTAAAACTATAAGGAATTTCTTATAATATGACTAAACTTCAGGGAGTCTGAGTGTAAATCACCCAAGAAAAATAATCATTATTAAAATATATTTTATTACTTTTGAAATTGTAGAAGTATTTTATAAGTATATACATGGTTTATCTTTAACATATTTGTTATGTATAGATAAAATTACAAATCAACTTAATTAATTTTAAAAATTCAATCATAATATGCTTTTAAATTATAACAATTAATTGTAAAACCCTTCTTAAAAAAAGAATAATACAATTATTGTGGATATAATATATAACCAATGCACGTTAATAGAGTTAACTTTTTACTTTTCAAAACAATAAATAAGTATAATATAAATGTAACATCATTATGCTCTCGCAACTATGTTATTAGGGGTGTGTGATAGTAAAATCAAATCGAGCCATATTAATTTTTGGTATCCGGACTAGTTAGGTAATTTAAAAAATTGTACATTATGACAAACCGAATAATTCGTAGCTTGACAAAAAAAAACCAAAAAATTTAGTTTTGAAAATTTCCTGTAAATTACTTGTATTTTTTAAAATTTGTAACTTGACCTAAACTCATTGAATCAAATTATATATTAAACCTAATTTTTAAGGTGATCGCAAATACTGGCACCTCCATGCCCAATTAATTCTCAATGTATACCTCCAGATCCTAAAATCGGTATTACGGGTTCAATTCGTAAATCTACCCCTAATACTGAAATTGAAAAGGAATAAGGTTTGGTAATTAACTTCAATTTATGTACAATTTATAGAACTATTTGCACAATCATACTCTTAATTACTAAATATTAATCAATATTTGATTCAACTAAATCATCACATGACGCATTAAGGCCAGTAATTATCTCAACAATACTTGACCAATTAAGTTTAACCCAATAAATAAGATCAAGTTGTGCATGGAGGTTTATGTTACTAGTTTTTTTTTTTTTTTTTTTTTCTTTTTCTTGTACATGGTTCTAGATTATCAAGATTCCATGTAAATAATTATTGCCGGTGACTATATATATTTATCCATTTACTCAATTATAGAATGATACGTTCTAAATAGGTCCATACAAATATATAATAAAATTACATTGAACATTATTTTTAGTCATTATATAAAGTTTATCTTCACCGTCCGTTCGAGAATGTGATTATATAAATAGTACAAACTTCATTTTAAACTATCCAACTTAGCTAACGATAAACCCCCATTCTAAAATAAGATTCCATGATAGGTGGCCTTTATTGAGATATGTCAATTTGAGCCTTTAAATTTTTAAAAAATAGATCTAGATCGCTGATATTTGTGCAACTGTACAAATAATCATGATAATTTTGCACATGTACAACAAAATGTTGCACAGTCACAATGACCATAATACCCTTATATATAAAAAATATTAGCGTGAAATTAATTTTTCTTCAAAACAAATCTCATGTTCCTCCCCACACATTTTTTTTCTCCGGCAGATGTTACTCCGGCACGTCGGCACGCTTAATTTTAGTACCAATGGTGGTGTTTAACTCTCGGTGTAGTCACTTTTTCACTCCAATATCAGTTGAGAGAGAGAGTTGAGAACTTGAGATCGTGAAGGGAACTAATCGTATGAATTAATTAGAATTGGAAACATTTTTTTATTAATAAGGGTAAAATTGTAATTCACAAATTAAACTATTAATAATAAAACTAAATTAAGCCACGTGTTGCTTTGTGGCAAGCTATCTCAAGGAAGGCTAGAATCAAGGTATCTTCCATTAGAAATATCGATAAATAAAATAATTTAAAGTATTCTTACAATCTTACTTTCTTCCACAACTTATATTCTTCTCCAAAAATTAGGTTATTTTGGTCCCGAGAGTTCTTATAACCTTATTTGATTTGTGCAACTTATATTTTTAATTCTATTAAAAAAAACTAATACACATGCATAAATAACGAGAAGTAATGGCTAAATGTGTATTTGCTAGCTCAAATGATAAATTTAATTTCCCATTTAAAATTAAGATTAAATGTGTTAGTTCAGTATACAAATTGAAATTTTTTGTCTTGGCTTGGAACTTTCAAAAGTTACCGAACTTAAACATAATTATTTGTGAATTTATTCATTAGTTATGTGCATAAATTAATTTGAAATTAATTAATGAAACTGAAATATTTATGAAACTTTTTGTAACAGTTATTCTTTAATGCAATTGAAATATTTATGAATGACTGTTCTAAATAGCCAAATGAGTATTAATTACAGTCCTTTAAGGGTTTTTTGCACTTTGCACCCCGAAACATGGGAAATAGGCACTTTGCATCCCCGAAACTTAGATTTAGCACTTTGCACCCTCGAAATATGAAAAATATAGCACTTTGCACCCTCTTTTATTTTCAAGCAAAACTCAAGGACAAAATAGGTAATTCTATTGTAAATCTTTGGCATTTTGTCCCCAAAATAAAATTAGTACTTAACACTCCCTAATTAAGAACAAATTAACAACTTGCACCCCCGAAACACAATAAATGGACACTTTGGACCCCAAAATACAAAATTAACAATTAACACCCTCAAATTAAAAAAAAAAACTCAAACCCCTCATTTTTTTCGGCAAAGTTGCCCATTAAGGTGATTTTTTTTAAGGCAAAATAGGTTATTATTTATGGGTCTTCGAGAAGTTTACTCGTACTTTATTTAGTTATTTATGGTTATATTGTTGAAAAGAAAGATGGAGAGAGAAATGAGTATTCGAAAATTTATAATTGTATTTTGCAAAATTTAAGTAAAAAATGAATTACCTATTTTGCCTTAAAATTTTTTCACTCCGATAGTCAACTTTGACAAAAAAACGAGGGGTTTGGGTTTTTTAAATTTGAGGGTATTAAGTCTTAATTTTGTGTTTTGGGGTGCAAAGTGCCCATTTATTGTGTTTCGAGGGTGAAAGTTGCTGATTTGTTCTTAATTACAGGGTGTTAAGTGCTAATTTTATTTTGGGGGTACAAAGTGCGAAATTCTCAAGTTTTGAGGGTGCAAAGTGCCAATACTATTGAATTACCTATTTTGCCCTTGAATTTTTTCTTGAAAACAAACGAGGGTGCAAAGTGTTGTATTTTTCATATTTCGAGGGTGCAAAGTGCTAAATAACAGTTTCATGGGTGCAAAGTGCCTATTTTCCATATTTCGGGGGTACAAAGTGCAAAAAACCCGTCCTTTAATGCATAAGTTGGCCATACAAGAACATATAAATATAGTGTTCTTTAGAGTGCTTCACACACAAATCTTTTGTCGTGTCTACAAACCTCTAAAATCCTTTTTCATCTACAAACCTCTTAAAATGACCAAGAATTCTCCAATGCTACAAACTTCAATGTCAAGTGTGAGAATTGTTCTCTGCTTCATTTTCCTTATCCTTTCACCAACATATGCCCAAGACAAAAATGCCAAACCACAGACAAAAACAACAAAAACAACAAAAGCAACAAAAACAACAACAAAAACAACAAAAGCAACAACAAAAACAACAAAAAGTTCAGTACAAGCCAAATCAACCTCACCATATACCTTTACAAATCAATTTTGCATCTCAAGTAGTACAGACGTTCCAAAAACATTCTGTTTAAAGGTCTTGAGATCAAGTCCTGACAGTACCAAGGCAAAAGATAACACAACTCTATTACAAATCACAGCGGATTCTGCACTAGATTTTGGCAACAAAACCATAGCTTTCTTGAAAAAGTTGTCGGAAGACAACAAGGTGAAGCCGACTTTGAAGCCGGTTATTCAAGAATGCGTGTCAGCATATGAAGGTTTTATCAAACAGTTTAAGGTATTGTCGCAAGAAATTAAAGGCGATCTTAAAGTGGTGAACTATGATGCGGAATTGGCTAAGGAAGAGGTAAATCGATGTGTTAAGGCTTTGCGGAAAAATAAACATACTGATATCGATGAGAAAAACAGAACGGCTTATAATTACATTGAACTTTCACAGAAGATTACAGATACTATTCCGCAGAAAAAATGATCATAATGAGGTTGTTCAGGTTGGGATGAGGTCACAAAAACTCTTCAAACAGTTTAGTGTTTTGGAACTTAGTTTTGTTCTTTCAAGAACCGTACGAATTGATTAGAGTAATTGAAGATCTGACTAATCACGTCTGATTAAAAAGATCCATAACAGTATCATCTGAATTTTACAATAAATTTATTATTTAAATAATATATGATAGTATTATTTATATAAATGTTATGTCATCAGTATAAGGGTATTTTCAACCCACCCGATGGGTTGGAGATGACCTAGGGGATGCTCCCTGTTCGATCTCCAATTGGCACATCCCTGGGGCATGCTGGACGCATTGGAAGCGCGTCCAGGCTACACCCTGAGCAGGTGGCTCCACCCGCTCCATTTTTTTAATTAATAATAACTCAAAATGGACAAATTTATTTATAAAATTTGTGTAAGATTTAAGAACATCTTGTCTTAAATTAAAGATATAACATTGTTAATTTTAACTTTGAATTTTTAAAAATTTAGTCAAAACGTATAAATATTTATAATATTATTTTTTATTTAAATTTAATTTAACAACATTGTAGTATGAACATGAGTAATTTAAATTTAAACTTAAATATACAATTTAGACAAAGTATAAATACAATTTTTGCATTAAATCTAAAAATATTGATACACGTACAATTTGAAAACTTATAAATAAAAACAATTACGTATAAAAAATATTTCGGAATTTAATTACGACGGCAATGAGTTACCCACGCATGAGCAATTAAGTAGTTCCAAAAATTAAGTTTATTAATATTATATACATTTTAAAAATTCTTATTCTTCTTATTATTATTATTAGAAGGTGAGAGTGAAATTGTTTTATTTTTAATTAATTGGGGATGATACTCCGGAAATTGGAGATGATGTCCAAGGGGCCAGGGGTGCAAGATTACCCGGGGTGGAGGATGACACCCCGGGGATGAACTCGGGGTGGGTTGGAGATGGGCTATGAAGACTTGTGATAAATTTCATTTTCATTCACCTGAATTCTCATCAAACATTGACTTTCAGATCTGTTATTTTGGGAACAAAAAATCATTAAGGATAAATTAAGGATTGAGTTATATACTTACTAGCCTAAAACACGTGCTATGCACGATTCAAATACACTAAAAAAGAAAAAAAAATATCTTTAAATAAAATGCACCAAAGGACATACAATATATCTTAAACTAATAGTCGTGTTGTATAAATCAAAATTAATAGTTAATGACTGTCATTCATTAAATCGAATATTTAAAGCATTAGTCCGCGATTCGTTTGAGAATTAAAAATTAACACCTTGTTTGTTATGTCTTTTATTAATTCTTTTGACACTTTTGAAAATTCAAACAAATAAATATTTTTTGTTTCTAGAGATTATATCTCATCTTTAGATTTACGTCACATTAACCTAAAAACACAAACAAAAGAATAATGAAACTTCTTTTATTCTTTTTGTTTAAATAGTGCTTATGAATTTGTTTTTGGAAAATCTCTTTATTATTTGGGAGTAAGTTAAAATTAATTATTAAGCTCACAAAAAGCTACATATATCTAAATCGATGTGTAATACTACTACTACTCATATTTTTGTAGTTGGTATAAAAAAATAAAATAGGTGTAGATGTAAAGCTAGGAAAAATGAAAAAAAAAAAAAGAAACAGAAAAACGATAATTAAGATCTAACATTCTTAAAATAGGATATTAGTATATTACAAAAACTAAGATCAACTAAAATAAGAAAATACAAAAAAAAAAAAAAATATTGAAGCTACATGATTTAAAGATATTAATCAACTTTTAGAGTTCACATATATGATATATTTATGTAAAATGAAAAAGGAGATTCAAAATTTAATTAGCTATTATTTGTATAATAAATACTAAAATATGAAGAAATTCGATGTGTGATAATTCAAAGAACAAATATAAAAAATTAAAAGATGAATCACCTTTCATCATAGTTCGAAAAATATGATGTTCAAGTACAATCACTAATTAATACATATATTTATTAAGGAAATAAGAAGATAAATATTATGGCAAAATACTAAGATGTAAGATGCAAATAATCTACACATATGAAGTATTCCATGATAATAATATACAATTAAATAAACCCAAAACATAAAAATCTTATATAAAAATCAATAAACAATATATATATATGAAATTTAACTGAATAAATATAGAGTAGAAAATAATACAATAGATATTAAAATATGCGTGTTTTTATCACATAAGATCATAAAATTTTACAAAAGAAAAAAAAATTATATTATCTCTATAAAAAAAATATACAAACACACACTAAATTAAAATATAAAAACTTTTTACAACATGATATTATAATAAAAAATTAGAAAAAAGTATTTATATAATTTCTAATGGAAGGAACATATGATATATGAAATAATACATAAAAATTAAAAGTTCAACTGAAATTATTTAAAGTTTAAAACAAATTAATCAGCTCGATTTGTTTATCTCACAAGACTAAAAGACGAAAAAGAAAAAAAAAACCACAATGAAATAATAAAATACAATAAATAAATCCAAAACATAAATAGTAAAAAAGAATACAAAAGATATTAAAGTATGCGTGTTTTATCACATAAGATCATAAAATTTTACAAAAGAAAAAAATTAAGTTATTTCTATAAAAAATATACAAACACACACTAATTAAAATATAAAAACCTTGTACAACATGATCATGATATTATAATCATAAAAAATGAGAAAAAGGACAGAAAAATTGAAAGTTTAAAGCAAATTGGTCAACTCAATTTGTTTATCTCACAAGACCAAAAGATGAAATCTAGAAAAACCGCAATGAAATAATAAAATACAATTAAAAAAACCCAAAACATAAAATCTTGTACGAAAATTAGTAAATAACAAATAAATATGAAATATAACTGAATCAACATATAATATAAAATAATACAAAAGATATTAAAAAAATGCATGTTTTTATCACATAATATCATAAAATTGTACAAATAAAAAAATTAAATTATTTCTATAAAAAAAAGATACAAACACACACTAAACTATAATATAAAAACCTCTTACAACATGATATTATAATCATAAAAAATGAGAAAAACGACAGAAAAATCGAAAGCTTATCACGTATGATCATAAAACTAAAAAAATGAAATTATTTCTATGACAAAAAACAAAAAAATACAAATAAACACAAAATTAAAATATAATACCTTGTATAATCGAAAGTTTAAAGCAAATTAGTCAACTCAATTTGTTTATCTCGCAAGACGAAAATATGAAATATAAAAAAACCGCAATGAAATAATGAAATACAATTAAAAAAACCCAAAACATAAAATCTTGTACGAAAATTAGTAAATAATAAATAAATATGAAATATAACTGAATCAACATATAATATAAAATAATACAAAAGATATTAAAAAAATGCATGTTTTTATCACATAATATCATAAAATTGTACAAAATAAAAAAATTAAATTATTTCTATAAAAAAATGATACAAACACACACTAAACTATATAAAACCTTGTACAACATGATATTATAACCATAAAAAATGAGAAAAATGACAGAAAAATCGAAAGCTTATCACATATGATCATAAAACTAAAAAAAAATGAAATTATTTCTATAACAAAAACAATAAAATACAAATAAACATGAAATTAAAATATAATACCTTGTATAATCGTAAGAAACAAAAAGAAGAATAGAAAAATCGAAAGCTTCAAAGCTTCTCAAGTCATAGTTATGAAGAAGAAAAAGAAAATTAAAACCATTACTTTAATGGAAGAACCAAAGAGAATATGATATCCAATATTCAAGAAAAGATGAATATAAAAGAAACATTCTTATGAAAGATAACTGTAGCTTATTTAGGGGAGAAATTTTAGGAATTAATAAAGCTTTCTCTTATTTTTTTAGGTGAAACTATATATGGGAGTATGTAATTACATGATTAGCACTAATTGACATGAATTATGCAGATTATTGATATTATTACCTGAACGATGATATGTACAATATAAATTCATATAATAATTTCAACCAATCAATAGCTTTTAACAAAATAAAATAATTCAAAACTCTAGAAAAATTGAATTTTAGTCAAAATACTTAATTTGAGTCAACACCCACCCTTCAAATATATATATGTATTAGATTAGATTAGATTAGATATATATATAAAGCTTAGCAGACAGCGAAGAAACTTTGAGCTCATAAAAGATTAAGAATCTTAAGATCTGGTGAAATATCAAGGATAGACATGTATTTCAATCTAAATTTGTATGCCAAACCTCTGACCAAAATCCTATTACGGTTGAACAGCTTAAATATGATTAG
Source organism: Penstemon barbatus (assembly GCA_003313485.2). NCBI lineage: Eukaryota > Viridiplantae > Streptophyta > Magnoliopsida > Lamiales > Plantaginaceae > Penstemon > Penstemon barbatus. The sequence goes on from CM064878.1 coordinate 15,592,283, forward strand.
AAATTTAAAATCAAAATTCGATTTAAGAGAACAGATATGAATATATAGTTGATTGATCTATCCCTAATCCGACAGCCCTAGGCATGGCGCGTGTGCACACTCCCAGTAACTAGAGTGGACATCTCAACATAGAAATCGTGTTTGATTGTGTTTGATTGTTTAAATGAATCAAACTCAAACAAACCTTGATCAAACGGAACGAGCCAAACTGGCGTAACTTCATAATCTACATACAATTTTTTTCAACTTTTTGCTTAAATAAATTAACTCGAACTCACCTAAAAAATTTATCACATGAAAACTATCATTCAAACATGTCTGATATGTGTAACAAGACCTACACAAATAAACTTTTACCAAGCGAGCTCAAGTCAAGCTGAAACTCGAGAAGCTTGTTTTGAATTCAAACCTAAAGACGAAAACAATTAAACATATATAACATCACCTACAAATTAATTTTCAACTTTCAATGGCCTGTGTACATAGAATATTTAGAAGTAAAGGGTACAGTTTTTGGATCGAGTAAAAAGCATTTCAAATAATGATTCACAAAGAATCCACCAAGACCATTGCCTATTCTTGTCTTCTTGAACGATGATCAGAGAAGAGTGGAAGAATATCGTAGAAGATTGCCCATATATTTGAGTTCCATACTTCCCTCAAAAAATGCATTACAATACAGGAAGTGAGTGTTAGAAAGCTCTTAGGATCACCTTCATCAAACCGATTCAAGGAATATTTTATTTTTTTGTTACTTTAAGATCACTTACAACCACTCCAGCCTACCTGGTTGATATTCCACTTGGTGTTGAATTCTGCCGTTAGGAAAGAGTGCTTGATTCTTCACTTTAGCAGGTTTAGTGCTGTACTTCACTTCAAATCTGGGAAAAGATCTATTATGCTCTTCAGAATTAATTGACGTATCTGACACAACCTCCTCAAAGAACTCATCTGCTATATCACCATCTTCATCTATTCTAAGGCGCTTTGCATACCATTTCAAACCCTAAACAATTAAGATAAGTGCCAAAAAAATGGGTGGTAAGAAGCAGTATTCTCCTGAATGAAAGCAAGAAAGAAATAAAAAATAAACCAAGATAAGATGGCTTCTTTGGCTATTATATGGCATTTCAACTCAACCAGTAAAAGAACATTAGAAGAACTACTGTGGCAAATCTTCTAGTTAGAATGCATAACAGTGAGCTACATATCCAAATACATGAAAAGATGCCTATAATTAGCCTGGGCCAAGATTCCCTTGGTATCAGCTCCAAAATATTGTTATGTAGGGAACTAGCAAATATCATTTACATGTGCTCGGTCTTAAGAGAAAAGAGGATGCAGGATGGTCAAAAACGAAATAGCAACCAGAGGTTCTAGGTCTCGTGATTGCTGCCTCCACCACCTGAAAGTTAATGGTTGAAAAATCTGGTTTGTAAGGTTCCTCAGATATTATCTTCTCCTTTCCAGTTATTATTTCAATAGATATACAGATGGCTGCGCTTGAATGACATTATTCATGTGACAGATTTAATGCGCAGAAGAATTATCCTTACATTTCACAACCCATGTAATGATTGCATTAAGAGTGGCCTATCAACCTATTAAAAGTTACAATTGGAAGCAATAAGATAAGACACTTTGAAAGAGGAATGCTAAACTTCAATTTTAAATTTTCTTAAAGTTTTGGCTTTTGTCTTCCAAGATATGCAAATAGCCATCAACATGAGAAGATGTTTGCACCGTGTTTATGAAATATTACTCACCAGGCACTAAGACAACTACATCGCAAGCAACAGAGACAAATTGCTGAAGAACTTTCAGTTGAATAGGGTCATAGAAAACTGAAAGGAGAATAAACAGCTAATAGATAACATCCCAAAGGCTAAAACCTTTTCAATTCTTAGCACACAATAACTATTCATGGCTTCTTAATAGTACTATAGTATATGCTATTACTCCATGTAAACTTGTACTATATCTCAGTTCTAAATCTATTAATATAACAATATTTACGATTCATTTACGTTACAGCTTGTCAAACAGGGATACCTCTCCCTACTTCAAGCATCCAACTTCATTCAAATCAACGGTCCAATGTAGTTGATGAAAGACTAGATCATAAAATAAAGTCACACCACTTTCAATGATACCATCCCCTCTTTAAGCATCCAAAATGAATCAGAAAAATAACAGAAATAAAAAACAAACGCATACCACTCAAGCTGAATCACTAACTTGTACACTCGATTACAAAGTCAAAATACCTAGTGTTAAAATAACTCAAGCATTTCCAAAATTATCATCTCCGATCCACCAAATTATCATAGTGTTGCAAATTCTTCTACCTAGAACCAAATTACTCTAAGTATAGCGATCAGATCTGGAAAGAGCAAACTCATGCTTAACGTTTATCATCCAATTAAATCAACTGCAATAACTAAAAAATAACAAACTTCAACACATTAATAAAGAAGACCTGGACTCCGCCGTCGCCGTCGGCGCAGGGGAGGAGGAGAGGAGGAGGAGGAGGTGGGGTCCGCTCGACAGGAACTTGAACGGGGACACTGAAACCTTTACGAGGAAGATGCTGAGCTGGAGCTGCACCCGATGACGTAGACGGTGACGGAATGCTGCCGTCAGCAGGATAGTCCTCCTGCTCGTGGTGGTGGTGGTGGTCGTCATCTCTTGAAAACCCTAGAAGCCCCGCCAGTCTTTTAAACAATCCCATCCTTTTTTCTTCTTCTTCTTCTTCTAGATATACATACAATCCATATACAAACACATCAATTGGTTTGTGTATGTTGTTTCTTTGAAATTACAGCAGTTGGTGTGTGATTTGAGTTTTAAATTAGGTTTTTGGTTTGTTCTTCTTGGTGAACTACTGTACAGTTTAGTTTAGAAATAAAAATTACTATATAAAATAGGAGTATCTAATAGTAATTGATATATAATTTGATTAATTTATGATCCAAAACAAAAAGGTATTTAAAATGAAGAACCTTGAAACGTCGTGATATATTAGTCATTTAGTTGTCTTGTATTGCACTAAATAATTATTAATATATTTACATTTAAACTGACTATATAATTGGTCAAGAATTATAGAATGAATAAATATAAATATGAAATTATATGGAATTATGTTAAATTAATACTAAAAAACAGTGGAATGATACTTTTTTGACACATATTCGAGTTCAAATTTGATCGGCATAATTTCATATCTAGATGCGGTTGTTTTTATCAGATTTAATTCATTTAATAATCGGATCCGCTCAAAATTTCAACAAAAAATTATCTTCAATGAATTTTTCAATCCAAAATGTCTACAAATACCCACGCAATTATTCTACTCGATCTACGAGGTCAAACTTTCTTTATTATCCAAAGGCTCCAACAAGAAAAAATTCAACCACGGTCACATTTAACAACTTTTTTTGTAATTATCAAATCTCGATAGAATAATGACGTAAAAATGGGATTGTAAAACCTCACTACGACGTTTATTTAATTGAATATATATAATATTGTTATTATTACTTGCACAAATAAAACGGTACATATATTGATTATTTATTTATTGTATTGTTGTATTTATTTCATGTATTTCAAATGGTGAATCTAATTAACCAATATTTTCCAAACTTAAGAAATTGTGAGGTCCAGGCCAAGAGCCCATAAGTGTATTCATAACACTTTCATATACAAATAATTAATTTATTTAGGTGGGCTGCAAGTTACAAATATATTTGTGTGAAAGACATAGAAAAAAATCGTCTTAATTTGTGATTAATTTCTAAAATAAAATATTAATCGATTGATTATTTTGTATTATCTAATTATGCACAACCCTACTTTTCATTTTATCCCTTTTTCTTCTTATATCTTCGAACACCCAATGTTCAAATAACACCTCATTCTCTTATATTACTTCAACCTAAGATTTGAATTAGTTATTATGCATTAAAAGTCCTACAATCCCGGCCTAAAGTAACATTATCAACAAATTATTTTGACTTGGCTATAGCTATCGCCAGGAATTTTTTACGCATCAAATTTAATCACGTGCGCACGTGCTAGACATGCTAATCTTCCTCGGAATTCACAAGTTTTCGCATGAATTTGTCATTTCAATATCACATTTGCTTGCAATTTTGATTCATACGTCAAAGTCAATTATCTTTTAGTTTTTTGTCACATGCTACTTACATGATAAATTCCAACGAATACTTTTGGGGTTACTTAAATACTACACTAGTGGATTTAAGTCATTGTGGTTAGATGATGCATGAAATGACAAAATATTGTCCTTTTATGCTCATGTGTCACTCATCCAACACTCGGGTGGATTAAATCCACTGATGTAGGTACTAATTTTCCTACTTTTGGATCCCGAGAGCCATTGACCAAAGTTACTGACACTTTGTCCTAAAATTGCAAATATTAAAGAGATATAAGGACTGAAATTGCCTGTTGGAGAAAATAATTTTTCAAAATCATGGCCTAATAAAAGTTAAAAGAATAAAAAATGCATTTTCACCTATATTTAGTGTTGTCAAAACTGGGGTGAACCGGGAAAATTCTTACCCAGACCGGGTTTAGCCGAACCCAAAACAATTACATGGCAAGTGTAATACACTTGCTTTGGGATTTGATGTAACTCTCAGGAGAGTGATCAATCACAAAGTAACTGCAATACACTTACTTGGTGGTTGGATGAGTTTGATAAAGTCAGACTTAGACAAGAATTTTCCGGTGAACCGTGAGTAACTGGTTTACCCGCTAATCAAAGATATGTCCGGTTCAATTCGACCTTCAAATTTGGAGGTGTAACAAATCGATGTGGACCGCAAGTTGAACCACTCCACCGGTTGGACCGCAAGTTCTAAAGAAATGAAGATGAAATCGGCTGTAGGGCTTCCATCATTGTTGCATGGGTTAAAATTGGGCCTAAGCCCATTCTTAATTTTTGATAAATTGATCTAAGCCCATTCTATTCTATCAAAATGGCCATATACATATAATTGTTTTAATTCAGTGATTTCTTATCTTTGAATCAAAATAGGAATTTCGTACTGGAAAGCCTTAATTGTGTTTCATGGGTTTATAACTCACTCGAGTTTACATATCCAATCATTGACGAGACTACGAGATATTGGGCCAGATGACCCAAATGGAAGTTCAAATTTATCTTGAATTTGATTTCCAGTTAATTAACGTATTTAAATTGGAATTCGTATTCTTACTCTTTCAATGTTTGAATCGAATCAAATCATGATTTATAAGTTTACCAACACCGTTCTTTATTCACATTCAAAGCATTGATCATCACTAATTAAGTTTGGTAGGGGTCACATTAATTTGAATTAACAGGAGCCAAAGCCATACATCAAACAAAGTGATCAATTCATTGAACTTAGTTAAATGAATTACATTAATAAACAAAGAAATTGAGCAAGCCACATCAAATATCTCTACATGTTTCACAATTTCTAGGCATCCCACGCTAAAGTCGATTTATTCAAAGAACTTAGTAAATGAATCAGATGATTTTTCCCTAGTTAAATAACCAAACAGGCCATATCAAATTAAAGTAGGTAGATGTTTCACAAATTCTGGTAATCCACTAAAATTTGTCTCGGACAATTTCTTTTTAAGAGTTAACATTCGGTATACCAGAAAAATACATTTGCAGTCTTATTATATGAAAAATGAACTATCGATAAAATAAAACAGGATTATGTCGAATTCCATGCATGTGTTGTGTCGTATTTCAGATTCAAAGTACTAGATAATTTTACTACACCTGAATCCGATTAAGGTGGTAATTAGTCGGGTTGGGTCGAAGATGACCGGGTCATACTAAGGAAATACATTTATATGTGATCGCGCGGGTTAAATTTGTAACATCTTTGATATGAATTGTTTTAATGATTCGGAATTATGTCTAATTGAAGATGGGGCAAGAGTTAGGTCTAACTCATCTTCTTTGAATTTAGATTAAATACAAATTTGCCAAACAAATAATGATATACTTAGATCGATGTGATTCCAATGGAAACTCCTTTTACTATTAAGATATATTTGATTTGAAGTGGTCTGAGTTTTTAATTGAGTTGGGCCTATTTAGTTGGGGTGAGACCAGTTCATTTAACACCTATAAATTCAATATTAATATATGAACATTAGGTATATGAAACATTTTGTCGGTCTTATTATTATCTTTTTTTGATTTTTCAGGGGCTTAATCCTTTTCGAGACGCGTCACATTAAGTGAGAACCTCTCCCAACATGGATTCGAATATGAGTTCGCTATTTTGTAGTGACTAATCACTTCGACTAGATCAATCACATATTGATTGTCGTGGATCTTATTATTAATAATATACAACATCATCGCAATTTATGATATGACGAAATTTATAAAATTATCTCATAGACTTTTTCTACTCAAGAATTTTTATTAATATGTACCATGTTTGTCTCACGTTGTAGAGGCTTAGTTATGTTTATCAAATTGGTAGGTAAACAACCAAAAAGAGAGCCATAGCCCCTACGCTTTGAACTGAAAAATAGGAATATATATCACCCCAAAGTGGAAAGAAGAACAATTACCTCTTGAAAAATGAAATTATGAAACCCGCACGTGTACTACTATAACTGCTCAGGCAAATTAAAATAAATTAAAATATACACTTATCTAAACACGTGAATGTCCAAATTGGGCCCCCTTTTAGGTTGTTAGACAATTGCTTTGAACCGCTTACGTGCCAACATAAGGAGCCAAAAAATGTCACGTTTATTGCACGCGTGAACTGAACTCAGCTAAACAAGAGCTAAATGTCCTTTTCTTAACAAACAGACAATCTTCTAGAAATATGACAACATCAAAATCTTCCTTTAGACGTAAACCTCAGTCTTAAGGAACTTAATTCAACCCAATTTTTGTACATCTTCTATCCGTATATTTTTATTCCAAGATTTATCTAAATTATTTGCATGACGATGCATGTTTAAATTTTGTGGCTTACTATATATATGGGCAATGACAAATTTAATTAAATATTTGTCTATGTTTTGTAGCAGTCCAGTATTTTCGAATTTTCTTGAACTTGGTAAAGGGAAGCTGGCAATAGAGAAAGAAATAGCATAAGATAAGAACGAGGCCACTATATATATAGACACGTAAAATATATAAAGTGTAGGTCAATGTGAAAAGAATTAAATTAAAGGAAGTATTATAAACATGTTTTATATGAGATCTCTCGAGAAAGCGCGCGATCGTTTTCATCATGCAGTGCACTTTGTAAGAACCATGAATTATATTTGTGACTACTCAATTAATTAATCTCTATTATAGGTTAGGAAGAATCATTAGCGATTGATCTAGGTCAGAAATTGACAGATTTTTAATTGATTTTAGATATATTTAGCACTTTTGGTTCTAAGTTTTTGAAGTATTTAATACTTTTGATACCAATAATTACTTTCTTTCTATTCAATTGAGATTACAAGTTTAAATTTAAGATATATAAATCGAACTGGAACAAGAGTACTAGACAAATACTACATTATGGGATCAAAAATACAAAATAATATTGGAACCGAAAGTGAAATTTTATGAATTATGAAACTAATTTTTTTGTGAATCTATAGACTGAAAATACTCGATTTTTTTTTTCAATAATCAAAACGAACCGCAGAATGTATCTTACAAGTTATCCCGTGTTAATCCTTATTGCTCTTGAGTTTTAAGTTTTAACTTTTAATAATCCAGAGTTGTGGGTTGGCGAAATTTTTATTTTTAATCCTATAACTTTCACACTTACTCACATGGAATCATGTCATTAGTCGAATAATTAACTTTGTTGTTTGTCCACATTTAGTCTTACAAGTAATATAATGCTTTTTCAGATTTCATCCAATAAAACTTCCTCAAATTGGCACATGCACTTGGTCCTCAAGTCAACCATTATCGGAGCCATTTTTTAAAAAAATAATTTCCCGCTTTTCCATTTCTTATATGAGAACAAAAACTTCCGTTCTAAATTAATTTGTGAAGTAAGAAATAATCCAATGAACTATCAAATATATAGCTGCATGGTTTTTTCTCTAGGATTTATTCATCTCAATCGATCTAGAAACTGGTTTTGTAGATTAAAGGCAGTATACAACCACTCTATGAATCGTTGGTTCAGTCGATTCATTAGTTTTTTTAATTTTTTACTAGTTTCTATTTCTTCGAGCCGGTTAGGAAGCCAACTAATTTAAGGGATTAGCCTAATCGATTAAGCAACCAATTAATGGTTAAACCGATCGAACCGGCTGGTTTAATCCTATTTTTAGGACGTCTATTTGTCACGTACTCTTTGATTGAAATAATAGGTAATATTGCAAAAATCGTCCCAAACTAATCACTGATTTTGAATTTTCGTCCCAAACTATTTAATTTGGCGAATTTCGTCCCGTAATTTAATATTTTTTTTGAAATATCGTCCCACCATAATTATAAGACGGAATTGCGCATTTGCCGATGAATTATCACATAGCTGCTTAAGTGTCATGACATGGTAAATTTTAACATGAATAATTATATAATATTGCAGAGTTCGTCCCAAATTAATTACAAGATTGAACGTTATTTTCATTAAATTAGAAATTTAATATTGGGACTAAATTCATACAAAATGGTAAATTATGGGACGAAATTTGGCGAGTTGATATAGTTTGGGACAAAAAATCAAAATTAGTAATTAGTTTTGGACGATATTCCAAAAAAATATTAAATTACGGGATGAAATTCGCCAAATTAAATAGTTCGGGACGAAAATCAAAAATCAGTAATTAGTTTGGGACGTTTTCTGCAATTTTACCGAAATAATATTATTGAAAAGAAAAGAAAAGGTGACGTCACAAACAAATGGGAAAAAGCTTGAAAAAAATTACAACTTGTCATGACGTTCTCATGAGGATAAATGCCACGGCAATTAAGCTAGATCGAGTGTTCACAACTGAATTAAAAATAATTAATCAACATGATCATCACTTTAAAAGAAGATTAACATCATGAACAATTTCAACAACTATATTTAAATGGCTACAAAACACTAGTGGGGACATCTCACAATCAAATCCATACGTAACCCTACAATAAGTGGGTGATGAACAAGCAAATAACAACTAAACCTTCAAAAAGTTATATATTAATTTTATTTTACAAAAGTAGATAATTACTCGTACTTAATGTTTTTTAGCAACATTAACATAGTTTAAAACTTGAGTTAATTTTTTAATAATAAATAAATGGTAGGATTTGGTTAGTAAAAGGAGAGACAAGTTGACAAGTTGATAGGCTTCTACATGTTTCTTAATTGATTTCGACATTGAGATGAGACCAAAGCATAAGCATCAAATATTCGGGGTATGGTACCAAACTTCACCCCCAAGGCCTAAATCCCTTTTTTCCCCTAAACTTGCAAATAATGACAAATTATTGGATTACATCTCAATTATATCGCCTAACCTAGCTATATGAAAATACAAACTACACTTGATATTCTAGTCCTCTCCATTATTATTTTTTCCATATTGTTACCCACTACTTGCCAAAAATTATTCTGCCCACCTACTTTACAAATGGAATAGTGTGACAAACGAACGAGATTCATACTTTTTAATTCAAAATATGAACAATTTAATTCAACACAAATTTGATTATTATTTCATTAACTTTAAGAAATAATGATACTCCAAAATTAGACTTCCATTGCATAGTACTCCCTCAGTTTCTAAATAAATGTTGTTTAAGTAAAAAGAAAATATTCCTTAGAAACTAAGTAGATACTTAAATTCTTTTTTGACAAATGTGCCCTTTCTCATTAAAGATTGAACTCCTAAATATTCTAAATATCTTTCAATTTTCATGGGTAGTCTTGTACCATAACACTTTTATTAACCTAAAATTTAGGTAAATAATACTCCTTAATCTTCATGCAATAACCCATCTAAAAAAAAAATCTTTATGCAACAACCTGAAACTGGCATGTATTTCGAAATGGAAGGAATACATGCAAGAATTGAATTAATGCTCCCATTTCCAAAATATTTACGAGCCATGGAATTTTGTCGTCACTCGAATTGGGAAAATCTGATTCTCGATGGAGATTGTTTTTCGTTATCAAAGGAATCTCTGACTCAAATGGTTCATCCGGAATCCTTGGTCCATTATTTGAAGATATAAAGCGTCTTGCTAGAGATTTGAACTTTTTCAAAGCCTCTCATGTTGTTAGGGAGTGTAATAAAGCGGCACATTGTTTGGCCAAACTTGCTTCTACTTGCTTTCTTTCTTGTTTGTTCTCCCCGTTGTGGTTCTTGACATTGTAATCGCTGATTATCTTGATGATATAATTTGTCTTATGGTTCCCCTTAAAAAAAAAAAAAATTTGAACTGATTACAATACATCATATGGCACTGAATGTAACACAAAATAATCTATGATAGAATTAAAATCAAATATTATTCTCGATGATAATCTATTCTTATGTAAATAAAACATATTGAATATAATTGTCACGTAGTTTCAGTGATAGTTAAATTGGGGGGCTCAACTCTTCAACTCTGGATCCGTCCCTGATTGTCGTCAATCTCAATTTCACTTACATGGAATATTACTCTAACTAATCAGAAGATATGTGTTATTTATTTGACCGGACCAAATTTTGGACAAATTTTTAATTTACCTAGATTTTGTATACTTTTGTTGTGGGAAGAGAATATGAATTGGACAATTTCTTCAATCATTTTGAGAATCCGCAAGTTGCGGGTTTGTTGGCTAAAGTGTCGTCGCAAATTTATTTCAAGATCGGCTAATTGCACGACTAAAAATCCTTACACCCTGGGCTTTTTCCCATAATCGACTAACTAATTTCAAGTTTGTTTGAAAACCGGTCAATTGATTTCATTTAATCTAGGTTTGTTTTTCGGGCTTGAAACAAATTGGAAAATATTAAATAATTTTGCTTTTCGTCTTTTAATCGCCATTAATGGAAATACTCGAAAAGAAACCCAAAAAAAGAAATTAGAATGATGGGGTTTTAATTGTTGAAATATTTAAATGTGTAACTTAACTAATTTCTTGTTTATTTAGAAAATTCTAAACTTTTCTCCAAACCTAGGTTCCTAAGCTAAGACACCCCCGACTCACTTATTATAATCATGGATCAAAATTTCCATCTTTTCTCCAAACCTAGGTTCCTAAGCTAAGACACCCCCTACTCACTTATTATAATCATGGATCAAAATTTCCATTTTTTCCTTCGAAAACATCGAAAAGTTTCCGTTTTTTAATCAAGCGAAATGAAAATAAGATGTAATTTCGAAACTATTAGTTTGCCTTAAACTCTGTTATTTATCTAAATTTATGAACTTTTATTACAATTTTTCCTTAGTGTTTCCGAAACACTTCCGAAAAATCTCGAAAAGTTTCCAATATTTGACTGACCGAAACATACACTCGAAACGAAATTTTGATCCATGATTATAATTTATTTTCTCCATTCTATTAATTAATATGTTCAATTTTCTCTCAGTTTGGGGCATTATATATATACAAAAAAAGAACTAACTATAATGGAAATTAACATAATTATATGTATAGGTTAAACAAAATACTACTATAATTTTGAGATATCAAACGAAAATAGATACAAAATCGAGATGCACATAAAATAACTACCAAAAAACAAATACAATCTATACTACTTATTAATAAAACCGAACAAAAAAAGTATATCATCATCGCGTGTATGCCTCTACATAAAATAAAAACAAATTCAAGATGAGGAAGAAGGTGGATAATGCGCGGCACCAGTCCACGGCGGCACAGGATCATAATCGGCGGCGCCACCATCTCGACGAGGTTGTTGATTACTTTCTTGTGGAGAAAAATGTATCGTTTGTCCACTAGAAAAAAACAGGGGATATGAAGAAGTAGAAGTAGAAGAAGATGGAGGAGAAATAAACGAAGGCTGCAAAGAAGTAGAAGAAGTAGAAGAAAATGACTGGGAATTATATAAACCAGAAAATGGTGCAGCATAAAGCATTTGATCAAACAGAGTAGTTGGTTGATTTTGAAATTCGCCGCCGCTCTGTAGCAATTGGGAGTATTGCCAGTAATCTCCGGCGAGTGGAGGCGGAGGCACGGCAGAGGCGGGTGTCGGAGATGGTTGGGCGGCAGATTGAGAAGGTGGGAGGACTCTGACGTTTTCTGGGAAATTGAGTTTGGCGCGGTTGCCACGGAATCGTAGGGCCGCCTCGTCGTAGGCTCGGGCGGCAGCTTCGGCGGTTTCGAAGGTGCCGAGCCAGACACGTGCGGCTTTGTGGGGATCTCGAATTTCTGCAGCCCATTTGCCCCATGGTCTCTGCCGGACTCCTCTGTATCTTCTTCTTCTTTCTCCGGTTTCTTCGTGTGAAGGGGTGGCGGAGAGAGGTGCTGCCGTCGTGGTGGAGGGTGGTGGTATACTTGTTGGGACAACATCTGGCTCTGGAATATAAAATATTGGGTTAGGCTATTTACATTCTAGAAGTAATGTTTGGTTTGACAATTTCAAATGGATATGCATGAATGCAGATTTTTTTATTTGAAGTATCAATATTGAAATTAAATTGGTGGACCCAAATCTTATAGAAAGAAATTAAAATAGATGAATCACACTGTTCACGTCTTTTCTAGCACCTACATGCAATTATACCAAGCATATGGCAAAATGCATTTTTAGTCCTATAAAAATATACATACCCCCCTTTCTGTTTAGAAGTTATGTAAAATAAGGTCTTTCGTCATTTTTTGTTCGGTATGGTATTGCATTCTTGATTCTTGCATTTTTTTTTATAATCACAAATAGTCTTAGTTGTTCAAAATACATTACGATTTCCATTACATAGATAGTCTTCATCTTGACACTCTTTTGATCTCGAAAAAGTGTCTCGTTCTAAACTTTAGTACCAAAGCATGCAATGGAACCAAAAGTATAATTTTATAAAATATTGAGACTAAAGTGCCAAGTGACAAAATTTTGGAACTTAAAATGCAATTTTTCAGAACCAAATAGTGTTCCACAAGAAGAGAAAACACTAAAATTAGAATATGTTGATGAATGATTCAAGTGCTTATCTTTTAAATACTCGAAATGATCAAACTTAATGAAGGAGTTGAAATAAACAAAAGATCAATTTTTCTTTTCTTTTTTTAGTTTAAAAAAAAAAAAAACAGAGGAGTTCATGCTAAAATTAATTCTGAAAATTATAAGAAACTAAATAAGTGATTAATTGTAAGAAGGAATTACCAGCTTTAACAGATGACGATGAAGACTCTCCCAAACCATGATAAGTCCTCTGAACTTGCTCCGAAAACGGCGTCGTAACGCTCTCTTCTTGCTCACGTCTCCTCTTCTGCCCTGCCCACGACCCAGAGCTCGAAGAAGAATAAGCAGATGAAGGTGAATTAACATCAGATGGATTAATCAAATTCAAATTCCCGGATGGCGCCGCGGCGGCGCCGCTTAATTGACCACCGTATCGCTGACCCGACACCACGTGGGTCAGAGCGGTCACCATCGCCGACATCTCTCTGGATTGATTATAACCCGACAACGTGGGAGCCGCTACCACTGCTGATAGTAAGTAATCGGGTTGTTCTTGTTGTTGGAAATATGGATTAATTGGAATATTAGTGGCGGCGGCGGAGGTGGTGGTAGTGGTGGCGGAAGTAGTGGTCGGAAATCTGACATACTCGCCGCTGTCCTTTCGGTTCGCCACCTTTAATAAGAACATGTACTGTTCACTCCCAATTATTTGAAATTTTGCAAAGTTGAGCTTGACCCAGTTTTTTTCTTGATGAATTATGACCCTTTTCGTATTTTTTCCAGAAAGGTTAAATTAGTGGAAAATGAAAAAATATACCAAATCCAACTGGGAGACTTTTATGCAGCCACCTTCTGAAGAATTTGATGAATTTCCTGAACAGAATTTTGGATTTATTATTTTGAATTGTCAAAGAACTGCTATATATATATATATATATATATATATAAAGAAGGAAAAACAAACTCAAACAGATGCTCTGTTTCTAACCGTCAATGGTACAGTGTTGGTGCAGAATCTGAAAATGTGCTGAAATGTGAATTTTAGGCGTGGGGGGGAAAAGGAAATAAAGAAAAAGAATTGATTTTTGTTTGACCCTTTGTTTTTTTAAATCTTCTTAATTGGGTTTGCTAGCATTTGATAAAGACAAATTAAGATGATTCTGGCAAAGAAGACGTATATATCCAATTGCAAATGAATTTAAAGCGATGATATAGTATATTGTATTGTGTTCACACACCGTTTGACCAGATTGTACCTTAATTACATGAACCAGCTGCCCTTTCAAACCACCTAAAGGAATGTCGGTTTTGTACTTTTGCTGTGTGTTATGTGTGTATAGGATTTAGGAAGAGAGAAGATGTACAAATCATGTTTGAATTGATATCTTTGCATCATCAAATGCAAGGTGATTGTGTTGTACTTGTATATATATATATATATACATGAAACCAAGAACCGAAATGATCAAGACCCTTAATTATTTTTTGTTTATTATCTTTGATTTTGAACCGACATGGTTTAAAGTATGGTTTTTTCAAGTTATTAATATACTTAATTAATAATTTATATCTACGTGATATGAAAATAAATATATTATTTTTCTACAATGTATAATAATGGACGTTTTATCTCACTTCTCATGGAGTTGTTGCAACACGCTTCAAAATGCGACTAGGACTTAATCTTCATGTGAAAAATGATCATTTTAACCCCTTAGTTCTAAATAAGAAACTATTTAATCCTTCAATTGACAAGATATAACAGATTATTTACCCCTCTGATATTGCCTATTGTGCACTTTACCACTATATGATATTCTATTTAAGACATTTTGCCCCACTATAAAAATGCAAAAACCAAGACGAAAGCAGTGTGATTCTCTTACAAAAATGCGTGGATATTTTGCCATTTTATTTATCACGATAAACTGTATTTTAGTAATAACTTAGGAGGTAACTTACTGACTGCTTCACTTGTAAGGCTCTTATGACTGGTTTTATTGAAATTGTGCCAAAACTGATATGTATCTATATCATAACTTAAATGTGAAAGATCCTAAAATTATTGTATTTTGTTTAAATTTTAGCTCAAGTATGTATTCTAGTGTCTAATTTATTCAGAATACCTTACTAGCTGACTTCATACTTGATCCTTTCACCATGTTGAACTTTCTACTTAAGTCTTACCTATATTTCTATTGACTGCTAATATAGTTTAACTTTTAGGTCAAAGTTTGAACGTAACATGTATATAGTAGAAGTAATTGGGCTTTGGGTTTAGGTATTGTGACTTCTTACCCAAGTTGGGGTGGTAGTTGTCCAAAGAAAATATGCCATGACCGAAAAGTCGAAACCACGAAAAATAAGGACATTGTCAAATGTAACTTTTGAGTTCAGATATTATAAATTGATTACTTTTTTTTTTTAAATTGATTACTTTATCAATAAATTTTTTTTTTTTTTGAGATGGGTTAAGACATATTTACCAATATTATATTTGATATATCTTAACTTAAGGAAATTTAAAAAATTATCAGAGGAGAATAGTTAACGAATAGATCATGCTAGAGCTGTGAATTGGGGACTGAAACCTACCCGGCTACCCGGATCCATCCAAATTAATATGACCAAATTCATCATGATTTTTACTCGATTAGAGATTCGCTTAATTACGAAGATCCAAAATTTGAAATATGTAAAGCGAATATGAATTTAGATCGATCGTATATCCGTTGAATGCATAGTTTGTATGTGAACAATAAACTATTCAAATTATATATGTACATAATTATCGAAAAATAAATAAACTATATATATGCATAATATTTTATTTTGACAAGTAATATTAATATTGTTTTACCATCAGTTGAACAATTCGAGTTAATTTTGATACCTTAATACCAATATAAATGTTTTCAAAAGTGATATGCTAAATTTTATGTAGTGAATAAATGAGTTAAAGTTGTCTTTCCTATGTTGAAACTTAGTGATAACTATGAAGAAAAGTTTGAATATGTGAGCTAAGGTAATAATGGGAATGTAAAGATAAAAAAATTGTCTCAGAAAAAAAATAATATAAATTGTAAAACATGTGAAACTATTAGATCAATAAAAAAATCCGATATTTGATCAAATTCGAACAAGCCCCGACAGATGTGCAATTTCCAGAGACGAGCAAGATCCCAATTCCGATCCAACTGAATCTAATCCAACATAAATAAAGTCGAACTTGGATCCACCCTAATACAATCCAAATTCAACCCGTTGACAACAATTGATCATGCATGATGCATATACATCTATTTTCAAGGAATTGCTCAAATAATAAGGAATGTTCATTAATTATATTATGTTTGATTTAAATTTTATACCAGTACTACTTAGAATAGTAAGAGATGTCGCTGATTTTTTTTATGGCTGCTTATAAGTTTCAATGTGACTCTTTAGTTGTTTCACCATATTAATTATATATAACTCCTCCAAGGTCGAAACTCTCTAGTCGTACAATTTATATATTCATTATAAACGAACTATTGTTTTTATTCATTAAACTATATATTCACAGCACAGATCGAAGAGTACATTACATAAATAAATTATTGTCTAAACGGCATTGAATCTTTCAGAGTGCAAATACAATTCTTTTAGTAACATCTTGATTACCACTAAACGGAGAAATCTATACATATCATGTAACTTACAAATTTATATCAACCTTCAAAATTTGTGGTCTTTCGGTGTATAGAAATTACATACCTTAATTAAGAAAATGAATGGTATTATTCGAAGTAGATTCTTTAAAAAGATAAAAATGCTTTCACATGTAACAACTTGTTTTAATAATTAATTAACAATATAATTTGTAGTTCATTATTCATGAACGAAAATTCATCTACTAAATTATTTAATATGTAACCGCCTTTGTTTTAATAATTAATTAACAATATCATGTGCATTTCCTTTTCCACGCTCATTATTTAAAAAAAGAATTGTCCTCCTTTCACGACTAAGGTATGTCTCAACTATTAAAGCTTACTTCATGAATTTTATGGGGTCAATGAATTCATAAAAATGCTATTGACTAAATCTTAGTCTACGACTTTAAGTTAAAATTATCAAATAAAAATCAAAAGTCTATGACTTTTATATACTATATATAGTATGTGACTACCAAAAAAGCAATACTATTTTACATTTCATTGTAACATAACTAAGATGTATATAGTATATAGAAAGAAAAAAAAAATACAGGGTATATTTTTCTAATTTAGACAACGAATCCGACAACAGAAATTCTAGACAGGTGGTCAAAGCACGTTTCTTCTATGACTGTTGACCTATAATCAAAATAAATGGGCCAATTGAAAATTTTGATGGAAAAATATTTATAATTGAAAAATAACTAAAGTAAAAGCTAGTTGACAATATTAAAGATAATTGTGCCAAGAGATAGAGATTAAATAGACGAAATTTAAGTTTGAATCATACTAGAGACGTCACATCAAAAATGATTTATATTTAATGCGCTCTTCAATTCGAGCACTGATCCACAATATAGTATGCTAAAAAAAATTGACAATAAATGTATATAAATTAAAAGAAAGAAAACATGTATTGATTCTATTGCATTTTGTATATCTTATTTCTCTTATTTACATGTTATATCTTTTGATATATAGCATCTTTTATCTCTTTAGAATAATTTTAACTATTTACCGCCACTTTTAATATCTATGTCTTTTAAGTGATACTTAAAATATTTATATGCAAACATTATAATCCAACAAAAAGTTGTATTTTAGCATTAATGTTACAGCTAGTGTACTCACCATGCAATTTGATTTAAAGGTAAATTTACAGTTTACGTTGTATCCTTCTTCCTCGTCTTTTTTCTTTTCTTTTAAGAATACTTCTTATTTTATAACAATTTTTAGTTGTGTAAAAAATAAATTTTGCTATATAAACATTTCTATACATCCCTATTTATCATTTTCCTCCAACAACATGCATTCAAATCTACTTTATAAATAAATTGGGCTATATTCTAAAATTATGATATTTTATTTTTCTTTTCCATCTTATAATTTTTCTTATAAAACTTATTTTACAATATTAAGTTGGGCCCAAGTAAAATTTATGCCCCAATATCGAAAAGTAAGTTAATTTTTAAATATATAAAAAGGAGTTTGGTTTTGCCTAAGAGGTTGTTCAACTTAAATCGATCAAGTTAATTGAATTTATCCCGTGTAAGTAAAGATGATAATTCGGTGGAATTTGTCGTGATTAAGATTTGGGATAGTGATGTTCTGAATACGATAAGTATGAGATTTTGGGGATGGTTTTTGGTTTTGGCTAATGTCAGATTGTCAAATGTTGGACTTGGGTCAAATGGTTTAATTGATATAACATATACTCCGACTATATATACATGGGACTGGTAAAGTAAAAATAGGTGGGCTCCTGGTAGTACCATTGGCTTCGGTAGGCCCAAATAGGACATAGGACTACATGTGAAAGTCCTGTTTGATGTGGTGTTTTTACTATCACAAGGTCTATAAAAATCTCATAGATCAGGTCTATGCCGTGTTAGGTAGTGGACACTTTTTTAATTTTTATTTTGATTATAATATTTGAGTTCGAATTGTGAAGTATTATTTTATTTTGATCTTCAACTATCATTCACTCTTCAATTCCCTTAAATTGCTAGTTTTAACATATTTTTCGTTTAAAAACTATTAGCAAAACGTTTCGATTTTTTCTTTGAGTATCGTAATTATTAAAAAACATTTTGTCCCTTCCTTCAAATGTAAGGAAAGAAAAGAAAATTTTATGTGTTATAACCGTTTTACCTATTTTTTTATGGAAATAGAGAGATGGGCAAAGCGCATATACCCCGACCCCTCCCTTCCACATCCATCTCACACATCACTCACCTCAAATCATCTTCCCATCCCTTCAACTGGAGCTCGTTAGCCACTGCGGGACTGACATATATTGTCTTGCGGAATCAGTCACTTCCCGCGTCTGCAGGCTCGCTAAAGACAACATATGCAGGGTCGATCGGTTCAACCTTGCTTAGTATCGGTTGCCCCAACTCCAACCAATTCTATCGTATGTACGCTCGTTTTAGGTAGCTGAAAAATGGAGAAAGGTAGTCATTTGATGGTGGGGATAATCTCAATTTCAATTTTTCGGAGAGTATAAATTTCATTATTAACATCGATTCATTTTAATTATATTATTCTTATTCTTAATATATACCATTTTAAAGATCTTACTTGGAAAAATATATTTAAAAATAGGGCAAAGTGTAAAAGTTATTTTATAAGGAAAAGATGTGTCTTGATAATCATGTTTATTTATTATTTACTACTATAACCAATTTAGATTTTTAATATTACACTAACTTTATTTAACTATATGTGAATTTCACATTTTTCATAAATATTATAGTGTTTTAAAAAACAACTAACGTAATAAAAAATTAGCAAACATTAAGTAAATTGACCTGACACGACTCAATTTTGGCCCGACCATTTCTTACTGGTTGACCCATATCAAATCCACAAAACCGATCCAATCTTTTAGTAATCAATTTTGACCCGTCCAAGCCCCATGCAATATATTCACTTGCCACTTTGCCAGCCTTACGTCTCAGCTGTACATTTGAAATATTTTTTTGTTTATAAAATTTAAAAATAATATTTATTATATAAAGTAGACAATAGACTTTACCGATTCATGCATTTAGGTGGACCAATTTTTTTTTTTTTTTTCTTTCTTCTGACCAAATCAATTTCAAAACCATGTCTACTATTATATCAGTCTAAAATTCCAAATGGGGCTTATACGAACGATGTGATTCATCAATTATAATGTCGTGAATATTGAGTGATTGGTGTTTGTTACAATAATAATATCAAATAACACATCATATTCAGATACTAAATTTATTTATAAATATCAAATTAAGAAAGATCTATTTGTATTTAACTAAAATATTACCCACAATTTAATCTTGGAGCCATATATAGATTTATTATCAGATTACGCCTTCTTCACAACATCTTCTACACATTTATTAATTTCTAATTTCCTAAATATTTAAGTTTACATTTTGAATGTTTATGACTGGTAAACTTTAAAATTTCTTAATTTAATAATTTTCCAATTATAAATGTGTAATAGTTTTATTTAATGATTGAATATATAAAATCGGAATTTGTATTTTACCTATTTTCATTCAATTAAATTCGATATTGAGTAAAAATAGTGACAACTGATAGTAGTTACTATATTTAAGAGAAAATCACACTTTACTCTCTACGTAACGCGTTAAGTAATTCCGTGAATGATAAAAACAGAAAATTTGAAATATAAAACATGGGAGGCAACTATAAACACAATACGATTAGATAGTAAGAAAATTAATAACTCTGAAAATGAAAGAGGCAAAATGCATTTTATCTTAAATTTATATCATTATATGTTCACGAATACATAAAAAGAATGATAAAAAAAATATTCACGTTTCCATAATTGTTGAATAAAAAAGTGTGGGGCGCAAGGAAATTGAACAAGTGTCCAGTGTGTAATTTGTTGTGGCAATAAGTTAGGACAGGGTATATATATATATGGTTGAACAACCTTACAAAGATTGCATGGAATTAGGGCTGTCAATGGGGCGGATTTCAATCCGAATCAGTCCGAATTCGATCCAATTTATTAGGATAATTGTCCGATTAGAGATTCGATGGACCTGATCCGATTATAAAGATCCGAAATCCGAAACTCATGGAGCGAATATGGATTTAGGTCGATCCGATCCGTTGAAGATCCGTATCCGACAACAAATAAAAAGAAAGATATATATACAAAATGATTTATAAAAATAAGTATCATTAATAATATTTCAACGTCAATTTAAGAAGATAGTAATTTATAATTCGTTTATAAATTTATTTAACCAATATATTCATTCTACAAATTCTACAAATATGAATATAGTAAAAAAAAACTTTGAAAATGTGACCTAAAATTAAATAAAATTGAAAAGATATAAACTTATTTTAGGAAAAAATATTAATTTAACTTTTTAAATACAAATTTATTGGATCCGAAAAATATCCGATATCCGGCCAAATCCGACCAAGATCCGTTGAATTCAAAAAATCTAGATCCGAGCACAATCCGAACAAGATCCGAATCCGATAGGATTCGATCCGATATAAATGGAGCTGGATCTGGACGAGCCTGATCCGACCATAATCCGACCCATTGACAACCCTACATGGAATTAAGGCAGATCATTCTGTATACAAAGTGGGCATAATTATAAAATATTTATTAATTAAATTTATACGTAGAAGGCCAAAGAAATAAATATTGATGGTTGAACAAAGTTTCAAATTTTCAGTAAAACTCAATAATAAAAAAATTGAAGATTAAAAGGACGCATTTTAATGACATATCACCATGTTAAAGAAATACTCCGTATATTATTTTTAGATAATAAAGGGATCATGTTTTGATCATGATTTTGAGAAAATAAAATAAATATACATTATGAAGCAAGATCATTTTTTTTCTTTTATTGTTTATTTTTTAGCAAATTGCAAATTAAACATAGTACATATAAAGACAAATCAAATTAATAAATACAGAAATCCATTGCCAGTCAAAAAGCATTTAATTATTAATTTTTCGTAATTAGTAAAGAAAAAGTTTCTTTCAGAAAATTAATGTTGGAGGTTTAACTATAGGGTTGATGCCGATGAGTGACTAACATGTTGGCTAAAGTTGAGATTTTATGACAAAGATAAAATGGGTTCAACTCTCAACAATGTGGGTATTTATCGAGTTTAATATTAGTCTTTGTAAATAATTTATCTCTATATTTCTGTACTTTGATATCAATGAATTAAATTTTAATAATTTCATGATATAACGATTGATTTAATGATGTATTCATGGTTTAAAAAAAGATTTTCTTTATATATAAAAAGGGTTTACTATTTCAATAACCAGAATGAGAAAGGAATCTTCGAAGGTATAACTAAATATAATATTGTTGCATAAAAAATTCAGACGGTACAAGCTTACAAATATTTGTTAGACTAAAAAATTAATTTATCCTAGAAAAGGAGTATGAAAACGAAATATAAAGAAACTTTAGACATTTCTTCTTTTGATTTATTTAAATCTTATAAAATGTCTCATTTGTGAGAATCATTACATTTTGCAATTATCAAAAGACATTTTAGAGAATGCAACAAAGAAACATATCCCTCAGGCAATCATAACAAAATTAAGTAGTATTATGCTTTCCGACTTCCTACCATTAAAGTGAATATCGTATCATTTTACTTTGCTCCTAAATAGAATTTCTACCTTAATCCTACTTGAATTTGATTTCTTGCATTTAAATTATAAACATTATTCGTCAATAAATAGCCAAGCGTGGCCTCTTTTCTCTATTCTCTAAAAAACTAAAATAAAAAATAGACTATATCCTTCTTGTTTGTGTGACAATCATTTTTTTTTTCAAGAAGTCAACTATTAAATTGCACTAATGCAATATGATAATTAAAAACGAACACATGAGAGTTTTATTTTTTAAATGAGGCAAAACACAGTGATATTTTTGCATTCCATTAAGTTTAACTCAACTAGGTCATAACCAAAGGTCTTGTCCAATTGACTTGTCCTCTTGCCTTGCCCTCATGCCTTCCGACCCACCTAAAAAACTCATCTTTAACTTAAGGGCAATCAACATCCATTAATTAACAAATCTCATATATTTAGATTTATATTTGTCCAATTATATATGAAATTCTTCAACAAATCTCATTTATTTAATTCATGAAATTTATAAAAAAAAAAATAGCACTTAAGCCCCAGCAGCCCCCCGTCCAGCCTCTGGTAGGGGCCAGTAGGGCCGTTTGCCTGCCGGCAAGCAGGCCCCAAACCCCTTGCGCGCCCTGTCCCCTTGTCCGCCCAATTGCCATCATCCATCTCCAATCGAACCCAGCCGGCAACACTCCTCCCCCCTCATGCCCAGTTGCCGACTCGGTTGGAGATGGCCTAAGAAAAAAAATATTAAAGATAAAAATAATTTTAATATAACAAAAAACTAAAGAAAAGTTGGGTTACTGCACAAAGCCGCAAACTGAACATTGATGTAACAACTGGAACTCGACGTACAAAAATTTGCAACATGTACGGTTCGAAACTTTTTAAGCAACAAATTAATAATAATCGTGATTTGACATGTGAGCGTGCTAGCTTTTCTATACTCTCTTCGAAAGTTTGCACTAGATTCAGTGAATACACTAATGAATGGGACCAGAGGTCCAGAAAACACTTCACTTTATGTACTTAACAAAACTACAATTAAAAAATAAAAAAAGATAAAAGAAAAAAAGAAAAACTAGAATAATCCTCGTACGTACAAATACTAGATTATGTGATCTTGGTCTTGCTTCTCAAGCTGTAACCTACAAATTTAATCTTTTGCGTTTTAATTTCCTAAGTCACCATCACAAAATTCCTCTTTTTACTCAGTTTGAGTTCATGAGTAAAGTTTGAATTAACATGGACTATAAAAGGAAAAATAAAATAAAAGGAATAAATTATGCAACTTGGTTACTTGATGCACCAAGTACCAAAAGCATTATGGGCCAAAAAGGACCATTAGTTAGGACATAAACTTGTATTCTTTTTAATGGCTCATGATTCAAAGACACTTTTCATTCAATAAGATTAATAAATTTCGTGATCACTATAATTAAAATTGTATTAGTAAGTACTAAATGACAATATTAATAAAGATTTTATTATATATTCGGTGTCAATAATTTTAATTATATATTAATGATTTTAATTTTGCTATAATGATATATAACTCTCTAACTATAGTAGTGACATATATATAGAAAAGTAACTGGGTTGTTAATTAATTGGTAGAAGTTCTAGTTAGCTAATCTACATATTATTGATAATTAGTGATTTTGATTTTTGTGAATGTACTAATAGAAAATAATCATAATACCCCTATCATAAATAGTGACATTTAGCTTGATACTTGCTAATATATATAAGTAGAGATGATTGGGTTCGTAAAGTTTGTTACTCAACTTGAATAACTTTATAATCTTTAAGGATAAGTGGAGCTGGATGTTTTTGGCTACTATCTAGAATATATGAAAAGGCACGTAATTTTCTTGTATGTGAGGGGAAGGAAGAAACAACTTTGGCGACCATCTATCTTCAGAGTGAAACAAATGACATTTGATATTCAAAGGTCATGCTCTTTGGTTAAAAAACATAGGGTAGCTAGTGACGTTACATGTGTGGTCTCGTCTGATTTGGGTTGGGACAAGCTTAATACGGATGAGAGTTGGGTGGAGAGATCTAACTCGGCGACATTCGGATGTGTGGTGAGGTACGATGAAGGTATGTGGGACTTTGGCTTCTGTCGTAAGGTGGACTCCAGGTGGAGCTTTTAATCCTCTAGAATGGTTTGAGTTTTGCATGGGAGAGGAGGTTCGGGAACCTAGTCGTGACAATTGATTCAAAGATGATCTACAAGCTGGTTTAGAAGACCGATAAGAGAGAGCATCATTTGGATCTCATCTTGGAGGACGGTAGAACTTTGCTTGCAAAGCCTTGCAATATATCTATAAGGCATATCAGAAGATTGACCAATTCGGTGTCAGGTACTTATTATGACCAAGTTAGGACGCATTTTAGGTGAAGGCTTGCACTGAATGGAAGATCCAACAAACTCTATACGAAAGCTAATCGAAAGTGATAGACATTTATTGCCTATTTCAAATAAAAAAAGAAAAAAAGCAGTGACATGCATATAAGTACAAATAAAATCATTATTACGATCACCAAACTTATGTTTGTGGCAAAATTGAAATTCATATAAATTTTCCGATAGATTGCTCAAGTTTTGTGCTTATCTCTTTTACTTAATGGAATATTCAGAGTTACCCTTAGTACGACGTGATAGCTTTTCATAACCACTTATCTACCCTTGAATGTATATGTCGATAGGTACATGAGGGAGGGGGTCCGACTGCTAAATTAATTAGGCGAGCAACAAGTTTTTGAATAGTTTAATTTACACCTATCATCATCATTATTAATGCTACTTGATGCATACGTGAAATTAATTCATTGATACATTTCTTCTCAAATCATACACAATGTGGAAATAAATATCAACAAAAAGTAGGAAAAAGAAAAATAAATGAAAGAGATTGTCATTTTTACATATATGTCACGTTTTAATCACTTTTGAGAATCTTGGGACAATCAAGAATAAGAAAATTATTTTCTAGTAAATGTTCCAAAGTCCCAACTCAATCTAGGAAAATTTGTACTGACACCTCAAAAGTATCAATTCACAGATCATCAATAGAACATATTATTAATTGGATTGCATGGTTATAAATTAAATAATTAAATTTTGGCAGAAGTGAACTCGCTTCAAATTTTCTAATCATCAATGGAAGAATTTTTTGTTCAAATCTAACATGTCTATCCACAAATAAATATTTAATGATTCATCATCCACCCAAAGGAGATTAGAAGTTATCTCTTCATTTGTTCATTGACAATGACCTAAATCTAAATTCAACCTTATATTTCAAATTATCAATTGTTTTTTTTAAATACATGAAACTAGGATCACAAACTCGACTCAGCCGCATTAAACTATTAAATTATTTGCAATGCACATGTAATTGCATTTGTGACATAGGATAGGAGCATATAATATGGTACTATATATTTTTCCAGATAATTTGGGTCTTATGGGTTTTCAGTTTTCACCCACCTTTTGGGTTATGATATTGAAACAATAAAACTCGTGGTTGAAGCCTATATAACGGACTCTTTTTAGGTCTCATAGTTGGGCCCAATAATATTTCAAGGAGGTCCAATTTGAACAAATTAAAGTAAAAGGAAATCAAATAATCTTTTCATGTTTTGGTAGAAAATAATGCGAAATATTGCTAACTGAAAAAATAATAAGTACGTATATGTTAAAGATGATAATTAATTGATTATGATTTATGATTCAATTTTATCCTTAAAAATCCTGTACTGTATATCTAGTTAAACAAACCTTTAATAAGGTTTTAAGAGCACATAATCTTGTTTTCATTGGTATATAAATATATGGGTAAATTACGAATACCCCCCTCAGGTAAGGTCGAATTACAAAAATCACCCTTACATATTGGGTATTACAAAAATCCCCCTTAGGTTTGTCACCTTCTTACAATTAACCCCTTGTCCCTAAAATGTTTCAATTTTACCCTTGGAAGTTATAGTAATGTTTATAATATTTTATAAAAATTTAAAACTGGTTGTTAATTGTTATATCTTGTAAATATAAAAATATTAATCATATATTTACCACCAAAATAATTGATATAATTTCTAATTTCTCATAAATTTCAATAAATATTTCGATTTATAATACAATGTAAACTTTAACAAATTAAAATATCTTATTTATAATACAATATAATTTACTAAATTTTACTAATTTATAAAATAAATTCATTTAACTAATGTGTAAACAATTCATATTCATAAAGTATATTATTAAAATTTTATTTTATTTAATATTTTACAATTTAAATTGCTAATAAATATATAAATTCCCTTTTTTTTGTGCAATTTTATTAAAACTTATGGACAATTATAAATTTTTATCAATTATTCTAGTAGTATATATATAGTTATCTTTTTTTCTAATTTATAAGATACAATAATTATATCCCAAGTTTTTACATTTATAAGACATTACAAACAATACAAATAACACAAGGGCAAAATTGGAATATTTTAGAGACAAGGGGTTAATTGTAAGAAGGTGACAAACCTGAGGGGGATTTTTGTAATACCCAATATGTGAGGGTGATTTTTGTAATTATACTTTACCTGAGGGGATTATTCGTAATTTACCCTAAATATATTCACTCTGTGGATTTCAACCTAACTTAGTTTCCAATAACTTATATTCACGAATTCAAATTTAATAAATATGAGGGCTTTTGGCACTTTGCATCCTGAAATTATAGGGTTTTGGCACTTTGCACTCTAACTTAAAAGTTTTGGCACTTTGCATTCTGGAAATACAATTAATTTAGTTGGCACTTTGCACCCTAGTGTGTGTTTTGAAGAAAAAGTTCATTGATTGAAGGGTATAATAGTTATTTTCGAATATTTTTTGCACTTTGCACCCTAATATATTTTGACACTTTTCACTCTGAAATATAAAATATTGGCACTTTGCACCCAAAAAATATAACTTCTGGTATTTTCAATCCCGACTTAATATGATAATCTAAATTATGTAAATAACATACAATATAATAATATGTTAGATATGTAAACGTATATTTTAGATATAAAGTAAATAATCTTGAGGATACTTTTGAAAATAAAATGAAGACAATGTCTTTTTTTTAATCTAAATTTTACTGAGAGAAAATGTTAAAAATAGGTTATTATAAAGTAAAATAAATTTAGAATAACAAGTTTATGATTGTTGTGCATAGAAATGACCATTTTATCTCTACATCGCCAACATTCATGAGTTTGTTTTTTTTAAGAAAAATACATTAGGGTATAAAATATCATACAAATTATATTTTTAGGGTGCAGAGTGCCAAAAATTTAAATCGGGGTGAAATCTGCTAATGTTTTATAATTTTATGGTGCAAAATGCCAACATTCTATATTTTAAGGGTGCAAAATCTATATTGCCAATGTGCAAAGTGAAAAAAAAATCAAAATAAATATTCTACCTTTCTACCAATGAATTTTCTCACTAAAACACACACTAGGGTGCAAAGCGCCAAATAAATTATATTTTCAGGGTGTAAAGTGCCAAAACTTTTAAGTTAGGGTGCAAAGTGCCAAAACCCTATAATTCCAGGATGTAAAATGCCAAAAACCCTAAATATGATACTGTCGATTTGGAATTATCAAGTTTTAAGACAAATAAGAATAAAATATAACTTAAGAGATAGATCAAGGGATATATAAAAATGAACCATCTTGAACTAAATAATATATTATTCAAGCTGGTAATCGTATTTAAAATTATTAATAATTGTTAAACAATTACATCACCAAATACATAGGTAGAGTTAAAATAACTTAGATATTTCATACATAGAATTTATTAATTTTCCAACAAGTTTTAGTTACACTACTTTTCAAAGGTTTATCAGTTGTAAAACTACTTTTAAGCTAAGTTGGGTAGTAAATTAACATTATTTCATAGTTTAGGGGGGGAAATTAACAATGTCAAAATATCACACCAATTTTCCGCACTGCTAGGATTTAACCAATGTTTTCAAAACCGGACCGGACAGTGAACCGGTGAGCCAACTGGTTAGTGGTTTTACTGGTCGAACCGGTCGGACCACTGGTCGAACCGGATGACGTAATAATAATGTAATAAATATATTTAATTTTAAAGTATATGTAATATGCATAAATTTAAACATTATCATACAATTGACTAAAAATATAAATAAAATTATAATATGATAAAATTAAAGCATATAATATTTATCTAACTTATATCATAACGGTAATATGGTACTAATTTGTATGCTCATATAAATATAATATGATTATATTTCTTTTTAAAAATTTAAAAGTGTAAGTTAAAAATACAATAAACTAAGATATTCATAAATTTTTAAATATGGTTATGTATAAAAGTCTAATATTCAAAGTCAAACTTGCATATTATATCAATTTGACTCTTTATCCTAAAAATAATATTGAAAAGAATATTTTATAGAATAAATTTTAATAAAAAACCATTATTTGAATATTAATTTTCATTCATAATGTGTGAAATATTTATTTAAGGTAATTATCTAATTTATAAATAAATTTGGCTACAAGTTTCTATAATTTATAAATTTTAATTGTACTAGAATTTCAAAAAAAATGGTGTAGCTCAAATGGTAAGGAAGTCATGTTTCATCTTAGAGGTTAGGTGTTCAAATCCCACCTTGTACAAGAATTTCTAGTTTATTTTTAATATTAAAAAAATCAAAAAAAAAAAAAGGAAAAGAAAAATCAGAACCGGGTTGAACCGGTCCATACCGGTTCGCCGGTTCACCGGTTTTGGACCGGTTCAACCCGGTCCAAACTGGTTTTTGAAGATACTGGTTTTAATGGGTAAACCGGACCGGACCGACCTCCGGTTCGCGGTCGAACCGGTCGGACCGGCCGGTCCGGTCCGGTTTTAATAACATTGGATTTAACTAGATTTCCTAAATATTACCATCTTTAATTCGAAGAGTGATGGTGGTCGGAGTAGAATTAATGGCGGAGGAGAGTGGTAGTAATCGAGGGAAGAAAGAGTCAATCGCATCATTATCGAATTCCGCTCGTCAAAACGACGACGTTGAAGATCCCGTCAAATCTCCTCCTCATTCCCCCAACAATTCCTCCACCCGTAAGGTAATTATTATATACTCCGCACTTTGTTTTCTAGATTTAAGTATAATCCGAACTCTTTTTTTTTTTTTTTTTTGAGAAATTCAACTTGTTTTGACTGAGTTTGACTGCCACGAAGTATAGTGAAATTGATATTGACTTGACTGACCAAATTTCTTGTTAATTATAGACAGGGAAGCAGTAAGGAGAATAGTGTTCATAACTTGTGTTAAATCTGGGCAATAACAGAGTATTTAAACTAATTATTGTATGATTTTACTTAAATTGATGAATTCATGTTCATTGTTTGAGAGTATGCGTTATTATTGTTTCAAATTTATTTGTATAAGTGAATTACATTACATTTAACGGGGTTTATGAATCAAATTTTCTTTCACAATGTGGATGTTAATAATTTTTATATGGTAGGTATTTTTAGTAAATTATAGTGGAAATCCTTTTGCTTTTATGGAAGTCTAAGTATGATTTAATCAAATAGAGTTCATTAGTGCAAAATCAGCTGCAAAATTTATAAGTAATGTTCATGTACTTGAGAACTTTTTTGCTTATGCTGATGGAAGATAGTTAAATCTCTGTAGTACCGGATAGCCCATCTTTTTTTTTTCTGAAATGAGAAATTTTCTAAGCATTACTCTTTGAAACCAGAAAACATTCTTTGACCTCTACGTAAATAATTATGTGAGCAAGAGCAGCTTAATATTCCTATGGATGATCACGGAGTCGGGTTTATAAGTCATTGTCAATGAACACATTAGATGTGGAAAAATTAAAAAACTCACATTTTTAATTGGATGCAAAATTGATTTCTTGACAATTAAAAAAACCTGTAGTACGACTAAAAGTGTGAGAATTATTAAACATTCCCAGTTATGTGCCAACAGTTGGTTTTTTGAATACTGAAGAAGTATTTGAGAATTGTTCTCCGAGCACCACAATGCTTATACAAAAAAAAGTTTATCCTTCCTTGGTATCCCTTATCACCTGTCACTTGATCTGACTGCTCTTCGCAATTTGGTACGGAGTAAAGACATTTGATGCATGATAGTTTGATGCTCTAGTAGAAAACCCCTTTTTATTGAATTTTTCCCTAGTTCTTTATTAAAATTGAGATATAATTCAATCAGCAAGTCTAATGGCTCTTACTCCAATGCTTGATCAGGCTTGCTATGCTGTTCTTCAGAGTTGGGTTTCCAAGAAGTTCATGACTGGATGGTAACGAGCTTGTTTTGAATTGAAATAACGTTTTTGAGCCCTTTTCCGATTTTTTCACTTACTTAATTTGGCTGATTAATTTGAATTGCAGTGTGGTTCTCTTTCCGGTTGCTGTTACATTTTTCGTGACTTGGTGGTTTATTCAGTTTGTTGATGGTTTCTTCAGTCCTATATACGAAAGACTTGGAATTGACATATTTGGTAAGTAATCAAATCATGATGTTTATCTGGCACTGTACATGCTCTTCAATTCTTGCTTCCTTGTTTCAGATTACATATTTTATATGCACTTGTTAATATGGCGTTTAGAATTCATTATACCTGAAACAATCTATTTACTTGGGACACTATTATTTCTGCCCTTGCCTATTGAAACTATGATTCCTGTGTTCTATATGATCACGGTTTATTGGCAATTCCATTATGATTAATATGACAATGGTGGATCTGTTGATAGTGAAGAAATATGTTTATGTTGTCTAATTATCCTTAATATTTGGTGCAGGACTTGGGTTCATCACATCATTAATCTTTATCTTCTTCGTTGGTATATTTGCTTCGTCATGGTTGGGTGCTACAGTTTTCTTGATTGGAGAATGGTTTATAAAGCGAATGCCCTTTGTAAAACATTTATACTCAGCATCCAAGCAGATCAGCTCTGCTGTCTCTCCAGGTCAGTGTTGGTACGGGATGGTTAGCTGCTATTTTTGTCCAAAACACAATGTTTGATGAGATTAGACGAGGCACTAAGAGTGGAATTCCTTTTTATACTAGAGTGTCAATGAATTATCATTTGTTAAGGTGTTCTCATTATGTACACTGGTATTATAAGTTAGTATTCTGGTACTTGTTTTTAAGTGCTTAACATCTTTCCTACATTGTGACTTTTCATTGTAAAGAGGCCATGAGAGGTAATATGGAATTGTTGCTTTGTGAAAGTCCAGAGGGTGCCAGATTTGAAGCATTTTAGATTGCCTTTTCTCATCTCAGGCTTTATTAATGAGAGCCTGTCAAATTTTGAGCTGAATTTTGAACATTGGTCTTTACCTGCCCTGAGTTAACAGTTTTGTCAACTGCTGAAATTTAAGTTCCGCATTTTTAATAGTCTTTTTAAGACCAAAAACCATAGGCTGGTAGAGTATTTTTGTCCCTGATGGATTGTATATTTACATGCAGTGCTCGTCTTAAACCAATATGAGATCCTGGTGGAGTTCTATTGCATTCTGTAGTTGCATGAGTGCAACATCCATGTTCATGGAAATACTGACAAAATGTTACTTGTTTTTATCTCAGATCAGAATACAACTGCTTTCAAGGAGGTTGCCATTATCCGTCATCCTCGTGTTGGAGAATACGCTTTTGGCTTTATTACATCATCAGTAGTTCTTCAGGTGCCTTGAATAAATTTATTTCAATATTCCCTTCAAACTGAATCCAGAATTCTTTAATCCTCTCTTGGTAATGAGTTGTGTTGCATTGACTGTTGACACATCTTCATAAATTGGAAATTGCTGGGGAAAGAGGTTACTATTTGAATACTAGATTGAATTTTATTTAAATCCTCATATTATCTCTCTATACTTACAGACATCCTGCAAATTTGCGAAAGTTGCCCTTTATCTATTTTTCCTTTCCATTTTGTTCTTTAATTGCAGAGAGATAATGGGGATGAAGAATTATGCTCTGTTTATGTGCCAACAAACCATTTGTATATAGGGGATGTATTTCTGGTTAACTCTAAGGAGATTATTAGGCCAAATTTGTCTATCAGAGAAGGCATAGGTAGGTCATTTCGCTCGTCTTGGTGTGCCTTACAACAACTTCACTTTTGGAATCACCAATTTCTTATTTTATTCATATGATTCTTTCTTACCTTTTTTTTCAGAGATCATAGTTTCCGTGGGAATGTCAATGCCACAAATGATTTCTCCGATAGAAACGATTACGCACCAGAACGATCGGATTCCTCTGAGTAGATTGATGAAGTAGTGTTGTTATGCCAGAAGAATGTGATAAATGTTACTTAGAGGATGTAGTTGCATTTATAGGGTCTCCTAATATGACAACTAAGGCAGCTCTTGAGTCGCACGATTGTGTATTTCAAATTTATTACTTTATGGTTGGGTATCCGTGGTTTAAATGAAATTTGATTTGTTTGACAAGTTGTTAGACATCTAGGTCAGGTGAGATTGAATGTATATTGATCGATGATGACATATATTCGTTAGTTGTTTGTTTTGTGAGAATGTAGTCTTTGGTTGGTTTGTATCTGATTTTTGTACAGAAGTTGCCGTAAACAAGGATGAATTAAAATGGATGAAATCGAAAGATTATGAGACAATGGTCTAGATGGAAGTTTAAGATCATCACTAGGGATTTGAATTTTGTAGCCCACATTGTATGAAGTGAGCTGAGGAAAACAGTTTCGTTGGATTGGTTGAGCTTTGGTTTTTTATGAGAAGGCTACTCTTTTTCTCTTAACGTTGTTTTCCTTTTTAGTTAATGGGATGCCAATTTATCAAAAAAAGAAAAGAAAAAAAAAAAAAAGAAAAACATTTTTTTTTTTGGTTTTTCAAAGGTTTAATTCCTTTCGAGGCGCATCGGGCACATAAAGTGGAAATCTTTTTCAACAGGGATTCGAACCTGAGTTCGTTACTTTGTAGAGACTAGTTCCTTCCACTAGATCAATCACCTGTTGGTAAAGAAAAACATTTGTGTGGCTTGTAATTCTTTTTTTTTTTTTTTTTTCAGTTTATGAATGTAATGTTCTTCTCTATTCTGGGGAAAAAAGAACTCTATGCAACCTATATGAATATTTATAGTCAACTATTACTATAGAAGAATTAATAATCTATAATTCAATCTAGAGTCCATTGTGAAAAAACAACTGATTAAGTTGCAAAGCATTATATGCCATTAATCATTATCATGATAAATATAAATCTATCTACTTTATTATTTTATAATAATTCTACTGTTTTTTATCGGATATATGAAAGAATTATTATTCTAAATTTATGTATAGGTTTGTGTACTCATACTCCAACAATTTAAAGTATTACTATAATTTTCTATTTATTTCCCACAAATATTTAAATTTTAGACTTGATATCATCTGTTTTTGATATGTGTTGGACACATTACATGAAACCTTTTTCAGCATATATTCGAACATAACTTCGCCACATTGTGAGGAGTGGGGACTAATGTTATTTGTGTTATTTTTTGGCACTTTAATTTGTGTTACATTTGGCAATTGGCATACTACATACGGTATACCCATTTCTTAATTGGGGCAACCAAACCCAATTACTAAGTGGACAATAAATCTCGCTGAACCGACCCGCAGGGTTCAAATAGGGTTTCTAATTTCTTGTCCCCTTTCCACTCACCCTCAGCATTTGTACTCCATTTTTTCTTCCTCCACTTTGTAGAATAGAATTCGTGAGCTTTTGATTCCTCTTTTAAGCAATGGCATTGTCCATTTCAAGGAGAGTTCTGCGCTCGTATGCATCGTCAGAATATTCAGCTCTTTCGTTTCGGGCATTTTCTCCTTCTAGTGGTACATACTTTACCTTTTTCTATTTTCCAAATAATTGTTGTTTTTCTTGTGATTTCTGATGTCTTCTCCTTTTATTGAAATTTCCGAAGCTGCATTAACCGGTCATTGTTATGGTGATCGCTTGAGTTCAGTTCAATCTTCTGCACCTGGAAAGGTAGATTATTATTAACAATTTATGTATTCCTTTATTGAATTGTTTTTGAACTGGAAATTGAATCCTCGATTTTTTTATATTAATTCGAAGCAGATGTCTTTGGATATGTACCGAAGGTATTGTAGTGGTATTTTGACCCTAAATTCAAGTGAAGAGGCGTTCCCCTCAAGTTTATTGTCCTCAAAACGTGTATTGACTCCTCCTGATCGTACAATAGGTATGGAGAGGATAGGAATCGAGGTTTCACTCTCTTGGAGTTGGTTTATTAATATTTCTGGAGAACATTTTATCTTTGTTTAATAGCTCTTTATGCCTTTGTAGATTACATTGTTTTTGTCTTAGTCTTTCTGGAGAACATTTTATCTTTGTTTAATAGCTCTTTAAGCCTTTGTAGATTACATTGTTTTTGTCTTAGTCTAATCTGTATTTTGGTGGAACATATATAAAATGACAAAAGATCTGATCTTGGTGCAAATTGATTCGTCATAACTTGTGCTCTAATGGAATATTGGAATTGATATAATTGAAGTGAAAGGAGATGAATGGATTTGATGATTTAGTATATATGTATTCTCAGAGTTATCTTTAATTGTTTGGTGTTGTGTGTATCTTTACTCTTACCTTTAATTATAAAACAGAATGAATTATGTTCTCCTTCTCGAATTAGTAAATTAAACATCTCTTTCTCATATTCTTGCTCACTACAGAAATTCAGTTGAGATCCATTCATCAAAGCATTCTTTGGATATGTTGTGTAGTGCATGTGTACCATAATTCAATTATGATGAAGTGATGATGCTACTTACATGCACCAATCTTATTTTGTTAACCTACTATATGGTTCAAACAATATTTTTCTTAATCTTCACTAGGTCAATGATAGTTCCAAGTCTCAATGAAAAAAGATATGCATAGTGATTCTATTATAGTCAGAAACCTTAAATCAGTTTGAAACAAGTTAACATCTCATAAATATTCTGCTGAAAGTTGAATATCACATGTCCGTGTGTTTTTTTGCTTCTCTGAGTACTTTCACATATTAATAATCTTTCTTACAAGTTCTAAAGGAAAGCTGCCATGATAGAAGTGAGCCTCCATTAATATAAATAAACATGATGTTGAGTTCGTGATAGATAGGTTCATTGTTCCAGTACTACAGTAAATGAGGCTATTACAGATCTAAATATTCTCTCTTAAGTTGCCTTTAGTTCTTTCTTTTCAAGAGAGACTTTTATACAAACAGAAAAGAGTGAAATAACTGAAAACCGAAAAAAAAAAAAAGAAGTAAAACTGAAAGTAGTTCTTGTGAATACACTTATTTGGCTTAACATATTTTTATACAGAATTGGTGGAACTATTTTGATTCATTATTATATTGATGTTGTAGGTCTCCTTGAGGACCTTGTGATCCCTGTTACAAATTTTCACGATGAAGATAAGGGTTTTATGGTATTAGCTGGTGATGTTTTCGATGTACCAATTAGAAAAGATATTATCCATCGTGTTGTTAGATGGCAGCTTGCTAAACGGCAGCAGGTGCTACTTTCTCTACCGAGTTCTGATTTTCAAATACACAATGCAACATTTTTTCTGCACATCTTTATTCATGCTTTCTTATCTCTCTGTATAGATTATTAAATCACCATGCACAACTCTATAGTGATTTTCACGATCTTTATGCTGTGTTATCCCTAAGAGAGAAGTCTAGGGTCTTGCCTACACAGAAATGATGTGGTTTTAGCCTATGGTATATTGCCTGTGTAAACCACCAAAAATGATTGAAGTAAAAGAAAATCCATCCGTAAACTAATACACATTATATATATATATATATATATATATATATATATCTTTCTGTTGGGGTTGTTCCGCAGTGATCTATAAAACTTTGAAACAAGCCCAATTGCAAGTTACTGTTTTCTTCTACTATATTATAGATAAACCCATCAAACATGCTAATTGCATTTCTCTTTGGGTTGGGCCTGCTTTACAGTTTACTTTGACAACCTTTATTTGGATGCCATAAGTTTTTTGTTTCTGTTGTGGTACTATTAACAGGGAACACATTCAACAAAAACTATTAGCGAGGTTAGTGGGACTGGTAGAAAGCCTTGGCCTCAGAAGGGTACTGGTAGAGCGAGACATGGAACATTGCGTGGTGCACAGGTGAGTATGCTTTCTTGTAAATATGATGGCTTGAATTGATATTTTTTACACTTCAAATGTGTATTGATAGATTTACTTTATGCTCAACAGTTCAGGGGTGGTGCTACTATGCATGGCCCTAAGCCACGAAGTCATGCTATCAAGCTGAACAAGAAGGTTCGTCGGCTGGGGCTGAAGATTGCACTCTCAGCTCGTGCAGCAGAAGGCAAGGCAAGTATCATTCACATGTGTAGATAGTAGTTTCATCAACACATTTTTGTAGAATATGGGATTATGGATTATCCTCAGACAATGAGTTACTAGGACTAGATCATTTGGGATACTGAAAACCGTACCTTCAGGTGGAGATATTAGCTCTTCAAAACTTATGCGCTTTTTCCCCCAATCCGGCTCCTCCCTCGGAAGTTTTGTATGCTCTGAGATAAGATAAGTAATCATAAAGTTTTATGAATTCTTTCTTTGTTGTGTGTGAGAGACAGAGTGTTTTAGTGTGTGAGTGTGCATCTATAGTCTTTGGTGGGGAAGCTATGAGGTAATCAGCATGATCCTAACTAATCACTGAAAGGCCATATGTTAGTTTGGAAGTCCCTATTTTTTTACTTACGTCATTTGCTATTAGAAATTTTGCTTTATGGGTATGAACTTCGAAACAGAATCAGGCAAACGTAAGTTTTGATGACTAACGAGTGCTTGCAAAGCGGCTTTCTTAATTTTGGAGCTGTATCTGCATTCCTAACAACCAGTTTACGTACCCTCATCGCTTTTGAAACGTTGTATCAGACAGCTCATAAAGCCAGGGAAAGGAATTTATTGGTGTGGATGGCATGGTATACTGATGGGTCCATAGATTAAGTAGTGTCCTACAACTGATAAAGTCATTATGGAAGAATTTACTGATGTTTGACTTTCATCACTTGATGTGTTGGAGCTTCTTAGCTTCATTGAAAAGGGATTATAGCTAGATCTGTGTAGGTACTTTGCCTGGTCCTGTTATAAGTGATGTTCTGCTTCGGCTGTATCCGTTGGCTTGTTTGTTACCTAGAGCTCCTTTTGGTGTTCTCTGTACTCACCTCACTCCCGACACTAACGTTTCTGCTAGGTTACTTTTTCCTCTTTCATCACTAGTACCAAATAATTTTTTGTTACATTCTTATCTTGTAATACTTCCTCTGTCACTTAAGTTTCACTACTATTTCCTTTCTGGGATGTCCCAAAATAACACTCCCCTTTTTTTATAGATGGAATCATTTTTCTCTAAATTACCTCTTACATAAAGTAATGATTTGACACTAACTCTCAACCTCTACTTTTAAGGGCATAAATGTAAAGATACACAAAAAATTTACCTTTTCAACTTTTACATAAAACTCCGTGCAAAAAGTAAAAGTAGCAAAAGAGAAGGGACGGAGGGAGTAGTTTTCGAGTTTCTTGTTTGAATATTTCCCAGTTGGTTCTCTGTTTTATATGTTGTTTCTGATTCTCATTCTTGTCTGGATTCATCAGATTATCAAATTAATTAAGAAATTTTCAAATTTTCAGCTTCTGATTTTTGATGATTTGGAAGTTCCTACACATAAGACAAAGAACATTGTAAACTATGTGAATCAGATGGAGAATGCCAAGAAACTTCTGCTTGTTGATGGTGGTCCAATTACTGAGAAGTTGAAGCTGGCAACTCAAAATCTACATTATGTCAATGTCCTGCCATCAATCGTAAGTCTACTTTTTTTGTTTAATTAATGACTCCACGGTCAAGCACATGGAAATGGGTCTTTTTCCTTTCCTGTCTTTTTGTCAATTGAACCACTAGAATTGGCTTGTAATACTTCTTATGTTTTGGCGTCAATATCGTAGTCAAATTATGCATTGTAGTTAGAATGTTTAACACGTGAATGTAACACCGAGTGCAATTTATGATAGCTTGATTAGATATGCAGGTCAGATTTGGAATCACTATTGATAAGGTTTTCTATTTACAGGGTTTAAATGTTTACAGCATCCTACTGCACGACACACTAGTAATGTCACGTGATGCTGTAAATAGAATAGTTGAACGGATGCATACCCCCATCAATCGCTGATGAAGCTTCTCGATGATGAAAGCAGATTAGCGTTTTGGTAGTTTAATCAAGGAGTAATGATATTTGCACTTTCCATATAGTATTTGTTAGTTCTTAAATAACATGCAGATGATGACTAGTTGTTGTTGATCTTGTAATTCACCTCTGCCTGCCAGTAATTATTCAGATTTTTGCAGTTCAAATTCTTCATTTGTGCTCTGTCGCAATTGAATTTTGACCGATTCCTGTCTCGATTTCATTTGTTTGCATTGCTGGGAACTTACTCTGAAACCTTTTATGATCTCCTATAATAACTGAAGTCACGATCCTACAGTTTGATTTGATTTCTCCCTGTTCTCTTACGTTAAACTCCACATATTTAAGCATGTGATATCTTGGACATGGCATTAAGAAAATAAGTTTGATTGTTTGTTCCTGGGACAGTATTACTATGTCATAAAGCAATTCTTCAAATTGAAATCTTAATCGTGGATTAATATTCTAATTCTAGTGTATGTTTCGATATGTTGAACTTTTTGAAAAGTTTTAAATTCATTTCGCAAATACAAGGAAAATTGTGAAGGAATTTCTTAATTAAAAAAAAAGAAGATTATCAAGATAAATAAAATGTTACGAAATTATAAACTTTTTTTTTTTCCAGATAGAAAATCGAAACGTTGCCATGATCTAAGCAATCGCTTCAACAACTACTAAGGATTATATATCCATTTATATGTCCGAAGAATATAAGTATGAGGTCATCAAACATTGTCTAGATTTTTTCACTCTAGAGATAATTTGAGGAAAGTGTTTGGTGGTTTTAGTTGATGAGGGGGATTTTTTTTTTTTTTTTTTTTTTTTTTTTTTTTTTTTTTTTTTTTATCTTGGGTTCATAATTGAGGAAGGTTTCTAATTTTACACTAAAACTTTTATTAAAAATCAACAACTCAAACGCCACCTGCCAAGATCTTACTCACACCTTAACCTTTTCCACTTGAATGAAAAGAAGTTGGCATTCGCAGCCAAATTCTATGGGCTATTTTGAATTGGATTGTCCCTGTCTGAGTTCATTCAAATTGTCAAATTTTATTTCTCAACGTGTTTAGGTTGGTTTAGGCACAAACTTACTTGATATTTATGAAGTTATTGATCAGACACCTGGCATTTGTTTTATTGATTAGGTACCATCTACTTTTAACATTTATAAAATAATTACTGATTCGACTTATTTTATATTATATAGGTACTTTTTTTTATTGAAGTTAGCACAAGTACATTGTTGGAGTTGTTGGGGTTGGGAAATAAAACTTGCAAAGCACGATGAAATGATATTTGACAAAAAAATTTTTTGGAGGAAACTTAGATGGACGACATAGACTAACTCTTGGAGGAAAAAGTGTAAGCAAGAAGATGGCATTGGTTCCCAGAATTCTTGAACCAAGGAAAATGGCCGGAGAAGCTTAAATTAATACATCTTTGCATATAATTGGAACTACAAGTATGTAGCAGATATCAGGATGCACTTTTATTTTTTTAATCAATGTAATTTTTTCATTAATTATATAGTTAAGAGTTAGAATGCACATAAATTAGAGATTGTGGAAACTAGGAATTATTATTGAGTTTGTATTCATCGTAGATGAAAAAAATCTAGATTATCCTTTGAAATGTTATGCTTAGGTTCATGTATATATATTTTGGTTATTTTTAAAAATTCATTACGTGTGTCTTTTTCTAATTATAAATAATTGCAATTAAGACTATCATTGTAGTCTTGATTTTCTTTATATGCCAAAATTATTATTAATTTCCTACCAATTTATTATAAACTACTTTATAAATATACTAGTATTATTTATTTCTTCCCCCAGACTCCAACGATCAACCCAAAATCAAATCACATCTCAAATATTCAAATCAATTAATTTTATTTTATCATCTCCATACTCCATTTAAACTTTCACAATATCGTGTTTCAAAATAATCTCTGAAAACTGTGAAATCATTTTTTTTAATCCGAACCAGATGTAATCGGCGGAACCCACTTTAATAGATTTTTGATCAATTTTCATACTTATCACCCAATTTTTAGTTTTCAAAACCCTCAAAGTTCAACATTTTATCTCAGTTCAAATCGCGCCAAAATCAGCTAAACTATTATCTTGAAAACAAATATCATTAATCGATTCATACACAACACAACAGTTTGACTCCCGTAACAACATAAAGATCTAAGAAACAATATGCTCCCTCCAATCCGATATTTTTCATTTCCTCTTAATTTAAATAAATTTTTTAGACCAAAAGAAAAAAAAAAAAAAAAAACTTACTTATGGTAAATACATGCTGCATTGAATATTTTTGAAAGTATAATATCAAGTAGTAATGGCGGAACTAGAAAACCTTACTTCTAATCTGCATTTATTTGCCACTAGCTAATAAAACGCAGAAAGTCAAATCAATATCAATTAAAATTTGAGAGAGTTGAAATTCAGATGTTTGAATCCAGGAGAGATTATTGCTCAATCCTTTGGTAATGTTGCTCTATAAATATGTTTATGCATTGAGCATTGAGCATTTATTCTTTTCATCAAAATCTTTTTATTCTATACACCAAAAGCACATCAAGAATATGATATTATCATCAAATAACATGTTTTCATCCTTTCTTTTGGTGATTTATTTTGTGACATCCCTCCAACTTGTTGTAAGTGCATCTTACAATCATTTAGATGCATTTGGAAGTAGGCTTGATTCCAATGTAACATATGGAATTGAAGCAAATGCTCTTTTGAACTGGAAAACCAGCCTTG
This sequence comes from Penstemon barbatus, assembly GCA_003313485.2. NCBI lineage: Eukaryota > Viridiplantae > Streptophyta > Magnoliopsida > Lamiales > Plantaginaceae > Penstemon > Penstemon barbatus. The sequence goes on from CM064878.1 coordinate 15,633,905, forward strand.
ACAATAGAAGCCAACCAGTCCTGTATTCTTGGGGAAATGTAAGCAATCCATGCGTATGGGCCGGTATTGGCTGCGATCTGACCGGAAGAGTTTCTCAAGTAAACCTTTCTTACAATGGAATAATAGGTACCCTTCAACTTCTTGATTTCTCATCATTGCGTCATCTAAGAAAATTTGATCTTTACAGGAATTCGTTCTACGGGACGATTCCCTCAAGCATTGGTAACCTTTCCAAACTTGACTATCTTGATGTGTCAAGTAATGATTTCTCCGGATTCATTCCACGTGAAATAGGCCTCTTGACAAATATTCGATCTCTTTACTTGGACCACAATCATTTTAGTGGATCCATTCCACAAGAAATTACTTATATCAAGTCTCTAGAAGTAGTGAATCTGGGAAGCAATATGCTCACAGGTTCAATCCATACCTTTATCGGTAACTTGACCTCTAGCTTAAGAATTGGTCTAGGCCTTTTTTCCAATCAATTCACAGGACAGATTCCAAAATCAATTGGTAACTTGACAAATCTTGAAATTATAGCTTTCTACTCAAATCAATTTTCCGGTCCCATCCCTCCGGAGATTGGAAAACTAAGGTCTCTTAAAATAATAGACCTCTACGGTAACAATTTTCTATGTTGATATAAGCCATAATAATCTTTCTGGTGAGGTGTCTTCCAAATGGGCGAAATCGCAAAATCTAGTGGGCTTGTTGATGTCCCACAACAATCTTTCAGGAATCATTCCATCTGAGCTTGGAGATGTATCTCAGCTACATGTACTTGATCTGAGTTCAAATCAGATAAGCGGAGAGTTCCCCAAGAGTTTGGGTAATTTGTCATTCTTGTTTGAGCTTAAGTTGAATGATAACAAACTTCGAGGTAATATACCAATCGAAATCAACAACTTACTCGAACTTAGTCATCTTAACCTAGCTGCTAATATTTTTAATGGTGTGATCGCGAATCAAGTTGAAAGTTTAAGTAAGCTTCAATACTTGAATTTGAGCAAAAATATGTTGGATGGAAGTATTCCATTTCAGCTAGGACAGTTACAATCTTTAGAAGACCTTGATTTGAGCGGAAACATGATAACTGGTAACATACCGCGAGAATTAGGACAACTGCAAAGAATTGAAGAAATAAATATTTCCCACAATTTTCTGTCAGGTTCTATTCCATTAAGCTTTGATCAGTGTCTCTCTCTACAATCTATCGATGTCTCGTACAATCAATTGGAGGGTCCCCTTCCCAACACCAAAGCATTTCAAAATGCTTCGTTTGAAGCTTTGAGGAATAATAAAGGCTTGTGTGGCAGTGCTAATGGATTGGACCCTTGCCCTGCAATGCAGGGCAATGGTGCTAATAGGAGACGAGGCAAACATTTTTATATTTCGATTCTATTGCCTGTGTTGGGAAGTTTGTTTATTCTAATTGTGGCTTTTAGCATTTTCTTATATCTTCGGAGGAGAAAAATGGTTGTTGAAGCTGATGAAATTATTCAAAATAATAATTTGTTTACTATATGGAGCTTTGATGGAAAGATGGTCTACGAAAATATTATAGAAGCAACAGAAGATTTCGATGCTAAGCATTGCATTGGAGTGGGAGGATGTGGTAGTGTTTATAAGGCTGCACTGTCAGATGGTCGTGTTGTTGCTATAAAGAAACTACATTCAATAGAAGATAGAATCGAAAATCTAAAAAGTTTCACGAATGAAATTCAAGCATTGTCTGAAATACGACATCATAATATTGTCAAGCTTTATGGTTTTTGTTCACATACACGTTATTCTTTTTTGGTGTATGAGTTCTTGGCGGAAGGAAGCCTTGCGAGTATTTTAAGCACTGATGATAAAGCTATGGAGTTTGGCTGGATGAAAAGGGTGAGTGTTGTGAAAGGAGTTGCCAGTGCATTGTCTTATATGCACCATGGTATTTCACCTCCTATAGTTCATCGTGACATATCGAGTAAGAACATTCTTTTAGATTCTGATCTAGAGGCTCACGTTTCTGATTTTGGGACTGCGAGATTGTTGAAACCGGACTCGTCGAATTGGACTTCATTTGCTGGCACCTTTGGCTATGCAGCTCCAGGTAATATTGCAATCATCTATATGAGACTTGAAATTAGTGTATATAAAGATTATAAATTTTTACACTCTTGTTGTTCACAGAACTTGCTTTCACTATGAAAGTGAATGAGAAGTGTGATGTATATAGCTTCGGAGTGCTAGCGTTGGAAGTGATCATGGGAAAACATCCAGGTGATTTCGTATCTTCTTTGTTCGCATCTTCACCATCATCATCGCCATTTCTACCCTCAACATCGACATTATCACCATCAATGTCGAGTGCTAATAGCATATTGTTGAAAGATATGCTCGATCAACGACTTTTAATTCCTTCAAACAACAATGTGGCAACAGAAGTGGTGGCTATAGCCAAACTGGCATTACATTGTGTTCATCAAAACCCAGAATCTCGGCCGACCATGCAACAAGTCTGCGTGCAGTTATCGAAAGAGAAAAAATATTTGAGTAAGCTACTCCCAGTAATCTCGATAGGTCAATTGTTTAATTGAATGGTTTTTGATGAGTTTGGCTCAGTGTTTGTTATTCAAATGTATGTAGAAGTAGAATTGCTTTGTTTTTGGTTGTAATAAGGCCATTTTTTATTTTACTTTCCATTTCAAGGTTGTGGAAATATGAAGTAGTAAATCTTAAATTGTGTAACTTTGTATTGAGGCAACAAGCTTTAAAGACCAATCTGACTCGGGTTGTTTTGATGTGAAAAACTAACACAAGATATATCAGGATATGTTTCCTACATCTTGTTATAATTTATAAGATATTACAATTAGCATTTACATTTTAAAATTTATAGATACTATAAATATTACAAAAAATCATCGAGAGAAAATTTTATAATATCCAATACGTGATGAGATTTTTGTAATCAAGGTTTACCTACCATGAAGCTCAAGTTTACAGGACCAAAAAAAAAAGGAAAAAAAAAGTCTCAAGACTAAAATTATCTCAATTTTAAAAAAACACTCTTAAAAAAGTCTCCTGCAGAGCATATGACTTCAATTTGGCCGGAAAGTAGCAGAAAATAACTAAAAGAGGACAAAAATTGATGTTAAGCTAGATTGTTCGGATACGGATACGGCGACACGTTATAATATCATACGAATACGGCGATACGAATTTTTAAAATTTATAGGATTCGATACGGCAAAGATACGCATATAAAATAAAATAATTTTATATTATGCATAACAACATAACTAATTTGATCCTTTTATTATACCACAAAAGAAATAGATCATATTCAACATATATATTGTCTACTAGTTTAATTTCGGGTTGGACAACATCAAATAAAAGTTATATACTAAAATTGTCCAAGACCATTCAAAATACACAAAAATTATATCAAAAGTTGAAAAAGTTAGAAAAAACCCGAATTGATTTGAAATTTTCAACTAAACATTACGAGGATGGACACCCATATCCAAGACCATTCAAAATACACATTTTTTTTTTAACTTTTAATTTATTAATTTTTAACCCATAACTTTGAAAAACTAACAAAAACACCCCATGCGTATCCAAAACGTGTCCAAAACCTGCAGGATACTTCAAAAAAATGTACCGTACCCGTATCCAAATTATTTTTTATTTAATTTAATTAGAATACTCCAGATGGCGTACTGTACGCGTATCGGACGCGTATCCGTATCCTCGGAGTACTGGATACTGCACGGGGCCATTTCTCGAAGTATCCGTGCAACCTAGATGTTAAGGGACGGAAATAGATAAAAGACGAAAATATGAGAATAAAATAAAATTTAGGTACGAACGTGGTATAATACAAATGCAATCTGAACAAATAGCTAGAATTGAATACATGTTTTTGCCACAAATTAAATTAGGATAAAAATAATAAAAATAACAATATTATCTAGCTAGTTTAAATAAAGGCAAATAGTAAATAACGTCTAAAAACTTATAAGTTTTTTGTTTCTGTACGTTGTGGTACTATTAACAGGGAAGGGAACACATTCAACAAAAAACTAATAGCGCGGTTAGTGGGACTGGTAGAAAGCTTTAGTTATTGGCATTATTCAGATTTTTGCAGTTCAAACAAATTCTTCATTTGTGCTCTGTCGCAATTGAATTTTGTTCCGATTCCTGTCTCAATTTCATTTGTTTGCATTGCAGGGAACTTCTCTGAAGCCTTTAATGATCTCCTACAATAACTCAAGTCACGATCCTACAGTTTGATTTGATTTGATTTCTCTTGTTCCAAAAGGTGAAATCGCTCACCCCGGGCGCCCCTCACTCCCTGCCCGACGGGATTGTGAGAGGAGGTAAATCATGGTGACTCAACCGGCAACAGAGACTGGGACCAGTGCTCACTGCGCACAATGAGAGATTGCTCCCACACTACCGCTGGTGAGGTTCGATCCTTGATCTCTTGTTCCAAATTCCACCTCTGAGACCAGTTGAGCTGCCCATGCGGCATTTGATTTGATTTCTCCCTGTTTTCTTACATGATTACACTCCAAAAATGTAAGCATGTGATATATCCTGGACATGGCATTAAGAAAATAAGTTTGATTGTTTTTTTATGGGACAGTATGACATAGTAATAAAGCAATTCTTTTTATTGAAATCTTACTCGTGGATTAAAATTCTAATTTTAGTGTATGTTTCGATATATTGAACTTTTTGAAAAGTTTTTAAATTCATTTTGCAAATCTATAAATATTTCTTAATTTTTTTGTGCGGACTAAAATATCCTTATTTAATTGCACTTTTCATACCAAACTTTTACCTACTTTATACATTTCATACCACACCTTTCAGAATGACACATTTCATACCAAAATCGATCAACCTTTTTCAATTTTGGTACCACCGTTAAATATTGGATGGAAAGGACGTTAAGTCACAATTTTGAATTCTTTTGGGGGGGGGGGGATATTTGCAATTGGTCAGGGGGGATTTTGGCAATTATTTTCCACCATCTCCACCACCTCCACCACCTCCACGTAATTTTCAATTTCCCGGTGACTCCGGCCACCATTAAACCTCTCCTTGGTGGCTACAGCTTCGTCTTGACCTCCTCTACAACGATAATATACTATTACGTTGTTTCAGATCCATCCCGTCTCTTGTATTTCAAATCTATGAATTTTAACGTTTTCCGTTTTTATTCCGCTGCCGGCGGAGGAGGTCGACCCACCATCTAATACCTACCGCCGTTCATTCCCCTTGGTGTTGCGGTTCTTTTGCCATCAACCTCATCCATTTTCATCAAGTATTGAAGAAATCCCCAATTTTTAAAATTTAGGTTACTATTCATCATCTTCTTCACGAATTTTTTCTTTTTTTTCCTTTTTTTTTTTTTCCTGGGAGTTAACGGACGTGTCCTTTCCATCCAATATTTAACGGTGGTACCAAAATTGAAAAAGGTTGATCGATTTTGGTATGAAATGTGTTATTCTGAAAGGTGTGGTATGAAATGTATAAAGTAGGTGAAAGTTTGGTATAAAAAGTGCAATTCCCTCATTAGACATAAAGTCTTATTGTATTTATCTTCTACACTACGTTGCACGGATACGGAGTCGACACGATTCGGATTCGGCGACTCGTTTTCGAAAAAAAAATTAAGATACGACTCGGCATGGATACGTATATTTTAATAAAATAAATTTATATAGTTATATATAAAAAAAATAAAATTTGAATCTTCTACCAGCAGCTATGGCAAATTACGTAATTTGAATCTTTCCTTCATAAGGTAATGAATCTTCTACGTAATTTTTTATGCAAAGAAAAAGTGAAAGTGGTCAATTGTTTAATCAACCAGCAGCTATGGCAAATTACAAGAAGAATTAGCAAATTACAAGAAAGTTATAGCAAATCTTTAGCAAATTACACACCTAAAGGGGGTTTTAAAATTTGAGTTGTACACTTGTACCTCTGTAAATTAGTAATCTAGGCCGAAAGAGAGAGATGGCTGAGCAGGAGGTTGCGGCGGACGGCGGACGGCGGTGCGGCAAGGGTTGTGTTGTGGCACGGGTGGGGGTGGTGGCTAGGGATTGATTTTGAATTGAGGAAGACTGTGAGTACGTACCTCTGTAAATTACTAATCTGGGCCGTGAGAGATGGCGGAACAGGAGGTTGTGGTGGAAGGGGTGCGGCGGCGCTGCTGGTGGTGGTGGTAGTTAGGGATTGATTTTGGTTTTTGGAAGAAAGAAGAAATAGGAATAAGGAACTGAGGAAGTAAGGTAGGAACGATTACTTACAGTTACATTTCAATTTTTAATTATTTAGGTGTGTAAATTGCAAATTCAACCCAATATTTTATAAAAAATTGCAAAAAGCCCCCGCCGAGTCTTGACCGAGTCGACTCTTCAGCTTGACCGAGTCGACTCGCGAGTCCGATTTTTTTTAATTTTTTTTCTCGGACTCGCCACGTGGCGAGTCCGATGTGAGTCGCAGCCGAGTCGACGACGAGTCCGAGTCCCAGCCGAGTCGACTCGGCATTCTTCATATTCTTTGAAGAGTCGGTGCTTCATAGCTTCTACATAAACTTCTAAAATTTATAAATTATCTCTTACATCATTTTTTGTTATTTTAATCTTCTCTTATAATAGATAAAAACGAACCATAAAAATACACTATTATTTTAAATAATCCCTAAATAATAGATGAATATTATTATATTATAGCATCAATATTTATTTAAACAAGAAAATATTAATTTAAAATTTTAGTACAACATAAGTCATAAACATTCTAAATATAAAATTTTAACTTGAAATTTTCTTAAATATCTTGATGTTACAAAACAAAATTAAAATTTAATTGTATCTTACTATGATAGAATAAAAAATACTTATGGCATGGCTAATTACATAGTTTTACTTTGACTAGAATAGAAAAATATAAAGAATATTCAATAATATCAAGACATGCATAACCTAAAATTTTCATGGAAATTTTTTCGTGAATAACGGGTGAAATTGGTGAAAAGGGATGAAATCGATTAAAAAAAATAAGAAATCTATAAAATATGTGAAATCGATGAAAATTCGAGTGCAATTGGTGAACACTGACGAAGTTTGTGAAAATTTGGGTGAAATCGGTAAAAAAGTGCCCCCGATATTGGTAAGCACATGTGAAATCGATGAAAAATCGGATCAAATTTGTAAAAAAATGATGAAATCGGTGAAACGACAACATCAATGAAAAGTATGTGAAATCGGTGAAAAATGAATAAAGTCGGTGAAAGTGTTGTAGATTGATGAAAATTCAGGTTGGTGAAAAGAACATGTGAAATCAGTAAACAAAATGTTTAAAATAGGTGAAAACGGGTTAGTATGATAAAAATGTGCGAAAATCAGTTAAAACAAAATAGTTTAATTGACAATATAAGGTGAAACCAGTAGAAAAATGGTTTAAAATGGAAAAGATAATGGGATAAAATCTTAAAAACTATTAAAATAAGTTATACCCGATAAAAAAGAGGGTAAAACAGTGAAAAAAAATTAAACTGGTTAAACCGTGAAAAATTAATTAAACTAAAAATAGGTGAAAACGGATTAATTTGCTTTATTTTATGACATAATCAAATTAATTTTACTCTTATTTACAAAAGATACCCATAAAATTAACTAGATACTTACAATGTCCGTGCACTTTCCTAGTACAAGGAAAATTGTGAAGGAATTTCTTAATTAAGAAAAAGAAGATTATCAAGATAAATAAAATGTTACGAAATTATAAACTTTTTTTTTCCCATGATCTAAGCAATCGCTTCAACAACTACTAAGGCCATCTCCAACCCGTAGGGCTATTTACAGCCCTGGGGTGTCAATCTCCACCCGGGGAATCTGCACCCCCCTGAGTATCATCTCCAACCGGTAGGGCTATCTCCTCCAATTAATTAAAAAAAAAGCCTTCCCCACTCTCACCTATATTATCTATAATAATAATAATAATAATAGTAGTAGTACCAATAATAATAATAATAATAATAATTAATTTTAGAGATAATGATAATAAAATAATAATATTACATTCGGGACAAGAAAAACAACAAGGATTACATGAAAATAACAACGAAATTGCAACAAATATTTCAAATCAAATTTTAAATGTGGCTAAATAAATTATTATTTCATAGACAAATATATGATTTTAAAATATTTATTTGAGTTAATTATCTAATTTTATTTGAGTTCATTTTCATTCATAATGTGTAAAATATTTATTTGAGTTAATTATCTAATTTATAAATAAATTTGGCTACAAGTTTCTATATTTTATAAATTTTAATTTGTACTAAAAGTTCAACAAAAGTGATGTAGCTCAAATGGTAAGGAAGTCATGTTTCACTATAAAGGTTTCGTGTTCAAATCCCAATTGTTACAATAATTTTTAACATTAAAAAACTAAAAAAAAAAAAAAAAAAGGAAACCCATCAGGTGGCGCCAAGTGGCGCCACCTGATGAATTGTGTCTGGGACGCGCTGATTAGCGCGTCCCAGACCTGGGGCGGTGGGCTGGGCGATTTTTCGCCCAGCCCACAGACCTGGGCGGTCCATTTGGACCGCCCAGACTGCTCTCCAACCCAGGAGAGGTGGGCTAGGCCCATCTCCACCCACCCCCCTCCTGGGTTGGAGATGCCCTAAGGATTATATATCCATTTATATGTCCGAAGAATATAAGTATGAAGGTCATGAAACATTGTCTAGATTTTTTCACTCTAGAGATAATTTGGGGATAAATGTAAAATACTCTCCTGTGTTATGCTAAACCTGCAAAAAACTACCCTGTGAAATTTTTATTGTGCCAAACTTCCTTGTGTTTTAAAAAATCCTGCAAAAAACACTCAATTTATAAAAGGTAGATCGTTTTGGATCGACAAATCAGGAAATCATTTTTAAAACACTTCAAGTTGGTCCCTACAACTTCATGTGATATATTTTTAAAATAATTTCTTGAAATATATCGATCCAAAACGACCTATTTTATATAAATGGGGTGTTTTTTGCAGAATTTTTAAAAATATAAGAAAATTTAGTGAAATAAAAATTTTACAGGACAATTTCTTACATGTTTAACATACAACGGAGGAGTATCTTGCATTTTAGTCTTTGGTGGTTTTAGTTGATGAGGTGCTCTTTTTTTTTTTAGGGTTAATTACAGGGACCTCCCCTGAGGTTTGGTCAAACTCGCGTCCATTCCCCTCTAAGAATGATAATTACTCGGACCTCCCTCGAGGTTTGAAAAACATTACAAAACCCTAACGGAAGTCGACGGACATGGACGGCACGTGTGCTTTTACCCTTTTACCCTCGAGAATTTTAATTGAAAAATAAAATAAAAAAAAGAACATGTATTTTTACCCTTTTAACCTCAAGATTTTTAATTGAATAAAAAAAAAAAAACATCTTCTTCTCCACTCCACCCCACCCCACCCCCGACCCACCTCACCAAACCCCTCCCCCACCTTCCCAGGCCGTCGGGACGACCTGGGACCGCCGGTTCCAGGCCGACGACGACCTGGGGAGAATATCCCAGGCCGTCGCCGACCTGGAAGTACAACTTGAGGCCTGCGATGGCCTCAAGTCGGAGGCCATCGCAGGCCTCGGAAATTACACTCCAGGCCGGCGACGGCCTGGGAAGGTGGTGGCGGCGGGGTTGGGGGGGGGGGGGGTTGGGGTTGGGGTGGGGTGATTTTAGGGTTATTTTAAAAAAAAAAAATTTATATTTATATTTTTATTATAAAAATTAAAATATTAATGAATATATATTTTTTCTTTAAAAATTGTTATGTTATATTTATGAATAATTAAAAAAAAAATTCCCAACAAAAATATTAATGAATATATATTTTTTCTTTAAAAATTGTTATATTATATTTATGAATAATTAAAAAAAAAATTCCCAACAAATAAGTTCTTTAATTATTTCATATCAATAAAACTTGAGTTGATATATGTGTAATATATTTAATATTTTTTCTAAAACGTTATTGGCTAATGTAAATTTATAAACATGTGTAATATTTTTTCTAAAACATTATTGACTATTATTAAATTTTATATTTATAGATATAAAAATTAAACTTGAGTATTTCAAATATTTTTCTATCAAGTAAAATATAAAAACACTAAATATAATAATAAAAATAAATTTGAATGTTTATATTTATTTAATTTTATATACACACATAAGAGGGACAATGTGGAAATCTATACACACATTGAAATAATAATGGATGAAAATTATTTTTTTGTATTTTTATGTAAGAGTTAGTAGTGTATTTCTCTTTGCATATATTTTACAATAAGTAAGAAAATACTTTAGAAATATTTAAAATGTTATTTTAAATATGAATATACATTAATAAAGTCATTACACATTTTATATAAATTTAACAACATTTTAATCCACAAATGTAATTTGACATTGCTATTAGATCCATTCTCATGCAACAACATAACATTTGCTGAGAGGGGTAATATAGTCCATACAAATTTGCTACAGTAAGTCGGGGACAAAATTGGCAATTGATTGAAAATTTTATGATGACGTAAGCAAATATTAACGGAACCCTAACGGTTGTAATGTTTTTCAAACCTCGAGGGAGGTCCGAGTAATTAGCATTCTTGGAGGAAAATGGACACGAGTTTGACCAAACCTCAGGGGAGGTCCATGTAATTAACCCTTTTTTTTATCTTGGGTTCATAATTGAGGAAGGTTTCTAATTTTACACTAAAACCAACTCAAACGCCACCTGGCAAGATCTTAATCACGCCTTAAGCCTTTCCACTTGAATGAAAAGAAATTGGCATTCGCAGCCAAATTCTATGGGCTATTTTGAATTGGACTGTCCCTGTCTGAGTTCATTCAAATTGTCAAATTTTATTTCTCAACGCGTTTAGGTTGGTTTAGGCACAAACTTCATCTGTTTTATTGATTAGGTGTCGTCTACTTTTAACATTTATAAAATAATTATGATTCGACATATATTATTTTATGTTATATAGGTACCTTTTTTTTTATTGAAATTAGCACAAGTACATTGTTGGAGTTGGAAAATAAAACTTTCAAAGCACGAGGAAATGATATTTGACAAAGAAAAAAAAAATTGGAGGAAACTTAGATGGACGACATAGACTAACTCTTGAAAGAAAATATATAAGCAAGAGGATGGCATTGGCTCCCAGAATTCTCGAACCAAGAAAAATGGTCAGAGAAGCTTAAATTAATACATCTTTGCATTATGTAGCAGATACCAGGATGTACTTTTATTTTTTAATCATTGTAATTTTTTCATTAATTATATAGTTAAGAGTTAAAATGCACATAAATTAGATATTGTGGAAACTAAGAATTATTATTGAGTTTGTATTCATCGTAGATGAAAAAATCTAGATTATACTTTGAAATGTTATGATTAGGTTCATGTGGTGTCTTTTTCATTTGAATTAGGCTCATTTTATAAATAATTGCAATTAAGACTATCATTGTAATTTTTTTATTTTTTTTTCTATATGCCAAAATTATTATTACTTTCCTACTAATTTGTTATACACTACTTAATAAATCAAATTATGCACAGAGCGTTTACTAGTATTATTTATTTTTCCCCCCAAACTCCAACAATCAACCTAAAATCAAATCACATGTCAAATATTCAAATCAACTAATTTTATTTTATCATCTCCATACTCCATTTAAACCTTTCACAATATCGTGTTTCAAAATTATCTCTGAAAACTGTGAAATCATTTTTTTTAATCCAAACCAGATGTAATCGGCCGAACCCAATTTAATAGATTTTTGATCAATTTTTGTATTGTATGATCAATAGTGTAAAGGATCCTTTACATATAAAGGTAAATAGTCCCATGGTTTTTTTCTGTTTCCGAAGCACTACTTTTGTATTGTATGATCAATAGTGTCAGACATATTGTCTTTACAATTTAGAAATCTGTTTTTTTTTGGGGTCAAATAGTAATGGTAGTAAACTAGCAGGCAGCAGCCCTTATGATAAGGACAATTTCATAGACCAAAAGAAAAGAAAAAAAAACTTACTTATGGTAAATACATGTTGCATTGAATATTTTGGAAGTATAATATCAAGTTAGTTGGGAATTAATACCCTAGTAATGGTGGAACTAGAAAACCTTACTTCTAATCTGCATTTATTTGCTACTAGCTAATAAAACGCGGAAAGTCAAATCAATATCAATTAAAATTTGAGAGAGTTGAAATTCAGATGTTTGAATCCAGGAGAGATTATTGCTCAATCCTTTGGTAATGTTGCTCTATAAATATGTTTATGCATTGAGCATTAAGCATTTGTTCTTCTCATCAAAATCTTTTCATTCTACACACCAAAAGCACATCAAGAATATGATATTATCATCAAATAACATGTTTTCATCATTTCTTTTCGTGATTTATTTTGTGACATCCCTCCAACTTGTTGTAAGTGCATCTTACAATCATTTAGATGCATTTGGAAGTAGGCTTGATTCCAATGTAACTTATGGAATTGAAGCAAATGCTCTTTTGAACTGGAAAACCAGCCTTGACAATAGAAGCCAACCAGTCCTGTATTCTTGGGGAAATGTAAGCAATCCATGCGTATGGGTCAGTATTGGTTGCGATCAGACCGGAAGAGTTTCTCAAGTAAACCTTTCTTACAATGGAATAATAGGTACCCTTCAACTTCTTGATTTCTCATCATTGCCTCATCTAAGAAAATTTGATCTTTCCCGGAATTCGTTCTACGGGACGATTCCCTCAATCATTGGTAACCTTTCCAAACTTGACTATCTTGATGTGTCAAGAAATGATTTCTCCGGATTCATTCCACGTGAAATAGGCCTCTTGACAGAGATTCAATTTCTTTACTTGAACCACAATCATTTTAGTGGATCAATTCCACAAGAAGTTACTTATATCAAGTCTCTAAAAGAAGTGAATCTGGCAAGAAATATGCTCACAGGTTCAATCCATACCTTTATCAGTAACTTGACCTCTATAGCCCTAAGGCTTTATTCCAACGAATTCACAGGACATATTCCAAAATCAATTGGTAACTTGACAAATATTGAAATTGTCGAGTTCTTCTCAAATCAATTTTCCGGTCCCATCCCTCCGGAGATTGGAAAACTAGGGTCTCTTAAATTACTAGACCTCTACAATAACAATTTAACGGGATCCATTCCTTCTTCTATTGGGAACTTGACAAAACTTAACTTCTTGTCTCTAGCTTTAAATAACTTATCTGGGCACATTCCTCCCGAATTGGGAAACTTAAAGTCCCTTGTCGATTTACGGTTGTTTATGAACAATCTCAGTGGTCATGTTCCTAAAGAATTCGATAATCTCGTAAATTTACAAGTGTTTACATTAAGTGTCAACAATCTCACCGGACGCATGCCACAAAATGTGTGTCTTGGTGGATTACTTCGAAACTTGTCGCTACATACCAACAACTTTGTAGATAATGTCCCTAAAAGTTTGAAAAATTGCACTAGTTTATATACACTTCTACTTTATGGCAACCAAATTACTGGAAATGTGACACAAGATTTCGGCATATATCCTGATCTTTTCTATGTTGATATAAGCTATAATAATCTTTCTGGTGAGGTGTCCTCCAAATGGGCGAAATCGCAAAATCTAGTGGGCTTGTTGATGTCCCACAACAATCTTTCAGGAATCATTCCATCTCAGCTTGGAGATGTATCTCAGCTACATGTACTTGATCTGAGTTCAAATCAGATAAGCGGAGAGTTCCCCAAAAGTTTGGGTAATTTGTCATTCTTGTTTGAGCTTAAGTTGAATGATAACAAACTTCGAGGTAATATACCAATCGAAATCAACAACTTACTCGAACTTAGTCATCTTAACCTAGCTGCTAATATTTTTAATGGTGTGATCGCGAATCAAGTTGAAAGTTTAAGTAAGCTTCAATACTTGAATTTTAGCAAAAATATGTTGGATGGAAGTATTCCATTTCAGCTAGGACAGTTACAATCTTTAGAAGACCTTGATTTGAGCGGAAACATGATAATTGGTAACATACCGCGAGAATTAGGACAACTACAAAAAATTGAAAAAATAAATATTTCCCACAATTTTCTGTCAGGTTCTATTCCATTAAGCTTTGATCAGTGTCTCTCTCTACAATCTATCGATGTCTCGTACAATCAATTGGAGGGTCCCCTTCCCAATACCAAAGCATTTCAAAATGCTTCGTTTGAAGTTTTGAGGAATAATAAAGGCTTGTGTGGCAGTGCTAATGGATTGGACCCTTGCCCTGCAATACAGGGCAATGTTGCTAATAGGAGACGAGGCAAACAATTTTATATTTCGATTATATCGCCTGTGTTGGGAAGTTTGTTTATTCTAATTGTGGCTTTTAGCATTTTCTTATATCTTCGGAGGAGAAAAAGGGTTGTTGAAGCTGATGAAATTATTCAAAATAATAATTTGTTTACTATATGGAGCTTTGATGGAAAGATGGTCTACGAAAATATTATAGAAGCAACAGAAGATTTTGATGCTAAGCATTGCATTGGAGTTGGAGGATGTGGTAGTGTTTTTAAGGCTGCACTGTCAGATGGTCGCGTTGTTGCTATAAAGAAACTACATTCAATAGAAGATAGAATCGAAAATCTAAAAAGTTTCACGAATGAAATTCAAGCACTGTCTGAAATACGACATCATAATATTGTCAAGCTTTATGGTTTTTGTTCACATACACGTTATTCTTTTTTGGTGTATGAGTTCTTGGCGGAAGGAAGCCTTGCGAGTATTTTAAGCACTGATGATAAAGCTATGGAGTTTGGCTGGATGAAAAGGGTGAGTGTTGTGAAAGGAGTTGCCAGTGCATTGTCTTATATGCACCATGGTATTTCACCTCCTATAGTTCATCGTGACATATCGAGTAAGAACATTCTTTTAGATTCTGATCTAGAGGCTCACGTTTCTGATTTTGGGACTGCGAGATTGTTGAAACCGGGCTCGTCGAATTGGACTTCATTTGCTGGCACCTTTGGCTATGCAGCTCCAGGTATTATTGCAATCATCTATATGAGACTTATAATAAGTGTATAAAGATTATAAATTTTTACACTCTTGTTGTTCACAGAACTTGCATTCACTATGAAAGTGAATGAGAAGTGTGATGTATATAGCTTCGGAGTGCTAGCGTTGGAAGTGATCATGGGAAAACATCCAGGTGATTTCGTATCTTCTTTGTTCGCATCTTCACCATCATCATCGCCATTTCTACCCTCAACATCGACAATATCACCATCAATGTCGAGTGCTAATAGCATATTGTTGAAAGATATGCTTGATCAACGACTTTTAATTCCTTCAAACAACAATGTGGCAACAGAAGTTGTGGCTATAGCCAAACTGGCATTACATTGTGTTCATCAAAACCCAGAATCTCGGCCGACCATGCAACAAGTATGCGTGCAGTTATCGAAAGAGAAAAAATATTTGAGTAAGCTACTCCCAGTAATCTCGATAGGTCAATTGTTTAATTAAATGGAGATGTAAATGAATGGTTTTGGATGAGTTTGGCTCGCTGTTTGTTGTTCAAATGTGGGTAGAAGTAGAATTGTTTTGTTTTTGGTTGTAATAAGGCCATTTTTTATTTTACTTTCCATTTCAAGGTTGTGGAAATATGAAGTAGTAAATCTTAAATTGTGTAACTTTGTATTGAGGCAACAAGCTTTAAAGACCAATCTGACTCGGGTTGTTTTGATGTGAAAAACTAACACAAGATATATCAGGATATGATTCCTACATCTTGTTATAATTTATAAGATATTACAATTAGCATTTACATTTTAAAATTTATAGATACTATAAATATTACAAAAAAACCTTCGAGGGTAATATTGAAATATTTTAAAGACAATTAATTGTAAAAGGGTGACAAACATGAGAGAAAATTTTATAATATCCAATACGTGATGAGATTTTTGTAATCAAGGTTTACCTACCATAAAGCTCAAGTTTACAGGACCAAAAAAAAAGGAAAAAAAAAGTCGCAAGACTAAAATTCTCTTAATTTAAAAAAAACACTCTTAAAAATGTCTCCTGCAGAGAGCAATTTGGCCGGAAAGTAGCAGAAAATAACTAAAAGAGGACAAAAATTGATGTTAAGCTAGATTGTATGGATATGGATACGGCGATACGTTATAATACCATACGAATACGGCGATACGGATTTTTAAAATTTATAGGATTCGATACGGCAAAGATACGCATATAAAATAAAATAATTTTATATTATGCATAACAACATAACTAATTTGATCTTTTTATTATACCACAAAAGAAATAGATCATATTCAAAATATATATTGTCTACTAGTTTAATTTCGGGTTGGACAACATCAAATAAAAGTTATATACTAAAATTGTCCAAAACCATTCAAAATACACAAAAATTATATCAAAAGTTGAAAAAGTTAGAAAAAACCCGAATTGAATTGTTTCAACTAAACATTACGAGGATGGACACCCATATCCAAGACCATTCAAAATACTCGTTTTTTTTTTTAACTTTTAATTTATTAATTTTTTAACTCATAACTTTGAAAAACTAACAAAAACACCCCATGTGTATCCAAAACGTGTCCAAAACCTGCAGGATACTCCAAAAAAACGTACCGTACCCGTATCCGAATTATTTTTTATTTAATTTAATTAGAATACTCTAGATGGCGTACTGTACGCGTATCCGTATCCTCGGAGTACTGGATACTGCACGGGGCCATTTCTCGAAGTATCCGTGCAACCTAGATGTTAAGGGACGGAAATAGATAAGAGACGAAAATATGAGAATTAAATAAAATTTAGGTACCAACGTGGTACAATACAAATGCAATCTGAACAAATAGCTAGAATTGAATACATGTTTTTGCCACAAATTAAATTAGGATAAAAATAATAAAAATAACAATATTATGTAGCTAGTTTAAATAAAGGCAAATTGTAGATAACGTCTAAAAACTTATAAGTTTTTTGTTTCTGTACGTTGTGGTACTATTAACAGGGAAGGGAACACATTCAACAAAAACTATTAGCGAGGTTAGTGGGACTGGTAGAAAGCTTTAGTTATTGGGATTATTCAGATTTTTGCAGTTCAAACAAATTCATTCTTCATTTGTGCTCTGTCGCAATTGAGTTTTGTTCCGATTCCTGTCTCAATTTCATTTGTTTGCATTGCTGGGAACGGAAAATTCTTGTATAGATATGGTCTATGAGCTTTTCATAGACCTTGTGGTTGTAAATGAACCACATCATACATTTTGATGATGTTATACTCTCAAAATGTATGATGTGGTTCATTTACAACCACAAGGTCTATGAATGCTCGTAGACCAGGTCTATGCAAGAATTATCCGCTGGGAACTTACTCTGAAGCCTTTAGGCCATCTCCAATGGTTGAGGGCTAGCCCCGGGCTCCAGAGCCCGGGGCCCTGCTGGTCATCTCCAATGGTTGGGGCTCCGGGGGGGAATTAATTCCATTTTTTTTCTTTGCCCACTCTCACCTATTATTATTATAGATTTATAATTTTTTAATATTAATATTAATAATAGTAATTATATTAGTACTCGTAATTTAATTATTAATTATATTAAAATATTAATATTAAATAGAATATTTAATAAAAGTAACTTAAAATTAATACATAAAATTAATTCGCAAACAAACATTTTTATAACAAGAAAGAAAATACAAGAAAGGAAATACAACAAACAACAAAGGAAATACAAGAAATCGAAAATACGGGAAATACAAGAAAGGAAACACATGAAAATATTACATTTTACTGATTTCTCCTCGGAAACCAGTCGGATCCTTCATTCGATGAATCTCCAAATAAGTTCGTTGAAAGATTTTTATTTGCTATTTCTCTTCTTTTGTTCTTCCAATACGCCTTTGTAATTGGAGTGTATGATGAGCAGTCCATCGACATAATCCGTTCCTCTTGTAACTTTTCTGTGATTGCCACTCTCGTTGCTTCTTCTTCCCGTTGACGTTGAAGATTCTCCGCATGCCTTCTCTCTCGTCCAGCCTCGAATTCAATTTGAGTTTGTCTGGACAGCTCAATGACTATCAATTTTTGGCTTTCAAAATCAGAAAGATGCGAACTCGACGAAGCCTTCCCTTTTCCCTTCTTGGCTTTTTTATTACCAATAGGTCTTTCAGATCTTGAACTCGAGTGGGGAGTCTCGGGATTTTCTTCGTCGCCTAGTGGAGTTGTTTCCGATTCAAATTGAGTTTCTAGTGGGGTTGGAATATAGCAATCTACCGTTGGTTGAGATCGGTTAACCGGAGGTGGTTGAGGCGTTCCAGCTGTTGACCTGAACATGATCCACTCTGATGCAACTTCCAATGTGTGTTGGAAGCACCAATTTTTCTTCATATCGGACTTGTACAAACGCAATGCCAGATCATGCTAAAAATTACAAAAAATAGTTAATATAACATATTAATAATTATTTAGCATATAATTAACGAAATATTTACCTCGTCCATTATTTGGCCGCCACTTCCCACTTCCCTTCTGGCTTTTTCAAGTGCTTCGTTCCATTTTTGCATGCTGCTGCAGATGTGTTTTTTCCATCTACTAGCAAGTGATTCTTTTGTTCTGCGTTCGTAACGAACTCCAGTACTTTCAAGAAGAACATACATTAAAAAGATGACTCTATCCCAGAAATTGTCCGAAGCCTGGTCTGCCCCTACGATGTTGTCCTCCGATATCTCGATGTAAGCCTTTGTCAAGGCTACATCTTCAGCGGGAGTCCACTTTTTAGTTGACATTGCCTAAAAATTTTTTGCTTTCTTTTTTAGTTAGAGAGAAAGATATTGAGAGGTGTGATTTCAGAAGTGAATACAACTCCCTTTAAATAGGAAAAGCTATAGGGTGTATTATGTAATTTTCTAAAAATTGAAGGGTTGAGATCTGATCGGTACAAAATAAAGAAGGGTTGAGATTGGTGCAGAAAAAGAAGGGTTGAGATCTGATCGGTACAAAATAAAGAAGGGTTGAGATTGGTGCAGAAAAAGAAGGGTTGAGATCTGATCGGTACAAAATAAAGAAGGGTTAAGATTGGTGCAGAAAAAGAAGGGTTGAGATCTGATCGGTACAAAATAAAGAAGGGTTGAGATTGGTGCAGAAAAAGAATGGTTGAGATCTGATCGGTACAAAATAAAGAAGGGTTGAGATTTGATACATTTTGCCTATTTAATAATTCAATCTCACATTGTAGTGAACACATTCATTCTTAAAAAATATCTGATACATAAAATATTCACTCTACAAAAAATATTCTATCTACATAAAATATTTACTTTCTCAAGATGGATCCGAACTATGATTTTGGCGGTTATGGTGCTTATGACATATCATCTTCTTCCCGAAACCAATTTTGGGAAGATTATAACAACAGGATTGCAGAAGAAGAATATGAAGTTGAACGATTATTTCAAGAAGAAATTGATGATGAACTTTTAAGTTCTCCAACAGAAATTGTGCCTGTTCATGGTGGTTCTGTTCCTGATCGTAAATTTTTAGACAGGAACCACCAAGCACGACACCTACAACTGATGAACGATTATTTCATCGAAAGACCGTTGTACTCTGATGAAACATTCAGGCGCTGTTTCCGTATGAAGCGTCCTCTTTTCCTCCGTATCCTTGCGGATTGCGAGCGTGAAAATAAATATTTTCGTCAAAGATACGATGCCGCCAATCGAGCAGGGTTTTCACCAATTCTGAAGGCAACAATTGCCATGCGGACGTTGGCATACGCAACTCCCCACGATGCTCAAGATGAAAACTTTCGAGTTGCAGAGAGTACCACATGCGAAATTGTCCGCGAATTTTGTCAAACAATTTTGCGCGTATATAAACACGAGTACCTTCGTGCCCCAACCGCAGACGATTTGGACCGTCTACTTAAGAAATCGGAACGACGTGGATTTCCGGGGATGATTGGCTCGATCGACTGTATGCATTGGACGTGGAAAAATTGCCCAACCGCATGGCAAGGAAGTTTTTCTGGAAGGTCGAAGAAACCTACGATTGTTCTTGAAGCTGTTGCATCACATGATACGTGGATATGGCACGCCTTTTTTGGCGTGC
Source organism: Penstemon barbatus (assembly GCA_003313485.2). Taxonomy (NCBI): domain Eukaryota; kingdom Viridiplantae; phylum Streptophyta; class Magnoliopsida; order Lamiales; family Plantaginaceae; genus Penstemon; species Penstemon barbatus. The sequence goes on from CM064878.1 coordinate 15,654,129, forward strand.
CGGGAGCATTGAACGACATTACAGTACTTGGTTGTTCACCTCTATTCGATAACCTCACTTCCGGTAACGTTCCCGAGGTTCAGTATAAAGTGAATGGAAATACTTACCGCATGCCTTACTATCTTGCGGATGGTATATATCCGAAGTGGGGAACGCTAATACAGTCGGTGAGAAATCCGAGAACACATCAAGAACAAGTATTCTCGCGATATCAAGAATCGTTCCGCAAAGATGTTGAACGAGCGTTCGGAATTCTCCAAGCTCGGTTCTCAATCGTTAATCAACCTGGCAGGGGGTGGCATACGCAAGATCTTGGCAATATCATGTTAACTTGTATCATACTCCACAACATGATTGTGGAGGATGAACGTGACGAATACAAGGACGATGACTCGGACGATGATGATACCGACATTAGCACGTCTCGTAGAGCACGCGCTAGAATTTATGACAATCGCGGAATAGAGTTTCAAGATGTTGCACGGAGAAGACAAACGTTGGATAATTATATGCTGCGTCATGAAGCAATTCGTTCCAAGATGACCAACCGTAGACTCCAAAAAGACTTAATAGAACATGTTTATGCAAAATACGTTTAAAAACGAGTGTTTAAATTTAATTTTCTTGTCTATTTTAGTATGTATTTAAATTTTTAATTTAGATTAAGTATTAATCTAAATTTTATGCTTATGACGTGTTTATTTTGTATTTTAAACTAATTTGGTATTTTAAAAAAAAATTATTTGTATGAGTGTTAAATTAAATGGACTATTTCTATATTTATTAGTATATCATAATTTTATTTAAAATATGATTAAATAATTAATCATATTATATACTATATAGTTAAAACAACACATTAATTAAAATAATACATTAATTACTATAACACATTTATTAAAATAAAACACTAATTAAAATAACACATTAATTAAAATAACACATTAAATAAAATCACATTAATTAAAATACAACACATTAATTAAAATCACATTAATTACAATAACACATTAATTAAAATACAACACATTAATTAAAATTACATACAACACATTAATTATACAAAATTAACCATACACACATTAAATAAACCATACACCAATTAATTCATTAAAAGAAAAGAAAAAAAAAATGAAAGACCAATCAGGTGCCGCCACTTGGCGGCACCTGTTTTAAAGAGGGGCGCGTGTCTCTTTCTTCCTCAAAACCCGACGCGCGGCAAGGGCTGGCCTGCGGGCTCCAAACAGCCCGCAGCCCCGCCCGTTCCGCCCCGCCGTACGGCCTCGCCCCGGCCCCTCTCCATCTCCAGCCGTCTTCCCCGCCGACCCCGACCCCGAGCCCGGCCCCGCGGCTGCCATTGGAGATGGCCTTAATGATCTCCTACAATAACTGAAGTCACGATCCAAAAATTCTAATTTTCTCCCTGTTCTCTTACATTATTACACTCCAAAAATGTAAGCATGTGATATATCCTGGACATGGCATTAAGAAAATAAGTTTGATTGTTATTTTATATAAGAAGAGGTATAATTAGACATAAAGTCTTATTGTATTTATCTTCTATATAAACTCCTAAAATTTATAAATTATCTCTTACATCATTTTTTATTATTTTAATCTTCTCTTATAATAGATAAAAACGAACCATAAAAATACACTATTATTTTTAATAATCCCTAAATAATAGATGAACATTATTATATAATAGCATCAATATTTATTTAAACAAGAAATATTAATATAAAATTTTAGTACAACATAAGTCATAAACATTCTAAATATAAAATTTTAAATTGAAATTTTTTTAAATATCTTGATGTTACAAAACAAAATTAAAATTTAATCGTATCTTACATGCCATAAGAATAAAAAATACTTATGGCATGGCTAATTACATAGTTTTACTTTGACTAGAATAGAAAAATATAAAGAATATTCAATAATATCAAGACATGCATAACCTAGAATTTTCATGGAAATTTTTTCGTGAATAATGGGTGAAATTGGTGAAAAGGGGTGAAATCGATAAAAAAAAAAATAAGAAATCTATAAAATATGTGAAATCGATGAAAATTCGAGTGCAATTGGTGAACACTGGCGAAGTTTGTGAAAATTTGGGTGAAATTGGTAAAAAAGTGCCCGCGATATTGGTAAGCACATGTGAAATCGATGAATAATCGGATCAAATTTGTAAAAAAATGATGAAATCGGTGAAACGACAACATCAATGAAAAGTATGTGAAATCGGTGAAAAATGAATAAAGTCGGTGAAAGTGTTGCAGATTGATGAAAATTCAGATTGGTGAAAAGAACATGTGAAATCAGTAAACAAAATGTATAAAATAGGTGAAAACGGGTTAGTATGATAAAAATGTACGAAAATCAGTTAAAACAAAATAGTTTAATTGACAAAATAAGGTGAAACCAGTAAAAAAATGGTTTAAAATGGAAAAGATAATGGGATAAAATCTTAAAAACTATTAAAATAAGTTATAACCGATAAAAAAGAGGGTAAAACAGTGAAAAAAATTAAACTGGTTAAACCGTGAAAAATTAATTAAACTAAAAATAGGTGAAAACGGATTAATTTGCTTTATTTTATGACATAATCAAATTAATTTTATTCTTATTTACAAAAGATACCCATAAAATTAACTAGATACTTACAATTTACGTGCACTTTCTTAGTACAAGGAAAATTGTGAAGGAATATCTTAACTAAGAAAAAGAAGATTATCAAGATAAATAAAATGTTACGAAATTATAAACTTTTTTTTTTTTTTCCAGATAGAAAATCGAAACGTTGCCATGATCTAAGCAATCGCTTCAACAACTACTAAGGATTATATATCCATTTATGTGTCCGAAGAATATAAGTATGAAGGTCATGAAACATTGTCTAGATTTTTTGGCTTAATCCCACTTTGCACCCTAGAAATGCATCAGTTTGGCACTTTGCACCCTCGAAAAAAATCAATCCCACTTTGCACCCTCAAAACATATATTGTCTTTCACTTTGCACCCTAGGTGAATATTAGGCCAAAAAGCAGGGGTATTTTTGTCACTCCATTAAAAAATCAACATATATTTCCTCCAAAATGTACTAATGTGAGATTCATGTGCAATTAAGAGTAAATTGACAATTGCCCATTAAAATAACTCCGAAAAAAACATAAAAGAAATTGAGACGTCACATGTTAATATAAATTTGAATTTAGGGTTTTAATGTTTTAATTCATGTGCAGTTAAGAGTAAAATTGATAATTATCCATTAAAACAACTCCGAGAAAAATATTAAAAAAAAATGAGATGTCACATGTTGTAAATAAAAATTTAAAAAGAACGATATCAAATGATATTTTTGCCCATGTTGGAGTTTAGGGATCCTAATGTTATTTAAATGCACAAAGCTCTAATATATATATCGTTACATAGACCTTCATATATTATATTTCGTATGGAACATAATTTTAACCAACTAAGTTAAATTTTTAGCTCACTACAAGAAAAACGTAAAATTTGTCGCGGCTTGGGACCGAAACATTTCGTCGAAAAATATCGTGTCGGAATTTTTTTTGATGAATTTTCGAGTGACAAGTATTTTCGATGGTCGTTTGGCGCCATATAATTACTTATACTCCACCACTTTACTGTAAAAACAAGACTATGTTTTATTTATGTATTGATATTATATTTTCTTATTTCAAGTTATATAAATAATTATTTAGAATAATATTTTATATTAGGTCGAGTTAAGAGTAGTAAATTATTCATTTAACTGCCCTAAAAAGGATTTTTTCCAGAGTTATTTTAATGGATAATTTTTCAATTATACTATTAATATTACATATATGTCACATTATTATATTTTGGAGGGAATATGTGTTGATTTTTTAAGAGAGTGGCGAAAATACCCTTGTCTTTTGGCTTGAAATTCATCCAGGGTGCAAAGTGAAATACAATATATGTTTTGAGGGTGCAAAGTGGGATTTATTTTTTTCGAGGGTGCAAAGTGCCAAATTGATACATTTGCAGGGTGCAAAGTGGAATTAAGCCAGATTTTTTCACTCTAGAGATAATTTGGGGATAAATGTAAAATACTCCCCTGTGTTATGCTAAACCTGCAAGAAACTACCCTGTGAAATTTTTATTTTGCCAAACTACCTTGTGTTTTAAAAAACCCTGCAAAAAACACTCAATTTATAAAATGTAGATCGTTTTGGATCGACAAATCAGGAAATCATTTTTAAAACACTTCAAGTTGGTCCCTACAATTTCATGTAATATATTTTTAAAATAATTTCTTGAAATATATCGATCCAAAACGACCTATTTTATACAAATGGGGTGTTTTTTGCAGGATTTTTAAAAACACAAAAAAATTTGACGAAATAAAAATTTTACAGAACAATTTCTTACATGTTTAACATAATACGGAGGAGTATCTTGCATTTTAGTGTTTGGTGGTTTTAGTTGATGAGGTGCTCTTTTTTTTTATCTTGGGTTCATAATTGAGGAAGGTTTCTAATTTTACACTAAAACCAACTCAAACGCCACCTGGCAAGATCTTACTCACGCCTTAAGCCTTTCCACTTGAATGAAAAGAAATTGGCATTCGCAGCCAATTTTTTTTTTTTGGAGAAACATTCGCAGCCAAATTCTATGGGCTATTTTGAATTGGACTGTCCCTGTCTGAGCTTATTCAAATTGTCAATTTTTATTTCTCAACGCGTTTAGGTTGTTTTAGGCACAAACTTCATCTGTTTAATTGATTAGGTGTCGTCTACTTTTAACATTTATAAAATAATTACTGATTCGACATATATTATTTTATGTTATATAGGTACCTTTTTTTAGGCAAAATTACAAAAATCGTCCTAAACTAATCACTGATTTTAGATTTTCGTCCTAAACTATTTAATTTAACGAATTTTATCCGGTAATTTAATATTTTTTGGAATATCGTCCCACCATAATTATAAAATGGAATTGCGCATTTGCTACTGAATTATCACATGGTTGCTTAAGTGTCATGACATAGTAAATTTTAACATGAATAATTATATAATATTGCAGAATTCGTTTCAAATTAATTACAAGATTGAACGTCATTTTCATGAAATTAGAAATTTAATATTGGGACTAAATTCATACAAAATGGTAAATTATGGGACGAAATTTGGCGAGTTGATATAATTTGGGACGAAAAATCAAAATTAGTAATTAGTTTGGGACGATATTCAAAAAAAATATTAAATTACGGGACGAAATTCGCCAAGTTAAATAGTTCGGGACGAAAATCCAAAATCAGTAATTAGTTTGGGACGTTTTCTGCAATTTTATCTTTTTTTTTTATTGAAATTAGCACAAGTACATTATTGGAGTTGGGAAATAATACTTGCAAAGCACGAGGAAATGATATTTGAAAAAAAAATAAAAAAATTGAAGGAAACTTAGATGGACGACATAGACTAACTCTTGAAAGAAAAAATATAAGCAAGAGGATGGCATTGGCTCACAGAATTCTCGAACCAAGAAAAATGGTCAGAGAAGCTTAAATTAATACATCTTTGCATATAATTGAAACTACAAGCATTTAGCAGATAATAGAATGTACTTTTATTTTTTTAATCATTGTAATATTTTCATTAATTATATAATTAAGAGTTAAAATGCACATAAATTAGATATTGTGGAAACTAAGAATTATTATTGAGTTTGTATTCATCGTAGATGAAAAAATCTAGATTATACTTTGAAATGTTATGATTAGGTTCATGTGGTGTCTTTTTCATTTGAATTAGGCTCATTTTATAAATAATTACAATTAAGACTATCATTGTAATTTTTTTATTTTTTTTTTCTATATGCCAAAATTATTATTACTTTCCTACTAATTTGTTATAAACTACTTTATAAATCAAATTATGCACAGAGCGTTTACTAGTATTATTTATTTTTTCCCCCAAACTCCAACAATCAACCTAAAATCAAATCACATGTCAAATATTCAAATCAACTAATTTTATTTTATCATCTCCATACTCCATTTAAACCTTTCACAATATCGTGTTTCAAAATTATCTCTGAAAACTGTGAAATCATTTTTTTTAATCCAAACCAGATTTTTGTAATCGGCCGAACCCAATTTAATAGATTTTTGATCAATTTTTGTATTGTATGATCAATAGTGTAAAGGATCCTTTACATATAAAGGTAAATAGTCCCATGGTTTTTCTCTGTTTCCGAAGCACTACTTTTGTATCGTATGATCACATATTGTCTTTACAATTAGAAATCTGTTAGTTCAAATTGTAAATACATGTTGCATTGAATATTTTGAAAGTATAATATCAAGTTAGTTGGGAATTAATACCCTAGTAATGGCGGAACTAGAAAACCTTACTTCTAATCCTTTGGTTTCATATACTGTTTGAATATGTTGCATTATTTGCCACTAGCTAATAAAACGCATAAAGTCAAATCAATAATTCAGATGTTTGAATCCAGGAGAGATTATTGCTTAATCCTCTGGTTTCATATACTGTTGCTTATTTTATTGACCCTTGGTAATGTTGCTCTATAAATATGTTTATGCATTGAGCATTTATTCTTCTCATCAAAATCTTTTCATTCTACACACCAAAAGCACATCAAGAAAATGATATTATCATCAAATAACATGTTTTCATCCTTTCTTTTGGTGATTTATTTTGTGACATTCCTCCAACTTGTTGTAAATGCATCTTACAATCATTTAGATGCATTTGGAAGTAGGCTTGATTCCAATGCAACATATGGAATTGAAGCAAATGCTCTTTTGAACTGGAAAACCAGCCTTGACAATAGAAGCCAACCAGTCCTGTATTCTTGGGGAAATGTAAGCAATCCATGCGTATGGGTCGGTATTGGCTGCGATCAGACCGGAAGAGTTTCTCAAGTAAACCTTTCTTACAATGGAATAATAGGTACCCTTCAACTTCTTGATTTCTCATCATTGCCTCATCTAAGAAAATTTGATCTTTCCCGGAATTCGTTCTACGGGACGATTCCCTCAATCATTGGTAACCTTTCCAAACTTGACTATCTTGATGTGTCAAGAAATGATTTCTCCGGATTCATTCCACGTGAAATAGGCCTCTTGACAGAGATTCAATTTCTTTACTTGAACCACAATCATTTTAGTGGATCAATTCCACAAGAAGTTACTTATATCAAGTCTCTAAAAGAAGTGAATCTGGCAAGAAATATGCTCACAGGTTCAATCCATACCTTTATCAGTAACTTGACCTCTATCGCCCTAAGGCTTTATTCCAACGAATTCACAGGACATATTCCAAAATCAATTGGTAACTTGACAAATATTGAAATTGTCGAGTTCTTCTCAAATCAATTTTCCGGTCCCATCCCTCCGGAGATTGGAAAACTAGGGTCTCTTAAATTACTAGACCTCTACAATAACAATTTAACGGGATCCATTCCTTCTTCTATTGGGAACTTGACAAAACTTAACTTCTTGTCTCTAGCTTTAAATAACTTATCTGGGCACATTCCTCCCGAATTGGGAAACTTAAAGTCCCTTGTTGATTTACGGTTGTTTATGAACAATCTCAGTGGTCATGTTCCTAAAGAATTCGATAATCTCGTAAATTACAAGTGTTTACATTAAGTGTCAACAATCTCACCGGACGCATGCCACAAAATGTGTGTCTTGGTGGATTACTTCGAAACTTGTCGCTACATACCAACAACTTTGTAGATAATGTCCCTAAAAGTTTGAAAAATTGCACTAGTTTATATACACTTCTACTTTATGGCAACCAAATTACCGGAAATGTGACTCAAGATTTCGGCGTATATCCTGATCTTTTCTATATTGATGTAAGCTATAATAATCTTTCTGGTGAGGTGTCTTCCAAATGGGCGAAATCGCAAAATCTAGCGGGCTTGTTGATGTCCCACAACAATCTTTCAGGAATCATTCCATCTCAGCTTGGAGATGCATCTCAGCTACATGTACTTGATCTGAGTTCAAATCAGATAAGCGGAGAGTTCCCCAAAAGTTTGGGTAATTTGTCATTCTTGTTTGAGCTTAAGTTGAATGATAACAAACTTCGAGGTAATATACCAATCGAAATCAACAACTTACTCGAACTTAGTCATCTTAACCTAGCTGCTAATATTTTTAATGGTGTGATCGCGAATCAAGTTGAAAGTTTAAGTAAGCTTCAGTACTTGAATTTGAGCAAAAATATGTTGGATGGAAGTATTCCATTTCAGCTAGGACAGTTACAATCTTTAGAAGACCTTGATTTGAGCGGAAACATGATAACTGGTAACATACCGCGAGAATTAGGACAACTGCAAAGAATTGAAGCAATAAATATTTCCCGCAATTTTCTGTCAGGTTCTATTCCATTAAGCTTTGATCAGTGTCTCTCTCTACAATCTATCGATGTCTCGTACAATCAATTGGAGGGTCCCCTTCCCAACACCAAAGCATTTCAAAATGCTTCGTTTGAAGCTTTGAGGAATAATAGAGGCTTGTGTGGCAGTGCTAATGGATTGGACCCTTGCCCTGCAATGCAGGGCAATGGTGCTAATAGGAGACGAGGCAAACATTTTTATATTTCGATTCTATTGCCTGTGTTGGGAAGTTTGTTTATTCTAATTGCGGCTTTTAGCATTTTCTTATATCTTCGGAGGAGAAAAATGGTTGTTGAAGCTGATGAAATTATTCAAAATAATAATTTGTTTACTATATGGAGCTTTGATGGAAAGATGGTCTACGAAAATATTATAGAAGCAACAGAAGATTTCGATGCTAAGCATTGCATTGGAGTGGGAGGATGTGGTAGTGTTTATAAGGCTGCACTGTCAGATGGTCGCGTTGTTGCTATAAAGAAACTACATTCAACAGAAGATAGAATCGAAAATCTAAAAAGTTTCACGAATGAAATTCAAGCATTGTCTGAAATACGACATCATAATATTGTCAAGCTTTATGGATTTTGTTCACATACACGTTATTCATTTTTGGTGTATGAGTTCTTCGCGGGAGGAAGCCTTGCGAGTATTTTAAGCACTGATGATAAAGCTATAGAGTTTGGCTGGATGAAAAGGGTGAGTGTTGTGAAAGGAGTTGCTAATGCATTGTCTTATATGCACCATGGTATTTCACCTCCTATAGTTCATCGTGACATATCGAGTAAGAACATTCTTTTAGATTCTGATCTAGAGGCTCACGTTTCTGATTTTGGGACTGCGAGAATGTTGAAACCGGACTCGTCGAATTGGACTTCATTTGCTGGCACCTTTGGCTATGCAGCTCCAGGTAATCTTGCAATCATCTATATGAGACTTATAAGTGTATATAAAGATTATAAATTTTTACAATCTTGTTGTTCACAGAACTTGCATTCACTATGAAAGTGAATGAGAAGTGTGATGTATATAGCTTCGGAGTGCTAGCGTTGGAAGTGATCATGGGAAAACATCCAGGTGATTTCGTATCTTCTTTGTTCACATCTTCACCATCATCATCGCCATTTCTACCCTCAACATCGACGTTATCACCATCAATGTCGAGTGCTAATAGCATATTGTTGAAAGATATGCTCGATCAACGACTTTTAATTCCTTCAAACAACGATGTGGCAACAGAAGTGGTGGCTATAGCAAAACTGGCATTACATTGTGTTCATCAAAACCCAGAATCTCGGCCGACCATGCAACAAGTCTGCGTGCAGTTATCGAAAGAGAAAAAATATTTGAGTAAGCTACTCCCAGTAATCTCGATAGGTCAATTGTTTAATTAAATGGAGATGTAAATGAATGGTTTTTGATGAGTTTGGCTCACTGTTTGTTATTCAAATGTATGTAGAAGTAGAACTGTTTTGTTTTTGGTTGTAATAAGGCCATTTTTTATTTTACTTTCCATTTCAAGTTTGTGGAAATATGTAGTAATTAAATCTTAAATTGTGTAACTTTGTATTGAGGCAACAAGCTTTAAAGACCAATCTGACTCGGGTTGTTTTGATTTTAAAAACTAACACAAGATATATCAGGATATGATTCATACATCTTGTTATAATTTATAAGATATTACAATTAGCATTTACATTTTAAAATTTATAGATACTATAAATATTACAAAAAATCTTCGAGGGTAATATTGAAATATTTTAGAGACAATTAATTTTAAAAGGGTGACAAACATGAAAGAAAATTTTATAATATACAATACGTGATGAGATTTTTGTAATCAAGGTTTACCTACCATGAAGCTCAAGTTTACAGGACCAAAAAAAAAAAAAGGAAAAAAAAAGTCTCAAGACTAACTAAAATTATCTTAATTTAAAAAAAACACTCTTAAAAAAGTCTCCTGCAGAGCATATGACTTCAATTTGGCCGGAACGGAAAGTAGCAGAAAATAACTAAAAGAGGACAAAAATTGATGTTAAAAATTGATGTTAAGCTAGATTGTACGGATACGGATACGGCGACACGTTATAATACCATACGAATACGGTGATACGGATTTTTAAAATTTATCGGATTCGATACGGCAAAGATACGCATATAAAATAAAATAATTTTATATTATGATTAGGACAATTTTATAGACTAGCAGGCAGCAGCCCTTATGATTAGGACAATTTTATATACTAAAAGAAAAAAAAATTATCATAAGGGCAGCAGCCCTAATAATAAGGATAATTACATGTTGCATTGAATATTTTGAAAGTATAATATCAAATTAGTTGGGAATTAATACCCTAATAATGGCTGAACCTAGGTAACTAAATTCGCCCATCTAGGTCTGACGCGCGCACTCGATTCGCGAATTGAGCGCGAAAATGGAATTCGAGGCAAAATTCGCGCACTCTTGAATGTTAATTCGCGCACTGAATGGTATTGAGTCCGCGCACTTCCCAATTTTCCCACACAACACCTGTAAGAGCTTGACATGTGTCCACTGGTCCACCTAAAAGTAGCAATGCAGCTTTGCTCTGCTTCCTAGAATTCAAATAGGCCATAGATGTAATATTTTACTGATAGGAAACAGGTCCGGGCCATGAATTGATGGGCATTGGCAATGATGACTTAAGTCATCATGATTTATTGGTAAATATCAATTTTACCGTGAGTGAGAAATAATATTCACTTACAAATAACTTTTATTGGGTTATATATATAAGTTGAAATGTTAAAATAAGAACAATTTTTATAAATTGTGTTTAATATAAATTATAAATAAAATATTTATACATTTTTACAATTATTTTTTTATTTTTTTAGTATAAATTATTTTGTGATGTTACTTTTTCTATTGTAATATCTCTTAAAAATATTTTCTATAGACGCTCTAATGACGCTCTCATACTTGAAATTTACAGTCACTCACGCTTTCGCGCACACGCTCACGCACACGCACCCGCACACGCTCCACGACTTAGTTACCTAGGGCTGAACCACAAAAACCTTAGTTCTAATCTGCATTAATTTGCGACTAGCTAATAAAATGCAGAAAGTCAAATCAATATCAATTATAAATTGAGAGAGTTGAAATTCAGATGTTTGAATCCAGGAGAGATTATTGCTTAATCCTTTGGAAATATATGGTAATGTTGCTCTATAAATATGTTTATGAATTTATATTTTAAATTAAATCTTTAAAGAAATTAGTTTTAATTAGATATTTTAAATTTGTATTATAATTTAGACAAAATGTACAAATTAATCGAATTATAAATTATTTTTAATCAAAGAAATGAACTTTAATATGATTCAAACTCGAGTAAACTTGATTGATATATATATATATATATATATATATATATATATATATATAAAGTGAATGTGATTTTTTAGAATTATTATTATTGTTATTATTATTTATACTACTATTTGTAAGAATAATAATAATAATAGTACTATACATAATAATCCTATGTGCCAAAATTTATGAGTACATTTAAATTCCCTAAGGTAAAATGTCATTTTCATTTAATAATTTAATTGTTAGTTCATCATTATTAAGAGTAATAGATTCCTCAGTAGTCTTAACAATTTGCTTAATCCAATTTTTCAAAAGTATCCCTTTTATAAATGGTTCTTGGTTCAACTTCTGGAATAGTCCACTTATTAAGTAATTCTAATTTCTGAGGAATATCATATTCCTGATTTATATTATTCTTAATATTTTCATTGTTTAGGAAAATATTCATTTTCGTAGAGTTTAATCATGTGTTAAACTATATAATGACTATATATCCTTTACCTTCATGGCTCTGATACCATTTAGGACACCCAAATACACTCATAATATTATACATAGTTATTTTTTATTTTATTATTAATATTTTATAATAATTATTTTTATTATATTTACTTTTAATTAGATATTTTAAATTTGTATCATAATTTAGATAAAATGTACAAATTAATCGAATTATAAATTATTTTTAATCAAATAAATGAACTTTAACATGATTCAAACTCGTGTATAGTATTATTATATAAATAAGTGATTGCCATTTTTTTAGAATTATTAATATTATTATTATTATTATGTAGAGTACTATTTGTAAGAATAATAATAATAGTGATAGTATTGTTGCTAAAATGATAGTTGACCATCATTTTAGTTGACCATCATTTTAGCAACAGTACTATCACTATTATTATTATTCTTACAAATAGTACTCTACATAATAATAATAATAATAATAATATTAATAATAATTCTAAAAAAATGGCAATCACTTATTTATACATAACAGTTTGACTCCCGTAGCAACATAAGGCCATCTCCTATGTATGAAGGGGAAAGTGGATTTTGGGGGTTGGTGGACTAGGGGGGAAAATTTATCAAGTAAAATGTATAAAGGGGAAAAAATGCAAAACTCCCCTCAATCCATCTATAGACCGCTTCAAGGTGTGAGGCAAGTGAACCTTCACTTGCCTCACACCTCTCGATCGGTCACTCGCCATATCCCCTTTCCTTTTTTTTTCTTGTTTTTTTTGCTTTTATTTAATATACATTTTATCTAAATAATTTGTGTATTAAATCTTAGTTTTTATTTAATTTGTGTATTAAATCATACAACTAAAATAATTTGTTTTTATTAATAAAACTAAACTCTTATTTAATCTTAGTTTTATTTAATTTGTGTATTATTTTTAAAAAGTTAATTTTATTATAAAATGTAACTTTTATTTAATAAAATCAAATTTAATGTAACTATTATGTTGGAAAATTTAATGTCAATATTAAATTATTTTTAAAATTTTCAAATCATGTCAATCAAGTATTTAATTGTTGTATTATTGTGCACCAATTTGAAAATCCCTTTAAAAGTTAATTATTAGAAACTCAAATTTAATTTAATTAATAAAATTGAAACCTTAAACGAACTTTTTCTTTTTTATAATAAACCTTAAAAGAACTTAATGAGATTGCGAATTTATTGTTATTATTATTATTATTGTCAAACTTAAATTATATCTTATTGTTATTAATTATTTATTTATTTCACATACGAGTTAATTTTTATTATTATTAGTATTGCTATTATTATTATTCTTATTATTAAGTGAGAGTGGGGGAATTGAGAATTTTAATTAAATGGAATTGATAGATTGATACATTGAAGATGACTTGTGAAAATGAAAAGGGAAGGTGGACTTGGATTCTGAGGGGAAGCTGGACTGAGTGAGGGGAAGCTGGACTTGGACTGAGGGATACATAGGAGATGCCCTAAGGGCATTTCCAGTGATGCCCTCAGTCTAAGTCCAGCTTCCCCTTTCCTTTTCATAAGTCATCTCAAATGACCCAATCTATCAATTTCATTTAATTCCAATTCTCATTTTCCCCACTCTCACTTAATAATAATAATAATAATAGCAATAATAATATAAATTAAACAACAATAAATAAATAAATAAATAATAAATAACAATAAGATATAATTTAAGATTGACATTAATAATAGCAATAACAACCAATATTTTTTTTTAAAAAATACAACAATACAATAATTAGATAGTTGAAAACCAATAATTTTTTTAAAAGTACATAATAATACAACAACTACTTACTCATATAAGGAAAGCCACCCTCCCCACCATCGTCGTTGTCACCGTTGTAATCGTATTTATTTTAGATGTATTCACCCAAGTATTTCACTATATAATTATTAGGGTTATATCGTTTTTAATTTAACGAATCATATGTAAGCTTCATTAAATTTTTTAAAGTTTCATTTTTATTAATTAAAGTGTTTTAAAATTGGTACACAATAATACAACAATTAAATACTTGATTGACATGATTTGAGAATAATAAAAATAATTTAAGATTGACTATCACACATTTATAAAGTTAGACATTTAATTTAAAAATAAGTTACTCTAATGGAGCATTAATTGTAATCAGCAACCACCAGCATTAAATCAGCATTGTATTTAATATATATCTTTAATGATTGACATTAAATCAGCAACAGAAATCAACATTAACTCTAATCATCATTAATAAATAAAACAAAAATAAAAAATAAAAAATGAAAATGGAGCAACCTGCTGCTGGGTTGCACTCGTCTGCCCAGCGAAGGGAGTGACCCTCCGCGATGGCCCATAACCGGTGGATGGGGTGATTCACTTCACCCCTTTCTTTATTTTACTTCATTTTTTCAACCCCATAAATTTAAATCCAACTTCCCCCTAAACATAGGAGATGCCCTAAAGATCTAAGAAACAATATGATCCCTCCATTCCTATATTTTTCATTTCCTGTTAATTTTATAAACAAATATTAAGAAATCAAATATTTAAAACATGATTTATTAGTTGATCAATAGTGTCATATTGTCATTACAATTTAGAAATCTGTTTTTTTGGATGATTTACACTCTGACCCCCTTAGGTTTAGTCATGTTACAAAGAACTCCCTGTAGTTTCAAAAATTACAAGGATACCCCTTAAATGGTGCTTTTTGTAAATATTTTTACAAGTTGTAGGGGGTGTCCTTGTAAGACTTGTTATACTACAGAGGGTGTCCTTGTAATTTCTGAAACTACAGGGGGTTTCTAGTAATATAACTAAACCTCAGAGGGTCTGAATGTAAATCACCATTTTTTAATTTCAAATTCTAATAGTAGTAGACTATCAGGCAGCAGCCCCCTTATCAGCAGCACCTATGATAAGGACAATTTTATAGACCAAAAGAAGAAAAAAAAAACTTACTTACGGTAAATACATGTTGCATTGAATATTTTGAAAGTATAATATCAAGTTAATTGGGAATTAATACACTAGTAATGGCTGAAAGTATTTAACTACAAAACCTTAGTTCTAATCTGTTTTAATTTGCCAATAAAATGCAGAAGAATTCTTCAATATCAATTAAAAGTTGAGACAGATGGAATGAATCCAGGAGAGATTATTGCTTAATCATTTGGTCATATATTATTTTATTGACCCTTGGTAATGTTGCTCTATAAATATGTTTATGCATTGAGCATTGAGCATTGAGCATTTGTTCTTCTCATCAAAATCTTTTCATTCTACTCACCAAAAGCTCATCAAAAAAATGATATTATCATCAAATAACATGTTTTCATCCTTTCTTCTCGTGATTTATTTTGTGACATCCCTCCAACTTGTTGTAAGTGCATCTTACAATCATTTAGATGCATTTGGAAGTAGGCTTGATTCCAATGTAACATATGGAATTGAAGCAAATGCTCTTTTGAACTGGAAAACCAGCCTTGACAATAGAAGCCAACCAGTCCTGTATTCTTGGGGAAATGTAAGCAATCCATGCGTATGGGTCGGTATTGGCTGCGATCTGACCGGAAGAGTTTCTCAAATAAACCTTTCTTACAATGGAATAGTAGGTACCCTTCAACTTCTTGATTTCTCATCATTGCGTCATCTAAGAAAAATTGATCTTTACAGGAATTCGTTCTACGGGACGATTCCCTCAATCATTGGTAACCTTTCCAAACTTGACTATCTTGATGTGTCAAGAAATGATTTCTCCGGATTCATTCCACGTGAAATAGGCCTCTTGACAGAGATTCGATTTCTTTACTTGGACCACAATCATTTTAGTGGATCCATTCCACAAGAAATTACTTATATCAAGTCTCTACAAGATGTGAATCTGGGAAGCAATATGCTCACAGGTTCAATCCATACCTTTATCGGTAACTTGACCTCTATTGCCCTAAGCCTTTATTCCAATCAATTCACAGGACATATTCCAAAATCAATTGGTAACTTGACAAATATTGAAATTGTCTCATTCTATTCAAATCAATTTTCCTGTCCCATCCCTCCGGAGATTGGAAAACTAAGGTCTCTTAAAATACTAGACCTCTACGGTAACAATTTAACGGGATCCATTCCTTCTTCTATTGGGAACTTGACAAAACTTAACGAGTTGTCTCTAGCTGGAAATAACTTATCTGGGCACATTCCTCCAGAATTGGGAAACTTAAAGTCCCTTGTTGATTTACGGTTGTTTATGAACAATCTCAGCGGTCATGTTCCTAAAGAATTCGATAATCTCGTAAATTTACGAGTGTTGTCATTAAGTGTCAACAATCTCACTGGACGCATGCCACAAAATGTGTGTCTTGGTGGATTACTTCGTAACTTGTCGCTACATACCAACAACTTTGTATATAATGTCCCAAAAAGTTTGAAAAATTGCACTAGTTTATATACACTTCTACTTTATGGCAACCAAATTACTGGAAATGTGACACAAGATTTCGGCATATATCCTGATCTTTTCTATGTTGATATAAGCCATAATAATCTTTCTGGTGAGGTGTCTTCCAAATGGGCGAAATCGCAAAATCTAGTGGGCTTGTTGATGTCCCACAACAATCTTTCAGGAATCATTCCATCTGAGCTTGGAGATGTATCTCAGCTACATGTACTTAATCTGAGTTCAAATCAGATAAGCGGAGAGTTCCCCAAGAGTTTGGGTAATTTGTCATTCTTGTTTGAGCTTAAGTTGAATGATCACAAACTTCGAGGTAATATACCAATCGAAATCAACAACTTACTCGAACTTAGTCATCTTAACCTAGCTGCTAATATTTTTTATGGTGTGATCGTGAATCAAGTTGAAAGTTTAAGTAAGCTTCAATACTTGAATTTGAGCAAAAATATGTTGGATGGAAGTATTCCATTTCAGCTAGGACAGTTACAATCTTTAGAAGACCTTGATTTGAGCGGAAACATGATAACTGGTAACATACCGCGAGAATTAGGACAACTGCAAAGAATTGAAGAAATAAATATTTCCCACAATTTTCTGTCAGGTTCTATTCCATTAAGCTTTGATCAGTGTCTCTCTCTACAATCTATCGATGTCTCGTACAATCAATTGGAGGGTCCCCTTCCCAACACCAAAGCATTTCAAAATGCTTCGTTTGAAGCTTTGAGGAATAATAAAGGCTTGTGTGGCAGTGCTAATGGATTGGAACCTTGCCCTGCAATGCAGGGCAATGGTGCTAATAGGAGACGAGGCAAACATTTTTATATTTCGATTCTATTGCCTGTGTTGGGAAGTTTGTTTATTCTAATTGCGGCTTTTAGCATTTTCTTATATCTTCGGAGGAGAAAAATGGTTGTTGAAGCTGATGAAATTATTCAAAATAATAATTTGTTTACTATATGGAGCTTTGATGGAAAGATGGTCTACGAAAATATTATAGAAGCAACAGAAGATTTCGATACTAAGCATTGCATTGGAGTGGGAGGATGTGGTAGTGTTTATAAGGCTGCACTGTCAGATGGTCGCGTTGTTGCTATAAAGAAACTACATTCAATAGAAGATAGAATCGAAAATCTAAAAAGTTTCACGAATGAAATTCAAGCACTGTCTGAAATACGACATCATAATATTGTCAAGCTTTATGGTTTTTGTTCACATACACGTTATTCTTTTTTGGTGTATGAGTTCTTGGCGGAAGGAAGCCTTGCTAGTATTTTAAGCACTGATGATAAAGCTATGGAGTTTGACTGGATGAAAAGGGTGAGTGTTGTGAAAGGAGTTGCTAATGCATTGTCTTATATGCACCATGGTATTTCACCTCCTATAGTTCATCGTGACATATCGAGTAAGAACATTCTTTTAGATTCTGATCTAGAGGCTCACGTTTCTGATTTTGGGACTGCGAGAATTTTGAAACCGGACTCGTCGAATTGGACTTCATTTGCTGGCACCTTTGGCTATGCAGCTCCAGGTAATATTGCAATCATCTATATGAGACTTGAAATTAGTGTATATAAAGATTATAAATTTTTACACTCTTGTTCACAGAACTTGCTTTCACTATGAAAGTGAATGAGAAGTGTGATGTATATAGCTTCGGAGTGCTAGCGTTGGAAGTGATCATGGGAAAACATCCAGGTGATTTCGTATCTTCATCATCATCATCGCCATTTCTACCCTCAACATCGACATTATCACCATCAATGTCGAGTGCTAATAGCATATTGTTGAAAGATATGCTCGATCAACGACTTTTAATTCCTTCAAACAACAATGTGGCAACAGAAGTGGTGGCTATAGCCAAACTGGCATTACATTGTGTTCATCAAAACCCAGAATCTCGGCCGACCATGCAACAAGTCTGCGCGCAGTTATCGAAAGAGAAAAAATATTTGAGTAAGCTACTCCCAGTAATCTCGATAGGTCAATTGTTTAATTGAATGGAGATGTAAATGAATGGTTTTTGATGAGTTTGGCTCACTGTTTGTTATTCAAATGTATGTAGAAGTAGAACTGTTTTTGTTTTTGGTTGTAATAAGGCCATTTTTTATTTTACTTTCCATTTCAAGTTTGTGGAAATATGTAGTAAATCTTAAATTGTGTAACTTTGTATTGAGGTAACAAGCTTTAAAGACCAATCTGACTCGGGTTGTTTTGATGTGAAAAACTAACACAAGATATATCAGGATATGTTTCCTACATCTTGTTATAATTTATAAGATATTACAATTAGCATTTACATTTTAAAATTTATAGATACTATAAATATTACAAAAAATCTTCGAGAGAAAATTTTATAATATCCAATACGTGATGAAATTTTTGTAATCAATGTTTACCTACCATGAAGCTCAAGTTTACAGGACCAAAAAAAAAAGGAAAAAAAAAGTCTCAAGACTAAAATTATCTCAATTTAAAAAAAACACTCTTAAAAAAGTCTCCTGCAGAGCATATGACTTCAATTTGGCCGGAAAGTAGCAGAAAATAACTAAAAGAGGACAAAAATTGATGTTAAGCTAGATTGTTCGGATATGGATACGGCGACACGTTATAATATCATACGAATACGGCGATACGGATTTTTAAAATTTATAGGATTCGATACGGCAAAGATACGCATATAAAATAAAATAATTTTATATTATGCATAACAACATAACTAATTTGATCCTTTTATTATACCACAAAAGAAATAGATCATATTCAACATATATATTGTCTACTAGTTTAATTTCGAGTTGGACAACATCAAATAAAAGTTATATACTAAAATTGTCCAAGACCATTCAAAATACACAAAAATTATATCAAAAGTTGAAAAAGTTAGAAAAAAACCCGAATTGATTTGAAATTTTCAACTAAACATTACGAGGATGGACACCCATATCCAAGACCATTCAAAATACACGTTTTTTTTTTTAACTTTTAATTTATTAATTTTTAACCCATAACTTTGAAAAACTAACAAAAACACCCCATGCGTATCCAAAACGTGTCCAAAACGTGCAGGATACTTCAAAAAAATGTACCGTACCCGTATCCAAATTATTTTTTATTTAATTTAATTAGAATACTCCAGATGGCGTACTGTACGCGTATCCCACGCGTATCGGACGCGTATCCGTATCCTCGAAGTACTGGATACTGCACGGTGCCATTTCTCGAAGTATCCGTGCAACCTAGATGTTAAGGGACGGAAATAGATAAGAGACGAAAATATGAGAATAAAATAAAATTTAGGTACGAACGTGGTATAATACAAATGCAATCTGAACAAATAGCTAGAATTGAATACATGTTTTTGCCACAAATTAAATTAGGATAAAAATAATAAAAATAACAATATTATATAGCTAGTTTAAATAAAGGAGATAATTTCACTTTTCATACCATAATTCAACATGCTTTAGGGATTTGATACCACAACTTTTTTTACTGACACATTTGATACCATATCTCAAATCCACTCTGCACATTTAATACTTCCGTCAAATTAATGACGGAATTGTCACGTGACCGTTAAAACTTTACACATTTGATACCATTACTTATGTTGACTGATAATTTTACTCCATAACATTTCAGGTTACCAAAAAAGCCCCACATCTCCAAATTTAGTGACGATTTTAGTCCACATTGTTGCAAAATTTCCAAATTGACTCGAATAAGACCACATGCTGACCAATTTAGAAAATTTTATTTAAATAACTAATTTAATTTATAAACAATATTAATAAATTAAATAATACATTAACATAAATATCACCAAAATTAAGAAAACATATTCTTTTTAAATATAAAATTTATATAATAGAATTAATATATTTAATATTTATTAAAATAATAAATAATTATAATTAAAAACTATTTAATATTTATTAAAATATTAAATATTAAATAATTATAATTTAAAAAAAAATCCCCACCCCACCCCACCCACCACCTCCCCACCCCTCCCCCCTACCTCCCAATTCCCAGGCCGTCGACGGCCTGGGTCTTCTGTCCCAGGCCACCGCCGGCCTGGGACCGAAGATCCCAGGACGTCAGTGGCCTGGGATCGAAGAACCCAGGCCGACGGCTGGGTTCTGTAGCCGTCGACCTGGGTTCTTCGATGTAGGGAGGTGGGTGGGTTGTCTTCTGTCCCAGGCCACCGCCGGTCGTCAGTGGTCTGGGATCGGAGAACCTAGGCCGACGGCCTGGGTTCTGGGGCCGTCGACCTGGGTTCTTCGATGTAGGGAGGTAGGTGGGTTGGGTTAGGTTGGGTGGGTGGGGTGGGGAATTTTTTTTTAAATTATATAATTTATTATTTTAATAAATATTAAATAAATTAATACTATTATATAAATTTTATATTTAAAAAGAATATGTTTTCTTAATTTTGGTGATATTTATGTTAATGTATTATTTAATTTATTAATATTGTTTATAAATTAAATTAGTTATTTAAATAAAATTTTCTAAATTGGTCAGCATGTGGTCTTATTCGAGTCAATTTGGAAATTTCGCAACAATGTGGACTAAAATCGTCACTAAATTTGGAGATGTGGGGCTTTTTTGGTAACCTGAAATGTTATGGGGTAAAATTATCAGTCAACATAAGTAATGGTATCAAATGTGTAAAGTTTTAACAGTCACGTGACATTCACGTGACAATTCCGTCATTAATTTGACGAAAGTATTAAATGTGCAGAATGGATTTGAGATATGGTATCAAATGCGTCCGTAGAAAAAGTTGTGGTATCAAATCCCTAAAGTAGGTTGAATTATGGTATGAAAAGTGAAATTCTCTCTTAAATAAAGGCAAATAGTAGATAACGTCTAAAAACTTATAAGTTTTTTGTTTCTGTACGTTGTGGTACTATTAACAGGGAAGGGAACACATTCAACAAAAAACTATTAGCGCGGTTAGTGGGACTGGTAGAAAGCTTTAGTTATTGGCATTATTCAGATTTTTGCAGTTCAAACAAATTCTTCATTTGTGCTCTGTCGCAATTGAATTTTGTTCCGATTCCTGTCTCAATTTCATTTGTTTGCATTGCTGGGAACTTCTCTGAAGCCTTTAATGATCTCCTACAATAACTCAAGTCACGATCCTACAGTTTGATTTGATTTGATTTCTCTTTTGGAAAAAAGGTGAAATCGCTCACCCCGGACGCCCCTGACTCCCCGCCCGACGGGATTGTGAGATGAGGTAAATCATGGTGACTCAACCGACAACAGAGATTGGGGCCAGTGCTCACTGCGCACAATGAGAGGTTGCTCCCACACTACCGTTGGTGAGGTTCGATCCTTGGTCTCTTGTTCCAAATTCCACCTCTGAAACCAGTTAAGCTGCACATGCGGGCATTTGATTTGATTTCTCCCTGTTCTCTTACATGATTACACTCCAAAAATGTAAGCATGTGATATATCCTGGACATGGCATTAATAAAGCAATTCTTTTTATTGAAATCTTACTCGTGGATTAAAATTCTAATTTTAGTGTATGTTTCGATATGTTGAACTTTTTGAAAAGTTTTTAAATTCATTTCGCAAATCTATGAATATTTTTTTTAATTTTTTTGTGCGGACTAAAATATCCTTATTTGAATTATTATTTAATTAAATGGTAAATATGTAAAAGTAAATAAAGAGGTATAATTAGACATAAAGTCGTATTGTATTTTTCTTCTACATAAACTCCTAAAATTTAAAAATTTAAAATATCCTTATTTAATTGCACTTTTCATACCAAACTTTTACCTACTTTATACATTTCATACCACACATTTCAGAATGACACATTTCATACCAAAATCGATCAACCTTTTTCAATTTGGTACCACCGTTAAATATTGGATGGAAAGGACGTTAAGTCACAATTTTGAATTCTTTGGGGGGATATTTGCAATTGGTCAGGGGGGATTTTGGCAATTATTTTCCACCATCTCCACCACCTCCACCACCTCCACGTAATTTTCAATTTCCCGGTGACTCCGGCCACCATTAAACCTCTCCTTGGTGGCTACAACTTCGTCTTGACCTCCTCTACAAAGATAATACACTATTACGTTGTTTCAGTGTAATGATCCTAATTGAAGGGTATGAGACCTTATCCCACATTGGTAGAATGGGATACTAATGTGGGGTTTATATGACCTTGGGCTCCCCAACTTTAATAGCTAGCTTTTGGGGTGTGGTTCTCCCAGAGTCATAACAATTGGTATCAGAGCAGGCCACCACACACTTTGCCACGCACGCGGAAGGGGCGACCTAGGAAGGAGCGACCTGGGAAGGAGCGACCTAAGAAAGGGCTACCGCAAAGACGAGTGAAGCCGCTTAGAGTGGTTAACCGGAGTAGGCAACTAGAGTGGGCCAACGTGGGCGTTGGCAAAGGAAGCGTGGTGGAATGTAATGATCCTAATTGAAGGGTATGGGACCTTATCCCACATTGGTAGAATGGGATACTAATGTGGGGTTTATATGACCTAGGGCTCTCCAACTTTAATAGCTAGCTTTTGGGGTGTGGTTCTCCCAGAGTCATAACATTCAGATCCATCCCGTCACTTGTATTTCAAATCTATGAATTTTAACGTTTTCCGTTTTTATTCTGCTGCCGGCGGAGGAGGTCGACCCACCGTCTAATACTTACCGCCGTTCATTCCCCTTGGTGTTGCGGTTCTTTTGCCACCAACCTCATCCATTTTCATCAAGTATTGAAGAAATCCCCAATTTTTAAAATTTAGGTTACTATTCATCATCTTCTTCACAAATTTTTTCTTTTTTTTTCCTTTTTTTTTTTTTTTTTTTCCTGAGAGTTAACGGACACGTGCGGCGCACGTGTCCTTTCCATCAAATATTTAACGGTGGTACCAAAATTGAAAAATGTTGATCAATTTTGGTATGAAATGTGTTATTCTGAAAGGTGTGGTATGAAATGTATAAAGTAGGTGAAAGTTTGGTATAAAAAGTGCAATTCCCTCATTAGACATAGTCTTATTGTATTTATCTTCTACATAAACTTCTAAAATTTATAAATTATCTCTTACATCATTTTTTGTTATTTTAATCTTCTCTTATAATAGATAAAAACGAACCATAAAAATACACTATTATTTTAAATAATCCCTAAATAATAGATGAACATTATTATATTATAGCTAGCATCAATATTTATTTAAACAAGAAAATATTAATTTAAAATTTTAGTACAACATAATACATAAACATTCTAAATATAAAATTTTAAATTGAAATTTTCTTAAATATCTTGATGTTACAAAACAAAATTAAAATTTAATCGTATCTTACTATGATAGAATAAAAAATACTTATGGCATTGCTAATTACATAGTTTTACTTTGACTAGAATAGAAAAATATAAAGAATATTCAATAATATCAAGACATGCATAACCTAGAATTTTCATGGAAATTTTTTCGTGAATAACGGGTGAAATTGGTGAAAAGAGATGAAATCGATAAAAAAAATAAGAAATCTATAAAATATGTGAAATCGATGAAAATTCGAGTGCAATTGGTGAACACTGACGAAGTTTGTGAAAATTTGGGTGAAATCGGTAAAAAAGTGCCCCCGATATTGGTAAGCACATGTGAAATCGATGAAAATCGGATCAAATTTGTAAAAAAATGATGAAATCGGTGAAACGACAACATCAATGAAAAGTATGTGAAATCGGTGAAAAATGAATAAAGTCGGTGAAAGTGTTGCAGATTGATAAAAATTCAGGTTGGTGAAAAGAACATGTGAAATCAGTAAACAAAATGTTTAAAATAGGTGAAAACGGGTTAGTATGATAAAAATGTGCGAAAATCAGTTAAAACAAAATAGTTTAATTGACAATATAAGGTGAAACCATTAGAAAAATGGTTTAAAATGGAAAAGATAATGGGATAAAATCTTAAAAACTATTAAAATAAGTTATAACCGATAAAAAGAGGGTAAAACAGTGAAACAAAATTAAACTGGTTAAAACGTGAAAAATTAATTAAACTAAAAATAGGTGAAAACGGATTAATTTGCTTTATTTTATGACATAATCAAATTAATTTTACTCTTATTTACAAAAGATACCCATAAAATTAACTAGATACTTACAATGTACGTGCACTTTCCTAGTGGAAGGAAAATTGTGAAGGAATTTCTTAATTAAGGAAAAGAAGATTATCAAGATAAATAAAATGTTACGAAATTATAAACTTTTTTTTTCCCAAATAGAAAATCGTTCCATGATCTAAGCAATCGCTTCAACACCTACTAAGGATTATATATCCATTTATATGTCCGAAGAATATAAGTATGAAGGTCATGAAACATTGTCTAGATTTTTTCACTCTAGAGATAATTTGGGGATAAATGTAAAATACTCCCCTGTGTTATGCTAAACCTGTAAAAAACTACCCTGTGAAATTTTTATTGTGCCAAACTTCCTTGTGTTTTAAAAAATCCTGCAAAAAACACTCAATTTATAAAAGATAGATCGTTTTGGATCGACAAATCAGGAAATCATTTTTAAAACACTTCAAGTTGGTCCCTACAACTTCATGTGATATATTTTTAAAATAATTTCTTGAAATATATCGATCCAAAACGACCTATTTTATATAAATGGGGTGTTTTTTGCAGAATTTTTAAAAATACAAGAAAATTTAGTGAAATAAAAATTTTACAGGACAATTTCTTACATGTTTAACATACAACGGAGGAGTATCTTGCATTTTAGTGTTTGGTGGTTTTAGTTGATGAGGTGCTCTTTTTTTTTTTTTATCTTGGGTTCATAATTGAGGAAGGTTTCTAATTTTACACTAAAACCAACTCAAACGCCACCTGGCAAGATCTTAATCACGCCTTAAGCCTTTCCACTTGAATGAAAAGAAATTGGCATTCGCAGCCAAATTTTTTTTTTCGAGAAACATTCGCAGCCAAATTCTATGGGCTATTTTGAATTGGACTGTCCCTGTCTGAGTTCATTCAAATTGTCAAATTTTATTTCTCAACGCGTTTAGGTTGGTTTAGGCACAAACTTCATCTGTTTTATTGATTAGGTGTCGTCTACTTTTAACATTTATAAAATAATTACTGATTCGACATATATTATTTTATGTTATATAGGTATCTTTTTTTATTGAAATTAGCACAAGTACATTGTTGGAGTTGAAAAATAAAACTTGCAAAGCGAGGAAATGATATTCGACAAAGAAAAAAAAAATTGGAGGAAACTTAGATGGACGACATAGACTAACTCTTGAAAGAAAATATATAAGCAAGAGGATGGCATTGGCTCCCAGAATTCTCGAACCAAGAAAAATGGTCAGAGAAGCTTAAATTAATACATCTTTGCATTATGTAGCAGATACCAGGATGTACCTTTATTTTTTAATCATTGTAATTTTTTCATTAATTATATAGTTAAGAGTTAAAATGTACATAAATTAGATATTGTGGAAACTAAGAATTATTATTGAGTTTGTATTCATCGTAGATGAAAAAATCTAGATTATACTTTGAAATGTTATAATTAGGTTCATGTGGTGTCTTTTTCATTTGAATTAGGCTCATTTTATAAATAATTGCAATTAAGACTATCATTGTAATTTTTTTATTTTTTTTTCTATATGCCAAAATTATTATTACTTTCCTACTAATTTGTTATAAACTACTTAATAAATCAAATTATGCACGGAGCGTTTACTAGTATTATTTATTTTTTCCCCCAAACTCCAACAATCAACCTAAAATCAAATCACATCTCAAATATTCAAATCAACTAATTTTATTTTATCAACTCCATACTCCATTTAAACCTTTCACAATATCGTGTTTCAAAATTATCTCTGAAAACTGTGAAATCATTTTTTATAATCCAAACCAGATGTAATTGGCCGAACCCAATTTAATAGATTTTTGATCAATTTTTGTATTGTATGATCAATAGTGTAAAGGATCCTTTACATATAAAGGTAAATAGTCCCATGGTTTTTCTCTGTTTCCGAAGCACTACTTTTGTATTGTATATCAATAGTGTCAGACATATTGTCTTTACAGTTTAGAAATCTGATTTTTTTGGGGTCAAATTGTAATGGTAGTAAACTAGCAGGCAGCAGCTAGCCCTTATGATAAGGACAATTTCATAGACCAAAAGAAAAGAAAAAAAAAACTTACTTTTGGTAAATACATGTTGCATTGAATATTTTGGAAGTATAATATCAAGTTAGTTGGGAATTAATACCCTAATAATGGCTGAACCCCAAAACCTTACTTCTATTCTGCATTATTTTTTTTTTTTTTTTGATAACCCAGGTGTACAAGCTTACACTCGACTAATCCTGGACCCTCAGTTGCCACTAAATAAAACGCAGAAAGTCGACTCAAAGCAATAATTCAGATGTTTGAATCCAGGAGAGATTATTGCTCAATCCTTTGGTAATGTTGCTCTATAAATATGTTTATGCATTGAGCATTGAGCATTTATTCTTTTCATCAAAATCTTTTTATTCTATACACCAAAAGCACATCAAGAATATGATATGATCATCAAATAACATGTTTTCATCCTTACTTTTGGTGATTTATTTTGTGACATCCCTCCAACTTGTTGTAAGTGCATCTTACAATCATTTAGATGCATTTGGAAGTAGGCTTGCTTCCAATGTAACATATGGAATTGAAGCAAATGCTCTTTTGAACTGGAAAACCAGCCTTGACAATAGAAGCCAACCAGTCCTGCATTCTTGGGGAAATGTAAGCAATCCATGCGTATGGGCCGGTATTGGCTGCGATCTGACCGGAAGAGTTTCTCAAGTAAACCTTTCTTACAATGGAATAATAGGTACCCTTCAACTTCTTGATTTCTCATCATTGCCTCATCTAAGAAAATTTGATCTTTCCCGGAATTCGTTCTACGGGACGATTCCCTCAATCATTGGTAACCTTTCCAAACTTGACTATCTTGATGTGTCAAGAAATGATTTCTCCGGATTCATTCCACGTGAAATAGGCCTCTTGACAGAGATTCAATTTCTTTACTTGAACCACAATCATTTTAGTGGATCAATTCCACAAGAAGCTACTTATATCAAGTCTCTAAAAGAAGTGAATCTGGCAAGAAATATGCTCACAGGTTCAATCCATACCTTTATCAGTAACTTGACCTCTATCGCCCTAAGGCTTTATTCCAACGAATTCACAGGACATATTCCAAAATCAATTGGTAACTTGACAAATATTGAAATTGTCGAGTTCTTCTCAAATCAATTTTCCGGTCCCATCCCTCCGGAGATTGGAAAACTAGGGTCTCTTAAATTACTAGACCTCTACAATAACAATTTAACGGGATCCATTCCTTCTTCTATTGGGAACTTGACAAAACTTAACTTCTTGTCTCTAGCTTTAAATAACTTATCTGGGCACATTCCTCCCGAATTGGGAAACTTAAAGTCCCTTGTTGATTTACGGTTGTTTATGAACAATCTCAGTGGTCATGTTCCTAAAGAATTCGATAATCTCGTAAATTTACAAGTGTTTACATTAAGTGTCAACAATCTCACCGGACGCATGCCACAAAATGTGTGTCTTGGTGGATTACTTCGAAACTTGTCACTACATACCAACAACTTTGTAGATAATGTCCCTAAAAGTTTGAAAAATTGCACTAGTTTATATACACTTCTACTTTATGGCAACCAAATTACTGGAAATGTGACTCAAGATTTCGGCATATATCCTGATCTTTTCTATATTGATGTAAGCTATAATAATCTTTCTGGTGAGGTGTCTTCCAAATGGGCGAAATCGCAAAATCTAGCGGGCTTGTTGATGTCCCACAACAATCTTTCAGGAATCATTCCATCTCAGCTTGGAGATGCATCTCAGCTACATGTACTTGATCTGAGTTCAAATCAGATAAGCGGAGAGTTCCCCAAAAGTTTGGGTAATTTGTCATTCTTGTTTGAGCTTAAGTTGAATGATAACAAACTTCGAGGTAATATACCAATCGAAATCAACAACTTACTCGAACTTAGTCATCTTAACCTAGCTGCTAATATTTTTAATGGTGTGATCGCGAATCAAGTTGAAAGTTTAAGTAAGCTTCAATACTTGAATTTGAGCAAAAATATGTTGGATGGAAGTATTCCATTTCAGCTAGGACAGTTACAATCTTTAGAAGACCTTGATTTGAGCGGAAACATGATAATTGGTAACATACCGCGAGAATTAGGACAACTGCAAAAAATTGAAGAAATAAATATTTCCCACAATTTTCTGTCAGGTTCTATTCCATTAAGCTTTGATCAGTGTCTCTCTCTACTATCTATCGATGTCTCGTACAATCAATTGGAGGGTCCCCTTCCCAATACCAAAGCATTTCAAAATGCTTCGTTTGAAGCTTTGAGGAATAATAAAGGCTTGTGTGGCAGTGCTAATGGATTAATGGACCCTTGCCCTGCAATACAGGGCAATGTTGCTAATAGGAGACGAGGCAAACAATTTTATATTTCGATTATATCGCCTGTGTTGGGAAGCTTGTTAATTCTAATTGTGGCTTTTAGCATTTTCTTATATCTTCGGAGGAGAAAAAGGGTTGTTGAAGCTGATGAAATTATTCAAAATAATAATTTGTTTACTATATGGAGCTTTGATGGAAAGATGGTCTACGAAAATATTATAGAAGCAACAGAAGATTTCGATGCTAAGCATTGCATTGGAGTGGGAGGATGTGGTAGTGTTTATAAGGCTGCACTGTCAGATGGTCGCGTTGTTGCTATAAAGAAACTACATTCAATAGAAGATAGAATCGAAAATCTAAAAAGTTTCACGAATGAAATTCAAGCATTGTCTGAAATACGACATCATAATATTGTCAAGCTTTATGGATTTTGTTCACATACACGTTATTCTTTTTTGGTGTATGAGTTCTTGGCGGAAGGAAGCCTTGCTAGTATTTTAAGCACTGATGATAAAGCTATGGAGTTTGACTGGATGAAAAGGGTGAGTGTTGTGAAAGGAGTTGCGAATGCATTGTATTATATGCACCATGGTATTTCACCTCCTATAGTTCATCGTGACATATCGAGTAAGAACATTCTTTTAGATTCTGATCTAGAGGCTCACGTTTCTGATTTTGGGACTGCGAGATTGTTGAAACCGGACTCGTCGAATTGGACTTCATTTGCTGGCACCTTTGGCTATGCAGCTCCAGGTAATATTGCAATCATCTATATGAGACTTGAAATTAGTGTATATAAAGATTATAAATTTTTACGCTCTTGTTGTTCACAGAACTTGCTTTCACTATGAAAGTGAATGAGAAGTGTGATGTATATAGCTTCGGAGTGCTAGCGTTGGAAGTGATCATGGGAAAACATCCAGGTGATTTCGTATCTTCTTTGTTCACATCTTCATCATCATCATCGCCATTTCTACCCTCAACATCGACAATATCACCATCAATGTCGAGTGCTAATAGCATATTGTTGAAAGATATGCTCGATCAACGACTTTTAATTCCTTCAAACAACAATGTGGCAACAGAAGTTGTGGCTATAGCCAAACTGGCATTACATTGTGTTCATCAAAACCCAGAATCTCGGCCGACCATGCAACAAGTCTGCGTGCAGTTATCGAAAGAGAAAAAATATTTGAGTAAGCTACTCCCAGTAATCTCGATAGGTCAATTGTTTAATTAAATGGAGATGTAAATGAATGGTTTTTGATGTGTTTGGCTCACTATTTGTTATTCAAATGTGGGTAGAACTGTCTTGTTTTTGGTTGTAATAAGGCCTTTTTTTATTTTATTTTCCATTTCAAGGTTGTGGAAATATGAAGTAGTAAATCTTAAATTGTGTAACTTTGTATTGAGGCAACAAGCGTTTAAAGACCAATCTGTCTCGGGTTGATTTAATGTGAAAAAACTAACACAAGATACCTTATCAGGATCTGGTTTCTAGATCTTGTTAAATTTATAAGATAAAAGAATTAGCGCTTAAATTTTAAAATTGATAAGATATTATAAATATTACAAAAAATCCTTAAGGGTAATATTGAAATATTTTAGAGACAATTGATTAATTGTAAGAAGGTGACAAACATGAAAGAAGATTTTGTAGTACCCAATAAGCAAGGAGAATTTTTGTAATTATGGCTTATCTCATGGTGTCTGTATTTTAAACTTTTTTATAATGATGCTCAAGTTTACATAATGAAGCTCAAGTTTACAGGACCATATAATAAAAAAATAAATTAAAAAAAAAAAAAAAAAACCTCAAGACTAAGATTATTTTAATTTCCAAAAAACTCTTTAAAAAGTCACGTGCAGAGCATATGACTTCATTTTGGCCGGAAAGTAGTAAAAAATGATTAAGGTGGTGTTTTCAATAGCTTAAAATAACCACTTTTTTATTTTCTTTTTCCTTCAAAAATGTTTACAATGGTGTTTCAAATACTAGCTTATGAAGTAACTTCTCTAAAAATAAACTTAAAAGGACATTAAAACAAAAGTTCAAGGCAGATAGCTTTTAGATTCTAGTGTTCATTTTTTCCCTCTTAATTTCCAAAAACTACCCATTTATAGCAGTTTTTCTCTTAAAATGCAAATACTACTCATTTTCTATTATCAACTACTTTTAAGTGATTTTTAAAATATCTCTAATCTAGGTAAAAGTTCAAGCAATTGAATACACCACCTAAAAGCAACAAACCATGATGTTAAGGGACGAAAATAGATAAGAGACGAAAATATGAAAATAAAACAAAATATAGGGATGAATGTGGTACAATACAATTGCAATCTGAACAAATCGCTAGAACCGAATACATGTTATGACCACAAATTAAATTAGGATAAAATTAACAAAAATAAAAATAGTATCTACTTTAAAGGTAAAACTATAGAAAACGTCTCAAATTAATTAGAGATGTTGGGTTTTCGTTCTGAACTATATCACCTCACCGAATTTTGTTAGGTAATTTAATATTTTTTTGGAATATTGTCCCAAACTAATTACTAGTTTTTGATTTTTCGTCCCAAACTATAACGACTCGTCGAATTTCATCCTGTAATTTAACATTTTGCATGAATTTAGTCCCAATATTAAATTTATAATTTAATGAAAATGACGGTTCAATCTTGTAATTAGTTTGTGACGAATGTTGCAATATTTTATAATTGTTCATGCTAAAATTTGTCACGTCATGACACGTAAGCAGCCATGTGACAATTTAACGAACACATAGGCAATTTTCGTCTCATAATTAACGACGAGAGGATACTCAAAAAAATATTAAATTATGAAATGAAATTCGATGAGTGATATAATTTGAGATGAAAACCCAAAATCACTAATTTGAAACGTTTTATGCAGTTTTACCTAGTTTAAATTAAATACTATAATAATTACGACTCTCTTTCAAAATCCATCTTGAACAAACTGAGCCCTAAATTCAAGCACATTAAGCCCATTTAGTCTATTAAATTAAGCCTGTCTAAGCCCACCCCAAGTTACTACTTTAGGGCTCAACCCAAACAGCGCCTTCATCTAACATTGGAGAACTAGGGCAACGTCATTATAAAATCCCTTCAAGTCTTCTATCATATCTCCGTCATTATTATGAGCCTCCTTTGCATCAAATTCGTAAACATTTTTCTTTTTCTTTTTCTATGAATCTGAATTTTTTAGATAATTCGTAGATATGATGCTATTTTTTTCTATTTGAATTCCTTTTTGTTGATGAACGATGTCGTTGAATGATGAAAAACCTCAGCCTTGTGCAGACGCAGTATCTATCAGAAAAAATCATTTCTGGTGGTGCAATGAGCGGCACTTTCCACACGAGATTTCTGACTAACGGATATTCAATTTTAATCTTCAATAATTTCATTTTTTTCAATTCAGTTATCTCCCTACTTTTCATTTTTTTTTAAAAAATTTTATTTTATTATCGGAATACAGTACAATATATTTAATTAATCTTATTCAGTTAATATGCGATTTTTGGGCCATTTGGTTCATTCTCAAAATCGTAAACGGTCGGCCGGGCAATTGAATGGTGTTGTTGAGCAAAAGCGTTGAAACAGGCAGGAAGGAGATGTTTAGGAAATGTGACACTAAGGGGTAAAATGGGAATGAAAAAATTACTCCAATAGGGAGGCCATGTTTGATTATAATATTTTTTTTATTTTATTTAACCTTAGACGGGATTTGTAGTATTTGAGAGAAAATTACCTCAAAGTTTCAATTTTTCTATTTGGAATTTTTTATAATATCTTACAAAAATAAAGCATGGATGCAATTTACCGCATAAGATTATAAAAGTTTACCGCATAAGATTATAAAAGTGATACTTGATTATTTACTCACCAAAAATTGTATATTAGAATAATTATCTGCACATCTAAAATTAAAGTGAGTGAAATAAATAGTTAATAAAAGATATACTGCAGTTTTATAACCTCAAATGTAATTGGTAAAATTTAAAAATGTTATATCAATAATCAACTAAACATTATTCATAAGTCATAAAAGTTATGCAATATATATATAATCATTCTTAATTTTTACTAAAAACAAATTAAATTTATCATTTGATAAAGTATTATTATGATTTTTCTTTATTTTTTAGAGTATTTTAGACTTTCTTTTAAAAAATGTTTTTTAAAATCTTAAAAAAGAATACTAACTTTTATTGTCAAAATTGTAAAAGGAATACAATTTTTTATTTTCTTTATAAAGCGGTTGTCCCCTTATTATTTTGTACAGAACATCATCATTTATATATATTTTCTTTTATGCATTACATTGCACCATCATATAAAGTTTTATTAAATGAAATATTAGAAAGCCTTCAGTTTTCCTTTGAAAAGTTCGTAAAGAAAATTGCGTTAAATTTTCAAATATTTTAAGTCTATGTTTAGGCTCTCAACATGCCGGATTTGGGTTGTATAAGTCCAGATTCAAACACTAGCCAAGTTCTATCTGATCGGACTTAGTTCAGACCCGAATCTTGCCGGATCCCGAACCTATTGTGTTCATCGAATCTTATTCAAATTTGATTGGATCTCGTTTTCTTGGATCCAGAAAAGTTCAGCTTTATCTTTTAATACACAAAGTAGTTAACATTATGTAGTCATTCAAGGAAAATTCTTGTATATACCTGGTCTATGAGATTTTCATAGACCTTGTGGTGGTAAATAAGTCACATCATACATTTTAATGATGTCATGCTCTCAAAATGTATGATGTGACTTATTTACTACCACAAGGTTTATAAAAATTTCATAGACCAGGTCTATGCAAGAATATTCCGTCATTCAATTAGTTCATATGTGTACTTGTTTCATAATCCATGGAGCAAAAAGAAAAAATATCAAACAATTTGCTTCAAATTATTTAATATATTCGCTAGTAAACAATGATATTTTTACTTAGTAGGTGTAAAGTATCTTATCGGTTTAATTTGATCGAAAAAATGCTTGAAATTTGATCGATGTATCACATTTTATATAAGAGAGACTTTACATTTTTCCAAAAGAACACTCATTCATTTCTTGCTTCCCCGTCGACCACGACGACTAAAACAACGCAAAAAATTCAAACCCAGAAAGGTGAAGGGCTGGTGGTGGGAATTTGGGAAAGTCAAGCCGATCTGGTGTCTTCATTCAAGCGACGGTACATAAGAAGAACGAAACGAAATAAGAGGCCAGGGTTGGCGAAAAGAGTCAAGTCGATCAGGCTCAACGATCGGGAGAAGCAAAACGAAATCAGAATTTGACTAAAAGTGTAAATTATGTGACGAGACAGATATAAGTATAAAACGCTTTAAAATTAAAAGACCATAAATGTGATTTAGCAAAAATAAAATCAAACTATCACAAATAACTATTCAAGTATAAAATTAAGTCTATCTAGAGTATACATATGAAACAACTCAATGCAATGTGAAAACACATCCACGAAAGCTAAATCTTATATAGCACCTCGATGAACAATGGTAAGAGATATATTTAAGTCCCAAATACAATAAACTCAATGGATAATGTATCAATTTGTTTTATTACAGCAACATTGCATACATCTAAAATGCTTTTACACAGTGACAAAAAAAGACCAAAAACAAAGATTAACCTTTAACATAATGGAACAAAAACACTTCTTGTATGAAGACCCTTATTCAGAAAGGAATATAAATTATGAAAAGAAAAAAAAAAGAAAAAAAATCTTTTTATGTTCTTTTTGGGATTACAGAACACAACTTATGCAAAGAATAAATGAAAACTTTGCAGAACACTATAAACGTTCACGGTCGACTGCATTTTATCTACACACACGAGCTTTTCTTCAAACTTCTTTATGCTGCATATGCTCATTGATGACCAAATGCTTCTTCCATGGAGAACTTTTGCTACACATAAACTCGAAAACGCCTAAACAACTCTTTATCCTTTATGTATCTAATCACAATCCAACCCACAAACCTCTAATACAATTCCATTTCTCGACAAAAACGGATTGACACGAACCCACAACAACGAGAATATAGAAGCAAGAAGAATTGACCACACAACAATGATAGTGGGAAGCCTATCTTGTTTACCCATGAAACCTTTAAGGAAGGGGTATAAATGGACAATAACCCAAATGGCAAAGAAAAGCCTCCCAAATAGAGGTCCCCATGACTCGTACCCATTATTTATGGCGTCTGAAATTCCAACTACGACGCCAATAAGATTGATGATCATTAAAGTCATGGGGGGGATTAACAAAGAAGTCCACTTAAAGAGGTAAAGCTCCGAAAAAGCTCCATCATCGGCTGCTTTTGATGTAACCGTAAAGTTTGTGTTCACACCAGCCAATACCTTAAGAAGACCTTGAATTAGAGCAAAAAAGTGGGATGAGGCACCTCCAATCACCCAAAATTGCTCGTTTCTCCACAAGTCGTCAATTCCAACACCTCCCCATCGCATTTCCAAGATACTTGTTACCGCAATTGATAGAAAAAGGGCCATGAAAACCAAACTTGCATAGTTACTAATCTGTAGATATTAACCATTAAGATTGTCAGAAAAATGTTCGAAGATTCAAGAATCTGGTATTTCTAGGCAGAAAGCAAATTTGCACAAAACAAAGACAATTCCAAAATTGAAGACAAGTATCTTGGCAAAATTTCAAAAAAAAGTCCGTAACTTTTGGATTTATCTATAATGGTCTTGTAACTATACTGAACACACAGATGGTCCTTACTTTCACCCAATTTCAGGTTTAGTCCTATGCATAACAAGTTTCATTCTCTATCTTTCAATAAGTTCCACTTTTGAAATAGGACAAACATTGTGATTGCAGGACGAAAATTGAAACTTACTGAAAGTTAGAGGACGAAATTTGTTATGCATAAAATTGAAATTTGGTAAAAGTTAAGGGATTAATCATGTGTTTAGAATAATTATAGTATTTATGTTGTAATTTTCTTATGTTTTATTTTATGAAAGATATATATAAATTTTATATGTTAAAAATCTTGCAAATTCTTATAGAATAGTGAATGTACTGGTTATCGAAAAGGTTATGCAATAAGGCTTTACCTCTGGCACAATGAATTTTCCAGTAAGGAGGCAAACGGCAGGCAAGGTACAGTAAGTAATCAAAGGAAGTGAAGTCAATGGATATACGACTGAGTTTATGTATGAGAATCTCTCGAGTGGTTTTAGACCACACCCATATCCATACCAAATGGGACAGTGCCTGCTCAACAAAATTTCGACTGAACCCAAGGCCCATCGAAGAACTTGGTGCAAACGATCTGATAGATTGATTGGGGCTGACCCTTTAAATGCCGCTCTTTTTGGTATGCAATAAACTGATCTCCAGCCATGGCAATGCATTTTGAAACCGGTTAAGATATCTTCAGTAACCGAACCATAAATCCACCCAACCTGGTTTATATAGAATTGTGAGAAATGGTGCATCAATCGAAAAAAAGTTATGGGGTAAAGATTTTGTGAGGACGATACTGTACCTCTTTTCCCCATTCGGTTTTATCTTCGTAACCACAACTAATGACATGAATAGCTTCTTTCAAGAGTGATGCAGATGATGTTCCTGGAGGGACGCCGCCTTCTTCTAGAAGCGTCGACGCGATAAAGACGGGTGATTGTCCAAATTTTTTCTCAAATTTTATCTGGGGCATGAGTGATGTTTTTTCACTCTCAATTCCTGCCACACAAAAATGAGGGAATTGAGTATAGTATAAGACTTATTAGATAAAAGATTTAGTGTTGATGACAATTTGTCATATATTTTCGTACCTTCAATTCCTTCTTCGATATTTTCGAGAGCATAAATCTGTGTTGAAGCTTCCTTGTTCTTGTTCTTTGTCTTATTGTCCTTTGTCTTCCCTTTCCCCTTCTTCTTTTTTGATCCAAAGCAGCAGCAACACCATTTTGGCAAACAATTGCATGTTTTCCCAGGGGGTTTAGCTTTCTTAGGAGCATCAAAGCCATATAATGCTTGCCTTCTAAAGACACATCCAGTTCCCACGTATATTGGACCTTGGATCCCATCAAGCCCTTTCATATTTATCTGATAGAAATAAACAAAAAAAGTTAGCTTTATCCAAGATCATCAATATAAAAACCATAAACAAGCTCCGATAAATAAAATTATACATACATCAAAAAAGACGACATTGCGATTTGAATATCTATCATGCCTATCAATTCCATCGAATCTTTGAGGAAATTGCACATAGCATATCTTCTTTCCAGCTTGAGGGTCCATCATGAAACACATAGATTCCCTAAGGGCCTTGCTGTTATTTAGGTAGTGATCACAATCAACGTTAAGTAGGTAAGGTGCATTTGAGATGACAGCCGAAACCCGTATCTGTAATTATAAAACAAATATTAAATAACATTCAAAAGAAAATAGGAGAAAAACAGGAATGCTAGGGAGACATATAAAGACAATTAGTTACCAAAGAATTCATAGCACCAGCTTTTTTGTGATGATCAAATCCAGGCCTCTTCTCACGAGAAACATAAATAAGACGAGGCAACTCATTTCCTTCAGTATCTCTAACACCATTTGAACCCAAGAATACCTGTTGAGTGGATATAAAAAAAGTTAAATAATTTTCCCTTGGGTATGATTGAGTCAAATAAAATGCTAAATGTACCTGGATCATTCCAGGATGATCCCGAACATTGTTTCCTGGCCATGGAGTTCCGTCTTGCATAGTCCAACCCTCTTCCGGAACCTTCTGAGCCATGGCAACCAATCCATTAATTCGAACTTTAAACTCTTCATATTCTCTCTGCATCAAATCCCACAAGAACATGAGTTTTATACCTTAAAATTTCTTTTCTAAAAAGTTATAGAAAGATATAACACCTTCATAGCACGTCGTTCTCTCACAAAATTTGGTTCAACCTTGTCTCTCAAATAGTCAACTTTTTCGGCAAAATACCATTCAGGAGCACGAGGCTCGATGCTAAATTTCTTGCAAAATGGGACCCATTTCCGAGCAAACTCAGATGTCTCGGAAAGAGCTTCAAAAGTAAGCATTGCAGCACCATCATCAGATACATAGCACGCGACCTTGTCAATTGGATAGTCCACAGCAAGTATAGAAAGAACAGTGTTTGCAGTAATAAGTGGAGGTTCTTTCAAAGGATCCACAGTACTAACAAATACGTCCACAGGAGCTAACCCAGAGGGCTTTCCTTCTTTTTCATACCTAATAGAGGTGTTCAAGTTAAGGCACTAAGTATACACATAAAATAATGTACAATATAATATATATGTATACATACCTTAGAGATAGTCTGTCTAAGTAAGTTTCTCGCTCGATAGGGAACCATTTTGGAAACTGATCGAAAATCCATGAGACGGCAAACCAAATCTCACATATAATTGAAGTTAGCCACAATCCATATGCATCATTGACAGGGTGAAGAATTCTATAGTGAAAGAACAATCCAAGAATTGCCAATCGCATTAGAATGACCATTCTGTAAGGGTTTATCTTGCTTGAAGGAATAGGTATTTTCCTAGAAAGAGGCTGTCTGCCTTCATCCATCCTGTAAATAAAGGCAAAAGGAAAGATAAATTTGTATCACATATGTCAAATCAAAGAGTAGGATTCTTGTAAAATTTCAAAACTATGTGATTTATCTAGCTTTTGAAAATAAAATTCTACGCAAATTTTCGATAGTTGGAGAAGTAAATGTGATGTATGATTAGATCTTTAATCTGGCACATAGTTGAATTCTAGGATAATGTATTGTGAATTTAAGGAAATTACATACCACTAAAATATCCATAAACTAACAAGCCTAACGCATATGCATCCATTCCACCCACATCTTTTACTCCTAAATCACAAGAATAGCAGAAAACCATCTCTTAAATTTAAAAATCTATCACAATTGCAGGCCTAAAAATGAATAAAGAACATTTTTTAAAAGTAAAACAAAGAAGATTATATTCAAAGGCCAATCAAATCTTGAATTAATGATTTTAGCACAAATTGGTCATCTTTCTGAAAGTAACAACGGCTACATAATAGTAGTACAAAAGCTACAAAGTCAAAACACTATACATCAAAAAGTTGCAAGAAATCAATTTCATGATAAAATAATTAAATATTAAAATAATTGAAAATCATGAAAAACAAGACTACCGACACTTCTTTAGAGCACATAAAAAGGGAAAAAGAAAAGGTGGACCTACTTGGGTAAATCAGGATCATCCAGCTCATCTCCATCAATTCCTTGATGCTTAACCACTTGAAGTTTTTCATTCTGCTTTCTCTTCCATTCCTCCATTCTTTCCTTCCAAGCAACAGTTCCATATCCATAAACGGCTAAATCTTTCTTAGGATCCATCGGTCTTGGCGGCACTGCAGTTCCAATATACACTTTAACTCGTGTTCCATAAACAAAAATAAAAAAATTCAATATTAACTTAAAAAAAGAATAAAAAAATTCTTACAACTCATAGAATCATTAAAAGGCATAGGATGGACTCGTTTTCCACGACCTACGTAAGGGGGTATAATAAGAGCATGCTTGTCCGCGGAAATTGTATCATCCTTCATAAAGATTCAATCTTTCATTAAAAATTTCCATTTGAAAAACCAATGTTAATTGTATAAGATCAAGAACCCAATTTACTTACCTCTTGGCCATAAGTGAGGAGACGGATTTCCGGGTTAATAGCCGAGGGGTCCAATTCCGATGGGGTAGTGATTCCGGAAGAACTACGGCCAATGTTGAGTCGAGTAGAGAGAGCAGCTTCAGCAATGTGCTGAGGATCTCTTCTTTCATTGCCATTGTAATCAAATTCTTTATCTAAATCATCAAATTCATCCTCATCTTCATCTCCATCGACCCTCGGACACCCTGAAAATTAAGGGGCTTCTTGATTGAAAAACTGTATTTACCAAATGAAGTAGTTTTTTAGAGTAAATAAAAAGAAGTGTGAGATTGATTACCTTTTATGCGCTTGAATCTGGTTTTGCATTGAGGACAAGCTTGATTGCCTTCCCTTCTTTCATATTCATAACATGGTCTACAAATTGGGAATGCACATTCATTGCAGGCAACAAAAGGCTCTCCTTCTGCAGAAAATTCAATCTCATCTCCACAAATCTGACAAATCTGCCCACTTAGTTCTTTCACAGAAGTCACCTGCCAATAGAAGAGATTTCCAAACTATAATTTACAGATTCAGATGTACAATAGGAAGAAATTAATTAGGAAAAAACTAGAGTTAAAGTAATGCAATTTTGAAGAGTTTGACTGGCTCTGAAATCTAGAAAAGTTGGAAAACGGATCTAAAAGAAACTAAATCAGGAAAAGGTGTTTCATTAGATACAAAAATATTGCATCAGATTAAACACAAAAAGAGCAATTCTGAGGAAAGAAATGAATTTGGAAAAAAAGAATTCCTTCAATCAGCTGATAAATCTGAGCTTCAAGCCCCAGAAATCTCAGGGTAAAAATGAAATGCACCCTCAACGATCTTTAAACCACTGAAAATTAGCAAAAGTACACTCCCAATTACCAAACCATTGAAATCCCAAGAAGAACAATATTGGAGGGGTGAAAAGGCAACCCATTTGAGAGATTAATTCAACAAATTTGAGGAAAAAAAATGAAATTTTGAAAACACTACTTACTCTTCCAATCTCATCAGCATTGATTAGTACAAATTCATTCCTGTTGTGTGAACCAGCCACAAGTCTTCCATTTGTATCCATCTTCCCCAATAAACTCTCCCTCTTCCACTACGCACAACATACAATAAACAGAGAGAGAGAGAGAGAGAAAGAGAAAATTTTATCTTTCAATTTAGACCCATTTGTACACGCCAAAGAAAGAAAGAAAGAAAGAAAGAACGAAATGGATAGACCCCTTTTGGTTTAGTTCTCCACTCTTCTTATTGAAAACACAAACCGCTTCACTAATTAAACAATCAACTGAAAATGATACATTAACAAAACCAAAGGAAGAACCCAATAATATTATCACATTCAGTGAATGGAAATGTGGGTTTTTGTTTATTAAAAATATAAAGACAGGGTCTTTTCTAGGTTTTGGTTGGAGGGGGAGGTTTTATTTTATTTTTTCTAATAATTCTCTGATTCTTTTCTTGAGAGAGAGACCCTGTTTGTGAAATTGATAAAAGAGTCTCTCTTTCTTTCTTTTTTATTGTGTGTGTGTGAGTTGTAGTGAGCTGTGGTGTGTGTGGATCAGAGAATCAATTGCCAAGGTGGTTGATCGACAAAGACAAAAAAAAAATGTGTGTGTGTGTGTGTGTGTGTGTTT
This sequence comes from Penstemon barbatus, assembly GCA_003313485.2. Classification (NCBI taxonomy): domain Eukaryota; kingdom Viridiplantae; phylum Streptophyta; class Magnoliopsida; order Lamiales; family Plantaginaceae; genus Penstemon; species Penstemon barbatus. The sequence continues at coordinate 15,695,747 of CM064878.1, forward strand.
ATTATCTTTAATAAAAAAGGAATTAAAGAAAATTAGGAATGAGAAGTGGAAGTGGAAGTGGAAGTGAAATGATAAAGAGAAAGAAGAGATGAAGGTTAAACGCGTAGTGCACACGGGACAGGGTGGGAGTTAAGTTGTTTTGTTTGGTATCTAAATGTTAATATTGCAAATGTAAGAAAGAAAGAGGGTTTTTGGAGTGGGTCCCACCTGCCGGTAAGAGATGATGTTTAAGCGGTGCTTACAAATCCTTTTGAAAAATTGAGAAGAAATTATTTTTGTGAAAAGTAAAAAAATAATAATAATAATAATTGTTTTCGATGGATTTAAATAAGTATTTTAAATTATTACTATAGTATATTCATTTATTTAGAAACAACATCTAGTTAGTTGTCAATCTTGATTACATTTGATGTCTTAGAGCATCTCCCATGGTACATCAAATCCTATTTTTTTCACCTAATTTAGATGTTTTAAGCCTCCCACCCTAAATCACTAAATCACCATAACACCAAAAAATATAGAGATTTTGTTTTAGCCTCCCATGGTGGTCAACCACCATTTCACCATTTCACCAAATCCTATTTCTACACCAATTTTTTTGGTGAAGGAATTTGCATCTTCCACCATTCCACCATTTCACCATTTTTTACACCAAATCCTATATTTATCATCAAATATAGGGAAATAAATAGGATTTGGTGTAATTGTCCCTATTTGATTAATTAGCATCTAATTGCATGATTATCAATGTATTGACATGTTTATTCTAATTTATATGTATTTAACTATATTTTAAATAATTTACTGGCTTTTATTAAATAAATACACTAATTAATATTAATAAAAAATTATTGTTAATAATTAATAACAATAAATATTCTTTACATTATTGTTAATTAATTCTTTAATAATCAATTAATTTATTGATTTTTATCAAATAAATACACTAATTATCATTAATAATTAAAATGCAATACACGACAACAAATCATTTAATGAAATACATTGTTAATAAAATGACAATAAGCTACATTTCTATTATTAAACCTAAATAATACATGAAATAAAATACATGACGACAAACTCCTTAGCGAAACACACGATTAATTAAACAACATAAAAAGATACTAAACGAAACTAGAAATAATACGAAATTGAAATACTCATAGAAAACGAAAATGAAAATTTCGTTTTAATAACTTACCCACTCGTTCAAGTCTTGGCGCCACTACTTAAAGAAAGTTTTGGTTGTCTAAATCCGCTTGCAGATAAGAGATAGGGTGGTTTACAAAAAACACCCTGCAAGGGGTGTCCTTGTAATTTTTGAAACTACAGGGGGTTTTCTGTAATTTGATTTGTAATTGTCAATAGCACTTTGTAATTGATAATATTGTGTTTAAAGTTTAATGAAATAAAATTATGATAAACATCAAATTTATTATTTGGTGACACATTTGGTGAAAGACCATGGGAGATCAAACCAAATCCTATTCTCTAAAAATGGTGAAATGGTGAAATATTATTATTTTATAATTTGGTGTAAATTTTGATGAAAACTATGGGAGGCCAAAAACACCATTCTTTCACCAAAAATGGTGAAATGGTGAAATGGTGTGCTAACCATGGGAGATCAACTCATCTCCATTACACCAAATATAGGATTTGGTGAAAAAAATGGTGATGACCATGGGAGATGCTCTTACTGTCAATGAAATACTAGTTTCTACTTTGTACAATATATGATCAATGATGTAAGCTAGTTAATTAGAATCGAATTACTCATCAATGAAACTTGGTTCTTTTTATTTTTTCAAGCTTGGAATTGTATTTGAATTTGATTTTTATGAAATTAATTGAGCTTTAATTATTGAACGAAATAATTTATAAATATTGTTTAACCTTAAATAAAACTTGATCAAGTAATTAGGTTTTGTTTATTTAAAATAACCAATTATGAAGCCCAATAATCTTATTTTGTGTTATTGATCAAATCCTATAATGTTAATATAGTAATGGATTTTAAATATTTATTATACATTTTTCAAATAATTTAAAATTAATAATAAAATAATAATGTGAGTAAAAGGGAATGATCATTTGAAATTTAATTCAATTACAAGGATAAAATTACTAGAAAAAACTTCTATTTTAATTACCAAACTATATATCACTACCTATAAAAGAAGGGTCTTACATGCTTCTCCATAAACTATCTCTTGAGCAATATCATATACACTAAAATAATTGATTCTGCAAGAAAAACAGTAGAAAAGCAATTTTGAGAAGCATTTGCACACATCCAATTAGACTTGTGAGAAGAGTGCTTTGGTAAATTGTGTTTCCTTTTAATTTTGTGGAGTGTAAAAGACGAGATAAACATTCATAACAAGAAAATAATTTCCCTCGTCTTTAATTCTTCAAATTTATGAGCTTTTATTTATTTATTTATGATGTTAGTACCAAAACTTGTTCATCATGTTTTATGACGATTTTATGGGGTAGAAGAAGACGTAGACATTTATTTATTTTGGATTCTCTCTTGCATTTTAATGTACATAGTAATTGTTACAGTTGAGGCATTAGGAGTTAAGACATTAAAAGTGTTGGATACGATTCCTATTCGTATCGTAGTGAAAGTATTTGTCTAGGTTTATATCAGTATATCAAGTAAATACTTTAGTATAAATTAATATGTTTATTATAATTTGCTAGTATATATAACGAACATTAGACGTGATTTATCAATTTACTTAAACGAAAAGAAGTATTTGTTGAGACATTTTTAGCTAAAAATTCATAAAGTATTAAAATCTCTTATTCATCTTACAAAGTATTAAAAATAACAAGAAGTCACATCTATGAGTTCTTAGGCATTTCCTTTGTTTTAGCTTACTAGAACGAGCCAAATCCAAAATTGCAAAGCCTATAGTTTGTAGATTTCAAATTCTCCTTCTTTGAAAGTTTCCAATACTAATTAAGATGAATAAGAGATTTTCAAGTACGTAGGATTAATTGATCGCAAGTACGTGAGTTGGATCTTAAATTCGATTGCAATGTAAGTACGTAGGATTAATTGATTTAAGCCAAACATTACCTATTAAATCAGCTTAATTGTTGTGTAAAAATGATAGCATAATAAAGGTCAAGATAAAGTTGAAGCTATTTTGTTTGTTACTTTTTATTTGGTTTAGTTATGATACAATTGTGAGATTATTGCAATCACATATTACTAAATTATCATGTTATGATCATTACTATAAATTGTATTTTTTGTAATATTGCAAAACGACCATGCGTGATTTAGATCTCGATTAAGAAAATAAGAATAGTGACCATAAAAATCAAATTCCAATACTTAAAATAAATAGAAGTTCATATGATATTTAATGATAAGGGATGAAATTAACTGAAAAAAAATGGCATAAATTCTCTGTTGTAGGCCATAAATCAGTCAATGATTATGTATTGACAAAAATGTCCTTCTAAGCCCCCATCAGTTTCCAAAAGGGGCAAAACTCCTTTCCTATATGCAATTGCGAAGAAGAGCTAGCTGGTACTTCATAGTTTGCTGCTTCTATTTTAGTAAATTTATAGATAGAGGACAAAATGTTGAAAAGCACAAGACCATTTCCTTGGGGGAAACAAGAATGATGAAATTTATTGATTTATTGCACGAGAGATTAATTGAACATTAAGACAATGAAATTAAAAGTATTCGCAAAATTTCATTTTCATATTGGTCCCGAATGACAAAGAAAATTATGCTATGTGACATTCCATTCGAATTTGATCAATAAAATTTGTTGGAGTCCAGCTTAAATATTTATTTATATTTTTGAAATTTCACTCAAACCAAATTAAACTTGATATACTATATGCAAGTTCTTTATTAACTAAAATAGAATATTCAAAAAAGTCAAATCACTCGAGCTCAAAAAACTTTAGTGTTATTTTGTTAATAACTACATAAGTTTAAAACAACCCTAAATTTGATTAAAAAAAATTATAGATATACTAATCAATGTATGTTCAACTTAATTTAGACTAGATTAGCCGCTTAGGGGTACGGATCCCAACTGGCGGGCCGTGGTGGTGCTTAGACGTGTGCAAAGGGTCTTTTGGTAATTTTATAATTATATTAATTTTTTGGAGGGTAAAAGACGACAGAAACATTCGTAACAGGAAAATAATAGTCATATTTAAATCTTCACATTTATGAGCTTTTATTTTTCGATTTATGATGTTAGTACCAAAAAATTGTTGATCGGGTTTTATGAGGTAGTATGACATTTTTTTGGATTGTCTCATATATTTTAGTGTGTATAGTAAATGTTACAGTTGAGTCCTAAGGCCCTATTTGGAAGGGTTTTGACTCAATTTCACGAGTTTTGGTTTCTAAAAAGTTGTTTGAATTGTTTTAGTGAAACATTTGAAACTCCATTTGATTAGATTTTGAATATTGGATTTTATAGGTTTGAAAAAGTTGAAACATCACTTAGATTGAGTTTGCATGTTGGGGTTTGAGGGAGAAAAATAGGTAATACGTGTCAAATCATTGTCTTCTTAATAAAATTTGGAGAACAAAACTAAGTGGTAATTCACTACAAGAAAAGAGGGCATCAGCAACGACCTGATTACAACAAAAACAAATTTGTCGCTATTAGTAAAGGATTAGTAACGAAAAACCAACAAAATTTCAAATGAAAAGTGTTCCTTCAATAATAGCGACAAATTACCCACGGAATATCGAAAAATAATATATTTTTTAAGGTATTCGGTTGTTAAGTTGTAGGAAAAAGTTGTCCATAGCGGCCAAATTCTTTCCAACGGAAAATTATCTGTTATTATTTAGATTTAGTAACTGAACAGCGACGGAACCATCAACAGAATTAAATTCCACCAATATTGTCAAATCAAAGTTTATAGATTTCAAGAATTTGAGTATGAGTTTTTAAATAGATTTGTGATGAGTTTTGTCAAACTCTATTTGAAGGATTTCTTGCTCAGTTTCTCGAGATCGAGCCAAAACCCATCCACGTAGACCTCGTGGTCTTGGATTTGAGTCTCATCAATATGGATCCGGTTCAGTCCTTTATATATGGATCTAGACCTAGTGGATAACTTTTGGGTCTGGATCGGATAAATACCAATACCCACCCATTGACGGGCCTACCGAACTACTACAAAATGCAGGACAAAGTCAGAGGACCCCACCATGTTTAGAACAAGAGATAAGTAAAGTTGAGGCACAGTAAATTGCTTAAAGGGTCAGCTAGCATATACTATATAGTATTATACAGCCCCACAAACGTGCACTTGTAGTGGGTACATTTTTGTATTTTCATTGCCAATATGGTGCTGCACATAGACTGACATGAATAGTCATTTCACTTGGACACGATTTTTCGTCATATTTGATTGCCAATGGCTTCACCATCACATATTGTCATGTGAATGTTCAAGTGTTAGATCTACTCAGAATAGTTACTATCAATCATGTTATTGCTAAATCTTTAATTTATTAAGTTAAGGTTTTTTTAAAATGGTTTAATACAGTCTGAGATCTTACAAACTGGGACAAATTAATTTCGTTTTGTAACGAGTTTGGATAGTTCATGATTCAAGACTTAGGTTTTGACCCAAGTTAAAACATGTGAATTCTTCTTGAGATAAAAACTATCAAATTGTTCACTTTATGTGGTTTGTAGATCAAGAGGAACAAAAAAATATCAAGTATGTATCTTCAAATCTATAAAGATCATAAAATAAACAAACAAATTAGTACCACACTATATTGAAAATTGAATTTGTTTTTTTATGCATTTGATCATGAGAATCTACAATATTTTTATAAGAAAGAAATACTATATAGTATTTTTTCAGGAAAAAGATATACTATATTTGAAGACCATGCATGTGTGATGTGTACAATACCGAATCCACATGCCTCGTTATTTTTTTCTTGTGACAGCTCTAATTAACATAGCAAGGGGACCCAAATTGATGTTTCTTCTGCAGGTATATTGTCCAATTAATTTTATTTTTTTAGAAATTGTCCATTTAAATTCATTATGTGTTTGTATATACATTGAGTTCATATTTATATTTTTTAAATCACAAAAACTTATAGACAGTTAAAAAACGAGGTCAGTCGGGACCGGCCCAATTCAACAGTTAGCCATAGTCGGAGCTGGGTCTGATGGTTCAGTAATCATGAATATTTTATATTACTTTAAGGTTGATTCAATTTTATTTTAAAAAATCCGAAATTGTATTGAACTTAAGGCAAACTTCAAATATTCTTAATGATAGTGTTATTGGAGATTAAATATTGTGTTTAGTTTAAATCACTCTTATATAAACTTTTATGATTGTATATGAATCCGCTAGTTTTATTTGATTTTAAGTTTGGCCCTTACCCTAGGACTGAGCACGATTCGATAAACCGAAATTTCGGTCCGGACCGTTTATCGAACCAAAATTTAAGTTCGGTAAACGGTTCTCGGCCGAGAACCGATCCTTGGGGGCGATCGGTTCTCGGTAATACCGGTCGGTTTATCGAACCCAACAGATTGGACCGAATCTTTTTCCTTTCTTTTTTTTTTTTTAAAAAAATAGTGTTTTTCAATTATGGTTTTGGAGATTTATAACTTTTATGTTTGAATGGTTTGTATCATGGATCAAAATTTCGGTTCAAATGTATGTTTCGGTCAGTCAAATATTGAAAACTTTTCGAGACTATTCGAAAATGTTTCGGAAACACTAAGGAAAATTTGTAAAAAAAATTACTAAATTTAGGAAAATAACAGAGTTTAAGACAAATAAATAGTTTCGGAATTACATCTTGTTTTCGTTTCGCCTGATTCAAAAACGGAAACTTTTCGATGTTTTCGATGGAAAAGATGGAAATTTTGATCCATGGTTTGTATAAACTTAATATTATTTTTCAAAAATAATTTACCTCTATGTAATTGATTAATATTATTTTATGTTTGAATGATTTGTATGAACTTTGGTGATATATTGAATGTTGTGCAATAAATAGAAGGGAGCGGGGGTGCATTTTTGTATGGTTTATGTGTTGTAAGATATTAATTTTTTTGTATATTGTGCAATTAATTGAATTTTTGGTTTTTTGAAAATAAATAAAAATTAAACTTTTAGATTTTTTGACCGAACCGAGCCTTTCTATTTTATCGAATCGAACCGAAATTGTCCGCTGTCTGAAAATTACCTAACCATAAAAATATCGAAGTTCGGTCCAGTTCAGTTCAATTTTTACCGAATGCTCAACCCTACCCCTACCTAACCCCTAACTAATTAAGGCTAATGAGTGGTCAATTGGCCATCCAACCAAAAGAGATTGATCCATCATGCATGGCCCACTATCATCATCACAGAAAGAAGAATAAAAGAAACTTTATATGCTCCAGAATGATCACAACAAAATCTTGCAAGTTGAGGAAGACCCAAAAAATGTCAAGAATGATACTCCCTCCGTCCCATTTTAATTGTCGTTTTAGAGAATTTTTTTTGTCCCAAATTATCTGTCACTTTAGAGTTTCAATGCACTATTAATTACATACTTTCCCATTTTGCCCTTTACTTTTTCTCTCTCTTACTTTATTACTCCAAGAGAGATAGAAAGAGAAAGATAGAGAGAATAAAAGAAAAAGGAAGAGAGAGAATGTAAGGGTATTTTAGGAATATCATTTGTTTTTTCCCTAAAATTGAGGCAATAAAGTAGGTGCCTTAATATGTGTGAAAACACCTAAAACGACAATTAAAATGGGACGGAGGGAGTACATAGTAATATATCATACTTTATACACATGGACCATAAGGACCCAAAAATCAGAAAATTAATTGTGATGATACAATAACCTATTTATTAATTATAGACAAAAAATTAATGTGAATAACACAAATTCTATGGAGGTTCGGAGGGTGTCTCATGAAGGAGACTTCATGTTTAGGTGGAGTCTTTGGCGGAGTTTGGAGCGACGTATAGAAGACTTTAAATTAATTTATATCTAATGGTCTTTAAAAATTTATAAGAGAGAATTGTACTTTGTATACCAGATTTTTGCCTATTTTATATTTGGTTGCCTATTTTATCTTTGGTATCATACTTTATGAAAAAATACATTCACTACAAAAAAAAATGAATTTTAGTGACAAAACATTAAGTGACATTGTTGAAATTGTCACTTTTTGCATACATTTAGTGATAAGAATATTAGTTTTGTCACAATAATAATAGTGACAAGTGCAATAGTGACAAAATATATTTTTAAGTTGTCACTAATGGCTATGAGTGACAAGTTAATAGAACTTAAGTTGTCACTATTGACAATTAGTGACACCCTTTCAGTGACAACCTAGTGACAATATTTATTGTCACTATAATTTAGTGATAACTTTTTAGTTGTCACTGTTGGGATATCACTAAATGTCAATAGTGACAATTTTTTCACATTTCTTGTCACTAGTGTGTCTATATACATCAGTTTAGTGACAATAGTAAAATTCTTGTCACTTTATCATTTACTATTTTGTGACTAAAATTTAAATTTTTTGTAGTGATTTAATACCATGATTTCATCTCTCCTCGCCACATATCCTTTCTCCGTCTATTTTTTTGGATGGAAACAACCATTAAGTCACCAATATGGCACACTAATGTGCCATTGATCATACTTGGAAATTATTGTGGCATGATTCCTTGTAGATTATGAGATAGGATTTTATTTTGATTAATATCCCGAAATATTGTTAATTTTATTCAGATTGTTTATTGCGTTTCATGAACTAAAATTTGTACCGTTAGAAATCTTTCGTCAAGAATTTTCTAGCCATATAAAGAACACAAAATTTGACCTTAACACGAAGACAAAGAAAGGAAATGTACTGATGGGGTAAAATCATGGTATTAAATCTGTTTTTTCAGAAAGTATCGTACAAAATGTATAAAATAGTAAAAATTTGGTATGAAAAGTGCAATTATCTCTTATGAGGTTAATTATACTTCTATGAAGGTTAATCAACGTTTTTTGGCGGAGTAATTACCAGATATCGATTATTTTCATATTGTTAAGAGATTTACCTACAAGCACTATGAATATTATAATTATGGAAATGAGTATAATTAATGAAATTTCTACATCTTTTCTTAAAGAAAATGCAAATTTGGAAATGATTCTTGAATTGTTGGGTGATATATATAGTAAAAAAAGTTATAATCTTGAAATAGTAAATTTGATCCAGCTTCAAGTATTTCCGCATCAAACATGTTCTAATTAACCACTTTTTCAGTTTCTTACATACCTAATTGATCTGTACGTTTTCATTAATGTTTATTTAATTCAACTATGTCTGAGCTAATTAAATGACCAAATTAGTTTATAGTTCATGTAGTCCCATTCAAATATCAAAATAGTGCTCTATTTAATATGGTAAGCCCTATTGTGGACAATTTTTAAATCCTCCTAGAAAGGTAATTAATCTTAGCTAAATTAGAGCAAACAATTTTGGCATATACTGTAACTAACAACTTGGCACTAATTAATGTGAACATGGGGGGTTAAGATGGAATTTTGAGTTTACCAATGTAGTTAAACAAAAAGATTAATTAATTTGTGTGCATTAAATCAATTTTTAAGTTGTCTTTGACTATGTGTTGGTTACTTGGTTGTGTAATTTAAAACCGTTTAGGCATTGACTCTATAATTTAATTCCTTCCTCCTATTTGTCGAATTTGTGACTGTTAATCAGATTTAGGTCTTAATAATATATAGTTAATTTAGTCAAAATTGATGTTGTAATCATGTAGTCGAATTTGCCATTAATGTGGATTTTTTCTTCTTCTAATTTTATTGTTAATATTGTATTTTGGAATAATTTTATTGATTATGATGTAATAATGATATTTTTACCATTTAAAAAAATAGAAAAACAAACCAATTATTAATATACGAAATCACAAATTTTGTATTGGGAGCTGAATAATGAGAATTATTAACAATGTTGGGTGAAAAGAATTACAATATTTTTAAGTCCTTGTGGTGAATAAATGAGTATGCTTTAATTTATATATTGAAATTCATGACTATGATCCTTTTAGAATTATTTTTTTAAAAAAAATAAAATTCTACTGTTTATGAGAATTCAAAACTTAGGCTATTTCCAACCTCTCAAGGAAGGTGGAGCCCGGCCGGGCAGGCGTCCTTTGGCGCAACTTGTTTGTTCCTTTTTTTGATATTTAATTATCTTATTTAAAACGGAATTCTTCTAAACTTTTTTTAGGGAGAATTTTTTTTTAAACTTAACTTAAATTAAAATGAAAATTTTTATTTTAACATTTTGTGTAAGACTAAATATTTTAAATTAAATATTTAACATAATTAGTTTTAATTTTGAAATTTTAAAATTTTCTAATAAAGTAAAATTAGATAAATGTACAAATATGAAAAAGTTTATTTTTAAATTTTAATTTAATTATTAACATTATAGTCTAAATATTGTTAGTTAATTTTAAAATTTTAAATTTATCTACTATTTATTATTATAATTATGATAACTGAATATGTATATATAATCAACGAATAATGAAAGTGGTTGTGGATAGAAAACGAGATAGGGAAGGGAGGGGGGAGCCCCAAAGGATTGGAGTTGCCCTTACCCTTTAAGTTTTGCGGTTAAGATATATGCATTAATCATTAAATAAATAATCAGTGATTGATCTCCGGGTCTAATTATGTCAACAATTTGGATCTCACTTTAAGATATAAAAAACAGAGAATTCTCTTCTCTTTAACAGTATATAAATAATCTACAATTGGCCCACGAGTCAGGACTATATGATTGTATAACTAATAAAGGTAATAACTGGATTTTGCTTAAAAATGATAAAACTCAAACTAAATCAAAATATATATATTTTCTCAAAAAAAAAAAAAATCAAAATATATATTAAAATAAGTTCCATGTCCAAAATCTTTTTCAATAAAAAGTTCAGATCAATTTTTTCCAGATAAAATAACTAAATTAAAAAATTGACTAAAAGTAACAAAAAGTGCATTTTGAATGGGAAAATAATGAATTTTGTGGTCGTAATCGAGCTCGGAAAAGTGACATTGAATCTTTATGATATACACGATGTTGAGAGCTTCCTCAAATTGGGTCAATAATCACAAATTCTGACTGTCGTAACAAAAGTTATGATCAAAATAGTAAAATGTGTCAAAATTAACATAATTCAAAATCGTTTTTCATTTGTTATATGCCTATCTGTCAACTATGATATTTTCCTATAACAATATGCAATCTCACCCCATCTAATAACAATTAATTCCTTATATATATAGCAATATTCCTTCAAAATGCATGTATCTAAATTTTGTTTCGAGTGTATGTTTCAGTCAACAAAATATTGAAAACTTTTTAAGAATTTTTCGGAAACGTTTCACAAATACTAGGAAAAGTTATAAATACTAAAAAAAAAATTTACAGAGTTTAAGGCCAAACAATAATTTCAGAATTACACCTCATTTTTTGTTTATGTTCATTCAAAAAAGAAAACTTACCGATATTTTCGACAGAAAAAATGAATTTTTTTTGGTGAAAAAAATAATTTTACTAATTACACCTTATCTCTGCATCACATTCATATGCAAAAGTTATCTTATTTTTTTCATTTTTAATAAATAGTAGTATTCTCATTATTATTGATTTTCCCTTCCTTTAATTTAAACCATGTATTTCCCTTAAAAAAAATTTAAACCATGTATATTATTTTCTTTATATATAAAGCCATTCTTATTTCGCCAAGGACTGCTACGGAATTTAGATGGGTCTCAATTATGAGAATATATTATTTTTAACTATACTTATCACATCAGTAGACCCTCAATTATAGAGTGGCTTAGTTCCATTTTTAAGATTAAAAATATATCATGAAACACGAAAACATATATAAACCTCTTCCATTTGTTTTGTTTCTCTAGATAAGAGTTCAAAATTTGTAATATCACTATTAGACATTTTTATATTTTCCCAAAAAAAAACCATTAATCTTAATGTCTTAAATCAACTTTACTAGTTAATTGCAAAATTAAAATGACACAAAATAAAGGATAAAGCAAAGGAGAATATGGATATCCAATTATCCTAATATATGTGGTAATATTTTTAAAGGGAAAAAAAGAAAAGGATCTTTCTATATCTAAGAAGACTTGATTTAATTACATTTAGAAAAGAACGAATATTTTGGGTCACATTTTTACGACCAACCTAATCATTGATATATTCAATATTCATTAATTAATCTATTTAAAAACTTTCCATTTGAGAAGAATAATAGGCAAATGGTAATTCAGTAACTCACTCGCGATGCTACATCTGGATCTCACTCGCTCAACTACTGTTTTCGTCGGTGGAAGCTAAGCCCAAGAGTATATAAAAATAAAAATTAAATAATACTAAAAAAGTTAAGTTGGGCCCAGAAGAATTTTCAAATAAAAAAAGGGAGACCAATAATAGCCCATTAAATTTCTTCCCGAATATTCAATACGCCACGGTACGTATTGCACCACCTCCGCCGACAAAAACCAATCTCCCCTTGATCAACGGCGCTGGATAAGCCACGTGTCGTGCAGGATTACAGCTAAGGGAAGTGAAGTTGGTCTGTCGTTGTCATGGGCTGTCAGGCAAGTTGTTTGGATTTCTTTTCGTTGGGAAATACCGAAATAATTCATGTCGTTTCGTATTTCTTTCTTCTTTTTTTTTAATAAAGAAAGGAAATTCACTTTTTGGGTAAATTGAGTTGAATTTGGTTTTTCGAGATGAGAGCTTGTTTAATGCATCAAAAAATCGAAAAAGAGACGAGAGCTTGTTTGGACTTTGGAGAAGGATATAAGGCGGGAAGGAGATGGCGGGTAAAATTTCGCTATGTGAAAGAATTTTAATGAAGTAGTACCTTTTAATATACTCCATATAAATTGTGTTTGAGCCACTTTGAGGTATATTTATCAATTTAAAAAAAGTTATATTGTATCAATTTCAAGAAAATAGTTATGTCACCAAGTATTTGCGAATTCTCACTAAATTTATACCAAAATGATTAGAAACAATTTTTCGTAATTCAATTATAATGTATTCGGAGTGTGACTTGTTCACACTCTAAAATATAAAATCAATTACAATCAGAAGATATTTTGCAATTATGGATTTTGAAACATGATTATGCCGTCAATGAGGTCGTATGCTAGTAGTAATAAGTAATAATGGACAAAGTTGAGGTCTCGTAACTAAAATGTATTGGGTTCAACTATCAGTAATGTGAATTTTTTTCTAGTTTAATACTAGTGCTTAATTATGGTATATTATTTACAATTCCTTGTATTTAGACAATTATTGAAATAATTTATAATATTATTATTGATGATAAGTGTGTTTTAAAAAAATGATTAATGCTCAACTTCAACTGTTGTAGTGTGTTACACATTTACACTAATCAATTAATTAATTATAATTGAAACATTTAGAGCTTCGTTGAATAATAAATTAATAGTCTTTTATACATTCTCTTGAATAAACAGTATAAACTACGTGATTAGAAATTTCTGTAAAAGTAAATAATTTGAAATGAGTTTAAATTTTATTTAATTGGGATTATAGTATACATACTGAACTGATGAAGAGAGAATAAAATCACTTTTACATATAGGTTAATTTTATATTGAAAAGGAGTTTGGGTCCCTATGGACATCCACCTAAAAGGTTGTGTTTGTAAACTATTTTGTAAATATTTTATGAGATTTTCTTTCCTCAAACACAATAATTTAGTGCTTGAAAAATTAGTTTCAGTGCTCCTATAGTATTCTAGGTTGTCTTGGCGGAGTCCCGGGTCTACACTTGAAAGTTCTTTTTTTTTTTTTTTTATAATCCACAAGCCTAACGGCTAACACATGAACATTCAATCTAAAAAAATATCTAGTTCAAGGTTGCACGTGGTCCCAAACTATCTTGGATTCAATTCGAACTGGTTTATTGCCAAATCAATTTGTGCTATTTTATGTATGCCAATCTACTTATTGGTATATTTGTATCAAAATGTCTAAAAAAAAAAAAAATACTTTGTATCAAAACTAGGTCAATTCGAGCAGTGTGATTGTTTTCAAAATAATTTTGTTTTGCTTATTAATATCTTAAATATAAATATTTTATGCAATTTTAAAGCACTTCAATTACATTTTGTGACATTAAATCACACATAATTAAGCTCCAGTTAGTTAATTCGACCTTTCTAGCTTGATGCCTTGTGTTCGTTCATTTAGGGCAAATATCGGAGTGTGTTTAAAGTTCACATTTTAATTTTAATTGCCAAATACATGTTTATTGATGATAAAATTAGGGCTATTTTGGAAAGGTTTTGGCCCGGCTTCGCGAGTCTTGATTTCAGAAAATGGTTTGGGTGGTTCAGTGTAATATTTGAATCCCTATTTGGTTATGTTTTGGATATTCGGATTTCTGGTTTTGAAAAGCTGAAATCCCACTTGGATTAGTTTTTGGATGTTGAGATTATGTGATATATATCATATCAATGTTTTTTAAAGAGTTTGGAAAGGGGAAACTCAGTTGTAGGTAACAAATCAAAGTTCTATAATTTTCAAGAGTTTGAATGTGAGTTTCTGAATCTATTTGTAATGAATTTTATAGGTCTAACGAAAATTCATTTAGAAGATTTTCGATCCGGTCTTGCAAAACCCACGAATGTCTTCCATTGGTATCCCACAAATAGAATGAGTTCTTTTTAATTTAATATTAGTCTTATTAATTGAATATTTTTATATTCGTTACTTGTTCGTTCTTTTATCGTACTTCTTTAGTGATCATATAAATTTATTGATGTAATATATAATTAACTAGAACTACTTTTCAGTAGTTAAGAAAGAGTATTGTGCATCAAATTTATTATTTTCTGACCCACAACAGTAACAAGAAGGTAAGAAAGAGTTATTATTCTGAAATTTGTGTCAGATTACTGAGAATTCATTTTATTGCTTCACCACAAGATTCATCAAGATTTTGAAATTAAATGGAAGAACAGAAAATTAATCTGGTATCAACAAATCAAATTTTTTATTTCAGCATGAAGGCTTAAGAGTTTTCTAATATAAATTAGTTCAATTCCAGTCACTAGATAAGTACAAAGAATTCTGGCTATCACAATTTGGATAATTTAAATTGCTCGCAAATCATATAATAATAAATTTTCCTCAAATATTTTTATTGTTCCTTAAAATGTAGGTTCTGATGTAATGTGTTATTTTATTATATATAAGTGTCAAAAAGATTAAGGACCCAATACGACTTAGAATATCTAAATTAATACGAAGTAAATTAAATAAAAACAATATTGAGCATGTAAAAAATGTACACTACGTGTGTGGCTGCTGGGATTCGAGCCCAGGTCTCCACGGCCACAACGTGGAATTCTTACCACTAAACTACAGCCACTTTGTTTGTAATATGAAGAATTGTCATTTATTTAACATAATTTCTGTCTCTCTCTCTCTCTTCCCACGTGGACCGTACATGTGAGCTACATTAGTTACGTTGAGGGATGGAAAACCAATAGGCATTGTTTAATGTGCTTAATCATGTTTAAATGGCTAATACCGTGAGTAATTTATTACTAGAACACAAGAATCGAAATTAAACTACAGCATAAAAAAGCTGGTGTTCAGGTGCACACTGAATTTGTTTGATCACAATTTTTTTCAACTTTGTGGAAATTTAGATACTACATAATGAGAACCTGAAAACAAAGTTCAATTTCTTGGTAATTGTTTCTTTTAATCATAATAATGACTTGCATTGATTCATTTCTTGGTATCAGAAATCTTTATATAGATACACGTGGAAGGCACTAGTCTTCGAATTAAAACCGAAATAAAATTATTATTTCCATTTAATATTGTATTTTTCCTTTTTGACAATTACATTTAATACTGTCTTGTCTACTAGCAAAACTTTGTTTTTGATGAATTTGCATGAACAATATTCATTAGGAGTCCTAAAGAAAATATTGGAAAAGAAATTAAGAGAGTACAAGTACTGAAATTAATTTAGTGAAATTGTTAGTAATTTTGTGATTAGATATCACTTTTGAAAGAGTGATAATTACGAGAAATATATAAATTTACTGCTTGGTTTGAGATTTGGTAGGCATGGTTTACTTTAAAAAAAAAAAAAAATAGAACTTCATTAAACTAATATATGTCCTAAAATTCTGTTAAGACCTTGGTGCAGCTCTATATTAAATTAATATTTAGTTTAGTGATATTTATTATATTTAATTAGTTTTGTGATTGATTACTTTAAAATGCATTTTTTGCATGTTAAATTGCTAAAGGGTACGGCCTGTGGGCTCACATGAGGTACTCAGGCCCAAAGAAAAAATGTTGCAAGTTTTGTCTTTGACAAGTACATTTCCATCATAAGAATAAGATACTCTAAAATCACATCCAAAAATAAGGAAAAAGATGTTGTAGTAATTATTGCTTTTTGCTTCTATATATGTACTAGGTGCATTAATATATAGTACATTTCTCAAAAGGTTTATGTAAAAAAATAGTACTAGTACAAAAAGAAGAAGGCAAAAGCATTTGTCCTGAACGATAGATACATACAGCTACAAATATTCTTTGGAAAAAGGGTGTTAATCACTAGGCCACCTCCTGTCTAATATAAATTGGTTTAATTGGTAAATTTCCACACGTTTATTTTTATTTCATGTATGTCACAGACTTAACATTAAAATGTCACAATTATTGATCCTTCATCTTTGTCCATAACTGCACTGACTTGTATTTTTTTGCTAACAAAAATAAAAAGAAAAATAAATTTCGTTATAGTATGAGGTTGAGTATTTAGCTGATTATCATATTAAAAAAAAGTTCAATAATTAGTTATGGTATACTTTGACGAGATAAATTACTTGAGTTTATGACAATTTATCCTTGTAATCTTATAAAAAATTTACTATCATTTTTTTCAATATTTTAAGATTTAAAAAATTACGAATTGAACAAAACTATCAATCTTATATGTGATGCACGAGAAATGTGTATTTCTTGTTTGGAGGTGGTTACTTACAACTTTACCGGAACCATATAGTGATCAATAAATTAAATGACACTTCATTGCTAAGGAACACTGTCCTTTTCACAAAGCTTCCATTATTAAGATACTAATGTCAAATTGTCTCATGTATCTTTTTCGCATATTATATTGTATCTCAAACCATAAGGTATTTAATCAATTAGTAGAAATAACATAAAATATGTTTTCAATATAATAAAAACATTAAAAGCACGTATAAATTATACATACATATATATATTAATAGGGCTGTCAATGGGTCGGATTCTGGTCGAATCAGGCTCGTCCAGATCCGGCTCCATTTATATCGGATCGAATCCTATCGGATTCGGATCTTGCTCGGATCTAGATTTTTTGAATCCAACGGATCTTGGTCGGATTTGGTCGGATATCGGATATTTTTCGGATCCAATAAATTGTGTTTAAAAAGTTAAATTAATATTTTTTTCCTAAAATAAGTTTATTATCTTTTCAATTTTATTTAATTTTAGCTCACATTTTCAAAGTTTCTTTACTATATTCATATTTGTAGAATGAATATATTGGTTTAAATAAATTTATAAACGAATTATTAATTACTATCTTCTTAAATTGACGTTGAAATATTATTAATTATACTTATTTTTATAAATCAATTTGTATATATATCTTTCTTTTTATTTGTTGTCGGATACGGATCTTCAACGGATCGGATCGACCTAAATCCATATTCGCTCCATGAGTTTCGGATTTCGGATCTTTATAATCGGATCAGGTCCATCGAATCTCTAATCGGACAATTATCCTAATAAATCGGATCGAATTCGGACGGATTCGGATTGAAATCCGCCCCATTGACAGCCCTATATATATATTACTGTCAAACAACTCATTTCAATATAAATGAAGTTCCAATATCCACATTGTAATGATTTCTTCGATACGGCCCATTAAGGTGAGAGTCTAAGCAGTTAATATAGCGAAGAAATCATTCCCTCAGCCGAAAGAGTTGGGCCGGTTGTACATTGGCCCATCATACCAGAGCTGGTTTATTAAAAGCCTTGTTAAAATGGATTTAAGGCTTTTAACTTTTTGTTTGGATTTGTATTTTTTAATGTGGTTTTCATCCAACCTTCAACATTCTTGGCTTAAAATAATGTTTGATTGTTGAAGTCACATATATATGTATTCCCAAAAGGAAAAAAATCGGTTCATTTAACTTTACTTTGTATTATACTCCCTCCGTCTTATTTATTTTGCTCCCTTTGCTACAGTACCCGGTCAAACTTTTCAATCTTATAAGTGACTTATCATATTAAAGTATTCACATTTGTGGTGTATTAAATCTTTTAAATATTAATATATATGGTGTCATATGATATTATCAACTTATTAGTGAATATATTAATTAAATTATTTGTTATAATTTTTACAAATTTAGTCAAATTAACTAATCAACTGTACTGTACCAGGAAATAAAGATAATTGACGGAGGAAGTATTATACTACATGACAACTAATTTAATATTATGACAATCAATAATCTTAATGTCTTTTTATTTTGAGGAAGACAATCAATCATGTTAGTAGATATCAAGAGATGCGTTTAGATTTATGGTCCAAGTGTTAAACACCAAGCTCACCAAATCACATGATAAATTGGACAAGTGGGTATAGGACGTTGACACTAAATGATATTTGGTGACATTTTAGTGGATCACTTGATTTTGTGGTCTGCATCTCTTTATCCAATTCCATTTTCAAGATCTACAATTTGGTTGATTCAAAATGTGCTTGATAGAAAATATATTTCTGCATTAACTTGAGAAAAAAAAAAAAAAAATAATTGTCACTGATTGTTCTACACAAAGAAGTGAAAAACTGCAAGATACTATCATGTATTATATATGAAATTTATACAAAATTATCTTGCGATTTTTTTTCCATCAAATTTTCTTGTACTTTAAAAAATCTGCATAAAACATCCAATCTCTATTAATTACTAACACCGTTAAATTTTAATTGAATTTTCTAAATTATCCCTAGATATTTAAAAATATAAGGGAGTTTTGTTCAAACGTTCAAAAGTACAAGTGACTTTTACGCAAACATTCCAAACTACAAGGAAGTTTTGTGCATATATTCAAAATTACAAGGGAGTTTTACGTAAATAAAATTATAAAAAAATTAACGGTGTTAGTAACTAATGGAAATTGAATGTTTTAACTTTTATGCATGTTTTTTTAAATTACAAGCTAGAAAGTTTGGTGAAAAAAAAATTCATAGAATAATGTTGTATACATTTCGTATAATATAAGGTAGTAACATGCATTTATCCCACGTGCCACCTTTTAATTTGTTGTCCCCACTTAATTGCAAAATTTGTAATTAGGGTGTCTCAAATGGGCAGTAGGATTGGATCTGGACTGGTTGGGCAGGACTAGAGCAAAGTTACGTTGTACGGATACGGACTCGGCGACTCGGACTCAATACGATTCGGATTCGGCGACTCATTTTCGAAAAAAATTTAAGATATGACTCGGAATGGATACGTATATTTTAATAAAATATATTTATATAGTTATATATAAAAAAAATACCTTAGCATCAAAGTCATTGAATAAACACTCATTCAAATATTCATAACACAAATTGATATTTGGAAGAGAGAAATTTTTGAACTATGGCCTAGGGTTTATGTTAAATTGGGGATCGATCTAGGTTTGTAGATTCAGATATACTACCTATTAGTGTGTGATGGTTCGTGGTAGAAGTACATGAAATGAGGAATTTATTTACTTAGTCATGGTGGCCGTCGGCATCTGGTCTTTGGATTTGCCGATTTGGATTTTGGAAGAAACGGGAAGAAGGAAGGAAGCAAGGAACTCAATTAGGAAACTGTAGTGTTTCCATTTCAATTTTTTACTATTTAGGTGTGTAATTTGCATTTCAACCCAATATTTTATAAAAAATTATAGAAAGCCCCGCCGAGTCCTTGACCGTGTCGACTCAGCAGTTGACCGAGTTGGATTCGAGTATCCGATTTTTTTTTATTCTTTTTTTCTCGGACTCGCCACGTGGCGAGTCCGACTCGTATCCCAGCCGAGTCGCAGGCGAATCCGAGTTCCCGGCGAGTCCGACTCTTCAGCTTGCTATTTTTTGAAGCATCCGTGCTTCATAGGAGCAAACACATAGCTAGTGAGTTGCGATTGAGTGGGGTCAAGTCGGGCATATATGAGTTGAATTTCATTTGTATTTTATGTTTTATTTCTTTGATATTTTGTTAACTTGGATGGATTTTAATCCAATTTGAACAATCTAATTGAAAGTATTTAAAAGTATTTAATATTGTAGAGGAACAAAACCTTAAATTAAGTTGAAGAGGTCCTTTGATACCAAAGCAGATTTCACCAGATGTGACTCAATTTCTAGTTTAATATTAGTTTGTTAGTTGAATATATATGTATTATTTTTTTCATTTGTTCATTGAATATTTATTACTTTACAAGAAATCAAATATATTATCTGATTTAATTAATGATGCTTTTAATTAAAAAACATAACACCTCAAATTAGAAGTAGAATCACAAAGTAATCCACTATACAAAATAAAAATATATATATCATCACAATCAATCACCAACTTAATTACATAATTCTTCTTCTGAAATATGATGGAACTCAGCACAGCACACTCATTTATTTAGGGCTTTAAGCTCGCTAAAATACACACATAAACCACACCAACAAGCACCATATATATTACGTACATATATGATATATATGCATGGGTTTGCAATTAAAATAGGTGGTGTTTCTTTCCCTCTGCCATTTCTTCTTCTTCCTTAGCTTCCTTCTTCTCGTGATGCTCGTGGAACGTGTACCCACCGGCTCCAACCGCCACCGCTGCCCCTATCTCCTCCTCTATTTTGTGCCTGTTTTTGTGCTCCGGGTCCTTCTTCGACTCGTGCTTCTCATACTGCCACATTAGTTAAATCAAATCGAAAGTCAAACAAAAGATCGAAAACAAGCTAAATGCAAAAAACCCCATGTATTTTGCCTAATGGATGTTTTACCAATCAGGCAAAGCACATGGAGTATTTTTACATTTCACTCTTAAAAGAACATATAAAAAGTTATAAAGAGATTTTGAGTTAATTCGAATCTGACTAAAAATGCATGTGAGCATTTTTCTAGTTTTAAATAAGTCAGCTGAGCTTT